>CM077247.1:22375586-22445586 GCA_039654775.1 Spinibarbus caldwelli | reverse complement strand
CAAAAAGCAGATTCATTCAGAAACTAAACACTGCTGTGTTTCTTGGAGACACACAATTCTGCTATGGCTTTAAAGGTAATGTTCTCTGCAAAATTGAGCAAAAACACAAAATTGTGTTTAAAATAGGACACAATATCAGCTTCTTATTTACTGTTGTATAAAATCACATTTAAACTCGTGATATTCGGGACAAACAGCACTCCTGTGATGCGCTCTTGCTGCTCCTGTGATATCGCTTATCGTACGATATAAATGAGAGACAAACACATATAGGGGCATTTTTGCACCAATATCTTGAATTTTAGGGCATAACTGCATTTATGGAGTTGTTGCCCTGCATCATATTTGTCAACAGTCAACTGCAGGCCTATAAAATGTAAGATGTAATTTTTTTTTTTTTTAAATATGACCTTGACATGTCAAATTCACCCTTATCATTCAGGAGTCAGTCAGTCAGACACATTCTGTAATTTTATAAAACTAAAGATTGAAGAGAACAATGACAAGAAACACAACACTAAAGAGAAGAACAAGACTGACTGACACCTTCAGAATAACTGTACAGTAGCCTAACAGTTTGAGTGATTTGACATGTCAACAGGAAGTCCTTTAAGCTAAATTAGTCTGCTTCCTCTGCTCGCAGTAACGTGCCTTCTGTGATAACGCTTGGCTGGACGCAGAGGAACAGTTACACGGGTGAATAAGCACCTGCTACACACACAGAGACAATGGACTGACCCTCGGCGAGGAGCTTCTGATGACAGGACCTCATTCAAGACCTTTCATTTCCACAATAGCACAAACCGATTCCTTCAAAACTAAACAAACAACACTTCCTGTTACCCCAAGATGCCCACCGGAACCCAGCAACCCTGTTTGGGAGGCGGTTAATGAGGTTACCAGGACAACAGACGCGATGAATTCAACAATCGTGAAGGCTGCGCATCTCATAGCAACAGGACTTTTTTGGATTTATCACTCAATAAACAAACAATAATTCACAATGAAAAATTAGAAAGATTCAACAACACAACAGAACTGAACTTTGCTTTCCAAACAGAAAACACTAGTGGTTGACCGATATATCGACCGATATTTGGAATTTTTCAAATATTGGCATCAGCCGACAAGTTTTTCTGTTTGGCCGATGTGTTTGAGGCGGGACTTTTATTTTGACAGCGATGAGAACGGTAGCACCTGAGCACACAGTGCTCACATTCTCCCTCTTGTTCGTGGTCGTCATTAACAGTTCTGTCTAATACGGATAGAAGTCCATCTAATAATCAGATAGAACTGTTAAACAAAGGAATTAAATTGTATACAAAAAGTATTATAACGACTGCTTTAATATTATTAGTAATAGAAAGGCAAACATTATGATACTTTCTCGTTTGCCGTCAGCATTCAGCAAATAATGGTACGCATTTATATAATTTAAACAAATCTTGGAATGACTAATGAACATTTAATTTCACAAACCTTGCAGACTTAGTCGGATCCAGTTGTGAGATCTTGTGAAGTGTGCATTTGTATCCTGCATGATCGTGTGTGCTCTGCGTGACGGTCGGTCCATGCGAACTGAATGCTGACAGTTCAGCTTCACTGGAGACGTGCGATCGAAAAACTTTAAAGTTGTGATTTAAAATTATGCTGCGATGTATGGATTTGCCCACTGTCATATTCATGTCATTTTTACTGTGTGCTGTATGTAAAATGAGTTACCTTGGCTTTATTTGAAAAAATATGATTCCCAATGCACACAATCTTCCCAGAATACTGAGTGCCCTGTTGGGTACAGTGTTTACTTCCTTTTTAATTATATTTTTATTAAATAATTATTTGTGAGAAATACTTTGTCTTCTAAAGTATAAGTATGTTTATTTTACACATTTATATTTTAATCCATTTTCAAATGATTTCAAATTTCTTAAATATTAATTAAAATAAATACAATTATATCGGCCACCCTGCTTTCCAAGGTATCAGCATCAGCTGTCAAAAAACCCATATCTGTTGACCACTAGAAAACACACCCAGGTTATTATAGTTAACTGAGACAAAAACTAAATCAAAACATTGCTACTTGGGGGGAACTGAAAAACTGAAATTTAATTTAACTGGAAAAAAACAGATATAGATAAAGTAATAAAGTTCAAAATAAAGTTAATTTAATTCGATGTACTAAAATAACTGAAATAAAAATTTGAAAAAAAAAAGAATTTTTTAAAAATCCAAAAACCCAAAAATTACTTTAAAAAAAATTTAAATGTAAACAGAAAACAAAACAGTAAAAATTCAAAATATTAATTAAAAACTATAGTAGTATCTCTATAATATTAAAATAATACATAATACAAATACAAAAAAATATATAGTTAGAGTTAATAAATAATTTACAAAAAGGTACTGATTTTCTTTTAATATTTTTAGACCTAATTGTATAGTTAAATTGTAGTTGCATTTTTTATTTTAAAAAGGCACATTCAAAATTTGGCCATAAACATGCTTTTGAACGTCTATCCAGTGATTATATAATTTTAAAGCAGCATATTTGTTATTGTACTAAATCAAGTTAAACTAAATTCCAATGAAAAATGTTGCTTGCCAGCTTGAAATAAAATAAGAAAAAAAAAATCATTCATTCATTTTATTTTATTTTTTCAGTTAATGTTTAATATGATTTTTGTTTTAGTTAATAATAATAATAATAATAATCCTGGTTCAGCCAGGCTAAAAATAAAAGGAGAACATGAGTTTGATCAGTTTGATAAGAGCAACAGGAAAAGGAAGTGATGTCAGAGGCATTTAATTCAATAATGACCACATAATGACCAAGCACTGACCAACAGGGACATAGTCACATGAGTGTGTGGGAAAGAGCCTGTGGTAATGACTAGCAATGAAAACAAAGGGATCCCTTCAACTTAAACAATCCCAATCCACATTACAAGGCCACAAAACAAAAATTCAACTTTTAAACTTGTCTTTTTTCTTTCACAACATTGACTCAGGGTGTTTCTTGAGCTTCTGCAAAAGCAAACTGACACATGATCAAGTGTGTGTGTGTGAGAGTGTGTGTGTGTGTGTGTGTACACTCATTTGAATGACAGTAGGGAAATAAATATTACACTTTCAGTGCATCAGACGTTGCACAATATCACAGAAACACACACAAACCCTGTGTTTGCTCACATTCACAATTGAGAAGTGTTGTTCACACCACACTTGAGTTAAACTAAATGTGTTTGTGAGTAGCATGACAATATCTCAGCTGGTGTATAGGGCTGAAACGATTAGTCAACATTATCGACAACGTCGAGAATAAAAAATAGTCGACAAATATTTTTGTTGTCGATAGTCGTTTGATCTCATATGACCTAATGTAAGAGCCTGCAATAATGCGGTTGGACCAGTGTGGCGCTGTAGAGCAAGAGTGTAATTCTGATGCAGTTCAAGAGAAGGAGAGACACACAGCGCTTTAGAGCACAGCGTTTTCTTCTCAATAACACAAACAACAAACAAAACAACAAAAACTGACAGCAGTGAGAAAATTATTTTTGCATGAGCTCTTCAGTTCGGTACTTCAGTAAAGCAGTCACAACACGTTTATTTATATAGTACTTTATGCAAGAGATCGCCTTAAATCAAGCAGTTTAGTTAGTATCGTTTTGCTTGAGCTAGCTAATGATAAAATAGTTTTATTAGTTGGGGAAATAAATTAATTAAAGTGATAGTTTGGTTTGCAGAGATCAAAGCTAGATCTTGCTCAGGACTGTTTTGATTATCATAACCCTATAAGGTATTTTAAGAGAGACATATGTTGTGAATAAAATAGTTTATCAAAAAAATAAAGCATCTTATCACTTACCTTTATTTTGTTTCTTATCCATATGACTTACAAAATGAGATGTTAGGCAGAATGTGTCATTCAGTTATTTTTTCATATAGCTAATTAAATGGTGATTAAGACTGATTAGCTCTGTCTGTTATCTCATTTTGTGTGCCAAATATATCTCTTTATATAAATTAATTGGTAACGCTTTTACAGTAAGGTATTACAATGTATTACCTAACATGAATGAACAATACATTTATTACACTATTAATCTTTGTTAATTTTATTTAATAAATACAGTCCTTCATTGTTAGTTCATATTAATTCACAGTGCATTAACTAATGTAAACAAACACAACTTGTGATTTTAATAATGCATTAGTAAATGCTGAAATTAACATTAACTAAGATTAATAAATGCTGCAGAAGTATTGTTCATTATTAGGTTATGTTAACTAATGTAGTCAACTAATGTTAACTAATGAAACTTTATTTTAAAGTGTTAGAAATTTATTGTGTAATAATTTTAATTAATTACATGTGTGACCCTGGAGCACAAAACCAGTCATTCGTAGCACAGGTATATTTGTAACAATAGCCAACAATACATTGTATGGGTCAAAATGATCAATATTTCTTTTATGCCAAAAATCATTAGGATATTAAGTAAATATCATTTTCCGTTGAAACTTAATTTTTGATTAGTAATACACATTGCTAAGAACTTTCAGACAACTTTAAAGGTTTTATATATATATATATATATATATATATATATATATATATATATATATATATATATATATATATATATATATATATATATTATTTGATGAAAGATTTATTTTCATGATAAAACAAAACAATACAACACTGTTTCTACGTCAAACTGTAGAGCATATAAATGATCTGAGGCAATAATCAAACACTCACACAGCATCCAAATTAAAAGTCAACAAATCAATTTGGTCAGATGGTTTGCCTTATTTAAACAGTTTATTCAGCTGTAGGGCTGCAACTAACGATTATTTTGATAATCGATTAGTTGGTCAATTATTTTTTTCGATTAATCGGATTTTTTTTTTTTAAAAAAAAAGCTAAATATTCTTCTTTTATTTTATTGACAAAAACACTTCCACATTCTGCCCAATGTCCTTCAAACAAACGTGCCAACTGAATGCTATGAAAACATACAGTGCTTAACATTTTATTAGACCACCTGTCATAATAAAGAGAAAACACAAATATTTTAGAAATCTGTCAAAGAATTGTTTAAATCTAAAAATCTTATTGTCATTTATTGGGCAAATAAACTGAAACAACTAAATTTTTATTCACATAAAAAATAGCCTCCTGCCTTTCATAACAGCATGCGTTCTTGCTGGCATTGTTTAGCTACTTTTTGACTGTAACTGGGTATCTGAAAAAATCTTTCATAGATCTTTCATAGATCTAGATCTTCATTCTTTCATAGATAACAGAAATAAATAAATTATAGCATTAGAAATAGCCCACTGTCACTAAAGAGCTTACGCATATTGGAGGACTAACCAATACAGATAGCTAAAAAATTATTTTAGTAAACACCAATACTGTTAGTTTAGAGCAGCAGTGGCACAAAGCTTACATTATTTGTTATAAACCTTAAATACATTTGTTTTTAATAAATTTGTTAAGCACTGTATATAGGCCTATAGTTTAAATCTCTTCATCAAAAATTAAGATAATAATAAAGATAATAAAGATAATAAAAACGAATAAAAACAAACTCAGTGTTAACCAACTTTTTGATCACAGTCACGTTTACTGTAATTTCTTTATCCTGTAAAAGGCGGCTATGAAGCATCTGATATTTATATTCAGACAACTATATACGTGGTTATCCCTTTACAGTTCCTACTCTCATAAAATGCGTGCACAACATGTAGACTTCTAAACCTTTCTTTAACGTTCAACAACAGTTATTTCAGCACAATGAATGTTTTTGTACTGAATATTAATCCCTCTCTGATGCGCGTTCATGCGCCCACCGCGCTCCCGCTCATTCAGTAAAGATTTAAACTTAACAGACTGTCAGGACGGAACTTATGCAAAAATGCTCACGTGAATTTTTGACATTCACAGATAAGAATATGACCGTAAACTGAACGTGTTTGCGCTGAGGACGCACACGCATCTGTCAAAGCGCCTAACAAGGCAAGCCATTACGCTAAAGCATTAGCTTAAAGCTTAAAATAAAGAATTCTCATGTTTTGTGCAGCTTGGATCACGTACTTCTCCCGCAGCATCTCATTCTGTTTCCTCCACAATTTTAGATGCATTTTGGCCATAGAAATGCGTTATTCAGTGCTGTAACGTTAATTTGATGCGACCGGCTGAAGTTGGACGTGCACTGTGGGCAGACCCGACTAATCGATAATAAGAATCGTTGTCGATGATTTTTATTATCGATAATAATCGATTTTATCGATTAGTTGTTGCAGCCCTATTCAGATGCTTAATTTTCATAATGGTTCAAAAAAACAGACTCATAGATTCAACAGTGTTTGTCATTTCACGTCATTATTGCAGAGAAATAGTTTGTTAAATTTGGCTGTTTGTCACTGTTTTCCATTCAACTCTTAAATCATCTAAGCACACTCTATTAAAAGAACAGTCCACCCAAAAGTAAAATTCTGTCATATTTCATTTAACATATTTTTTTTTCCCCCTAAAAATATCTCCATCTGTGTTGTTCATGTTTGGAACGACATGAGGTCAAGTAAATAATGGCAAATTTAATTTTTATTAATTTATTATCATTTAATACTTATTTAATATTACCTAAGAAATTTTAATTATTATTATTATTATTATTATTATTATTATTATTATTATTATTATCACTACCACTACATATAATAATAAAAATTTATATAATTTAATACAATAATTAAAATATTTATAAACTACTGTAATATTTCACTGTAAAATAAAAATAGTTTAAGAAAAATAATATAATAATCATTTTACTTTACAGTACAACTATAAAATTACAATACTAATATTTATGCCTTAATTTAATACATTTCATCTGCAGGGAGCTCTTTAAGTTTCTCTTTTGTTGATTAGCACTTCCCATTTCAAGTTTGGGAAGACCATTGGCACGTTGCGTTCCCAAATGTATATTAAAGTGACCCAAATTTGCACTATTTAGTTTTTTTTCCTGATTGATCATGCAGCCATAATAGCTTCTAGTGTAACTACTTCAATTTATGAGAAGCTTGTATTTTGTTAAACTGCAGTTTCAAAGTTGCTTCACCAGCTCTGACACACAAACACACTTAAAATTCTGCATGTTTTTGCAAGTCTGTGTCTCATCAATACAGAGAATCTGCTGGGTTAAAACTCACACAGAAAGCCATTCAAACAGTGTGTGTGTGTGTGTGTGTTCAAGCAGCACAAAGGTCACTCTTGGCTCCATTAACCAGAGTTTGATTCACACTCAGTAAGTCAAACACAAATGAAAAACTCTTCAGACACACCAAACAGCCAAACAAACACCGGATTGAATCACAGACGTTCACACACTCCACCTAATACACCTGTCAGTGTGTGTGTGTGTGTGTGTGTATGAGAGAGAGAGAGAGAGAGAGAGAGAGAGATTAGACAGATTAATCTGTCTGTTAATGAGAGATTGCAGGTCAAAGGGAATTTCACTGCTTCCACAGAGACATGCAAATATTTTGAACAGCTATATACATAAATATTTATAGGTAGAGCCAATGATAATAACTGCAAATTAACTTGATTAATACATGATTTACTTTCTTAAAAGGTTGTGTCTTAATTAGCTAATTATGGAGCCAATTTTGTAACCAGTAAACCATCAAAGACGTGTCAAAGGAGATAATAAGCAATACACAAGAAAACACTCAACACATACCAAACTACCACAAACACACATAAACATCTCACATTGCCACTTCACTTCAGATATTCACGTGTCATTATGAACTGAACAGAAATTTCATTGTCAAATTGCATGATTGACTAATTACTGAACCACACACACCTCAGCACACCCACAGAATAAATCACACACACACACACACAAACACACAAACAAACAAACAAGTATCTGTGCACCTGCGTCTAAACCACAGAATCTAATCCAGTGACTCACAACCTATTTAAATACCATTCACACACACACACACACGGCAACTTCGGCAGCCTGATTTAATCCATTCAGCCTGAACGGAGCACATTCCACTGACCAGATAGAGAGAGACACACAAACACACACCCACACCTCTTAGACCAATATTAGTGAGCTCATCTCATAGACTTCTGCTAGTTTTCTATTAGGTTAATGATATTTTCTGTCTCTTAAACTGATCCGTAAATCTGCCCTTGAATCAAATGTTGTTGTGGACAATGAGGGGACAATTTCCAGTAAAAAGGATTGAAAATCACTGATCTGGACCATTTCTGAGCTTTTTGAATTGGCCACTTGTCATGATATTTCACTATATTAATGAGGACATTTGGCCCTGAAACTTGTAAAGCATCACATATGACACAATAGCATAGTAAATTAGGGCTGCAGTGATTCATCGACGTCATCGATTACGTCGATTATAAAAATATGTCGATTAGCATGGAATGCGCTGACACGTCGTACCTTTAGCCACGCCCATTGTGCGAGTCTGCAGTTATCCCTGCTTAAGACTGTTTTTCTGCCATGTTTAACACAAGACTCTAGAGCAGAAGGTATGGCAACATCACTTCACTTCATAGAGCATTCATAGAGCATTCTATTATACGACCATCAAAACCGCATGTATATGGCCGAACTGACGCCTTTACATTGTCAGGATTCACAACTGCATTCAAAGCTTCGCTGAATGAACGGAACACCACGGAACATCGAGTTGCCTATATAATCATGACGGGTTCAATTCACCCACAGAGAGAGAGGAGGAGAAATGATTCGCGTTTATCTTAAGATCCACAGGAGCTGCCGTCAGTGCCGCAGGCGCGATTGCGCAAGCTCTGAGACGGGCGCACCAAACGCGCTCTCTGCACTCGCTAACAAAGCATTTAAAGTCATTGATAGTTGTTTAACTGTGTGATGGATAACACAAGCCTCATTTATTTAAAAACGGGCTGTCAACTGATAAAAGTTCCCGGTGTTATGATGCCATTTTTGATTCTGTCGCTCTAGTGTCCTGAATGCGGTTGTGACTTCAGCTGTTCATTCATACAGATATGTATTCAAGCAGACGTTTTAATCTGCTGAATAAATAAAACATTTCAAGTCTCTCACCTGTAAGCAACTGCTGTCAGTCCCAAACAGTAACAGTGAATGCAGCTATAATGTGCATTTCTATTGATTGTATTGTATCACTGCCCTGTAATTCTTTTTCTTTCTTTCTTTCTTTCTTTCTTTCTTTCTTTCTGTCTTTTTCTTTTTTATTAATTATTTATTGTTATTTCTTTTTCTCTCTTTTCTTGTTATTATCTCTCTTTATTTATTTATTGTTATTATTTTCTTTCTTTCTCTCTCCTTCTTTCTTATTTATTTTTTGTAAAGTATTAATTATGAGAAGACGTTTGAATAAAATATTAAAAGATTAATAGGTGAACTGATTAATAGCTGAACTGATTCTATTAATTAAAAGATTAATAGAAGTTACTGTTATTATTCATTGATAGTTTAAAGAATTCATCAACTGATAAGAAAATAATAAATAGATTAATTGAAAAATAATCGATAGATTATTCGACTAATCAAAAAAAAAAAAAAAAAAAAAAAAAAAAAAAAAAAATAGATTAGTCGACAATTACAATAATCGTTAGCTGCAGCCCTAGAGTAAATATAATATTTGAAATGGAAAAGTTTACTGAACATTTAGACATATAGCATGCATGTTTTTATTGGGCATCATATTGAATATATCAGGCTTTTATGGCTCATACAATTTGATATAGTGAGAATATGGAGAAATCACACCTCAGTTTTATTCAGAGACACAAACTGAGCACAATTATGCAATTTGGTGCAGATGCGGATATTTATATGAACAAAAAGTAAAATAAAATTCTGATACTTGTAATGTAAATTAATGAGATCTTTGTAACAGTATAGCAGATACCTGCATAAAATATATAAATATCAGTCGTCATATATCTCCAATATGGCTATATTCACATTTTTTAATACTTAAATGCTTAGTTCAATGATTAAATCATATAATGCAATGCAATACAATAAAGATTGACAATAATGTGATGAACAAATAAATGTTGCTCAAAAGCCTGATGATATTTGACACTCACTGATTTTTCTAAAAAATCATCAAGTAAAGCTAAGTCGCTTCAGTCCAGTAAGTGTTCATCTTGAAAAATAACTTACAATATCAGAGTTATTAGGTTTACTTCAAGATCATTTCAAAGATTTGACAGCAAAAAGACATGTTAAACATGAGCTGAAGGTGAATGTTTGTACAATTATAAAAAACCCTTTTGCTTTCTAAATGAATGTGATACCATTCAGGACCTTGTATAATGCTAATTTATATGACACGTTTATTATATTTCCACAATCACACACTAGCTGTATTGTTACTGTCAGACTCATTTACACTGAACTCATTTGCCTTTATAGATAAAAGTAATATTTTAATGATTCAGCTGCACAGGTGCTGATCAAAACCCACTACAATGCATTACATCATTTCAGTTTATATGCAAAACTTCTGTCGTTGAGGTAGAACAGCCTGTGATTGGCTGAAACAGTTTCTGTTGGTTTCTCATCCAATCACAACGTCTGAAACTTCACTGATGATGCAGCTTCACGGTTTTATAGATCTGTATTTGCTTAAATCTGCAAACCCTGATCTCCTTCTATGACATAACGTGACAGTAAAACATAGGACTAAGAGCGAGAGGGTAAACCCTGACTTCCTGTCGTTATAATCGTTACTTCCTGAAACTGCGCAAACCCGCATCTCCAAGAAAACACATGAACAAAGATCAAACACACGCGAATGCCAGTCAACTCTGTACTTCACCATAAACGACCAACAAACAGAGACACACAGCAACTACCGCTGGTCTATCTATCGATCTATCTATCTATCTATCTATCTATCTATCTATCTATCTATCTATCATCCATCCCTCAATCAATCCATCTCTCAATCCATCATCCATCCATCCATCCATCCATCCATCATCCAACCATCCATCTATCTATCTATCTATCTATCTATCCATCCATCTATCCATCCATCTATCCATCCATCTATCCATCCATATTTTTTTTAGTCAGTAGGATTTTTTTCAAAGAAATTAATGCTTTATTATTATTTAGCAAGGATACATTAAATTGATCAAAAGTGACAGTAGACATTTATGTTAGGAATGATTCTATTTCAAACAAATGTTCTTTTGAACTTTCTATTCATCAAAGAACCCTGAAAAATTAAATATGCAGCACAACTGTTTTCAACATTGATAATAATACGTTTAATGTGACACTGAAGACCAGAGTAATGATGCTGAAAAAAAAAAAAATCAACTTTGCATCACAGGAATAAATTACATTTCAAAATACATTAAAATTTGTAATCATTTCTTTTAAATTGCAATAATATTTCTCAATATTACTACTCCTGTATTTTTAATCAAACAAATGAAGGCTCAGTGAGCAGAAGAGACTTCTTTCACAGACAAACAAAAAAATCTTACTGACCCCAAACTTTTGTTTACGTTTTTATTTATACTCTACAAAGTTATCAAGTCACCAACAAAACACTCTAGTTTATATTCTCTCTTCCTTACATTTCTACAAATTTCACATTATCTTCAACATTTACTTTCAGTTCATTTCTGAACTTCCGTTTCCCATGAATCTCTCTTTCTCTCAATATCGAAGTGGCTCAGTCACCTCAGCTGCACTTCCTGTCAGCTAACGAAATACGAGCAACACCTTGCCTTGGCAAACACCACTAATAATGACTAAAAGAAGTTTCTTTCATCATAAAGTGAACACCGAGGCCCTGCGATCCTACAGCACATGCTTCTGTGAAATGCATTGTTGTTTTACGAGTAGAGGGGTTCAGAGGCGTTTCCCAGACTACATCTCAACTACATCACGTGACGTCTGAGAATGTGATCTGATTTTAAAGAGCTACAAACACTTATTCTTCTAAGAATAAGTGTTCTTTCTCTTCTTGTGCTCTGGCATGTGAGGTAAACGCTTGTAAACAGACGCGGGCGGGAGTTCTGAATCAGCAGTCATGTTTTCCTGGACGTCAGAGCTTCGCTGTCGGATAGAGGGATGCGGGATATAGCTCAACACTCAGATTTCTTAAGAAAACATCCTCAAAATGTCTCTCCTCTGTCATCCGGACAGACAGGCTTTAGTAGCTTCTGTCAGTCCGTGTGAAAGATGAGTTTATCTGACGGGTTTGTGATTGTGATCAGAAATTGGAGGCAGTGAAGCCTGTTGAATTGAGTCTATTTGAGCATTTCTTATCTTCAGCATCAGGCAGAGTGACTGTGCTGTCTGTCAGCATTAAAGCAAACTGCAAATATTCAAACTTAACCATTCACATCCCAGACACAAATAAAGCCATGCTGACCAAAAAAAAAAAAAAAAAAAAAAAAAAAAAAGTCCAAAATGAACACTTTCCAAGCAACAAAGAAGAATAATAGAGTAAATAAAAATATATAAACAATTTTTTTGATATTATAAATATTATATAAATTAAACGGGTTCAAAATATTTAAATCAAGAATTTAAAAAAAGTAAAATTAAATTAAATAATCAAGACATTTTTCCACGCTGATTGTAATACTTAATTTTATTTTCATATTTTGTTTTCATTTTAATTTTAGTGAAAGTTTTTGTAAAGTTTTTGCATGTTTTTGTTATTTTTATTATTAGATTATATTTTTAATAATATTTAAATTTTAGTTTGCTTAGCTATTTTAGTACTTCAACTTACACTAACCGAAAATGAGAAACGTTGCCTTGGCAAAAAGAGTTTAACAGAATAAATCAACCTTTCAAACATTTTTGGCATTGTTGCTAATTTGAGATTAGGTTTTTAGTAAAAGTGCATTAAAATCATCACAATACTCAAAGTACTCAAGGTCAGCAAGCTTTTTAAATGTTTCAATGAAGTCTCATCTGTTCACCAAGGCTGTATTTATTTGATCAAAAACACAGTAAAAACAGTAATATTGTGATTTTTTTCCAATTTCAAATGGCTGTTTTCTATCTGAATATACTATAAAATGTAATTTATTACTGTGATGCAAAGCTGAATTTTCAGCATCATTACTCCAGTCTTCAGTGTCACACGATCCTTCAGAAATCACTCTAATATGCTGATTTGATGCTCAAGAAACATTTCTGATTATCAATGTTGAAAACAGTTGTGCTGCTTCATATTTTGGTAGAAACAGTCACACGTTTTATTTTTCAGAATTATTTGATCAATAAAAAGTTCAAAAGAACAGCATTTATTTGAACAGAAATCTTTTGTAACGTTATAAATGTTTTCACTGTCATTTATAACCAATTAAATGCATTTTGATAAATAATGACATTAAAATATTACTGACCACAAACTTTTCAATGTTTAAATGTGTTAGTCTTTGACAGTGTTGAGTTATTTTTAGTTTTCTGATAACTCACGACCCAGACAGTGAGAACGTAACACCAAACACGTCCTGTTGTGCAAACACAGACGTCACCTACTTTTTAACTTTTAATGAAAAACTGCTCCGCTTCAGACACCCACCGAGATCAGCGCAGATCACAAGTCCAACACACACGAGAGGACGCTGAAGGGTCGTACATGACGTGAAAGAATGTTCGCTCTCTAAACAACATAAAATCCAAATCGTGTACTTATGATCTCTGGGGATGATCTGTAAACATAAGCAGGTAGAGGCAGGGGAAGAGGATATGACATCAGACAGAGACACTGGACCTCAGTGTCTCTCAGCAGGGGACAAATGTAAGCGGCGACTTGTGGACATTAAGCCACTGATCCAATCTCCCTCACAGAAATGACTTCCGTACTAAAAAACACGACCTTCTGCTCGTTATAGAAAAACACCAGTGGCAAATGTGTGTGTGTGTGTGTGTTGAAAAAGGGAGAGTCTGAAACCGTTGAGAGGGCAGATGAGAGACAAGGACACTCGGCTCCAGACCCCAAGCAGAAAACCGTTCCACGCTACTGAACACACTTTCAAATGAAGCATCTTGCTGAGCGTGACTTCACTGTGATGGAAATTGAAATTCTGGACTTTAAGACCTTTCGGGACTACAATTAATGGGAAATAAACACAATAGAGCTAAACACTGAACTATCAGAGCAGACTTTAAATCATCTAAACTCCAGACACAAAACAAGGCCTCTGATAATACAAACTCAGCTTTGAGAAAAGCATCTATTTATTTGTTTCATTTTTTTCCTAAATTCTATTTTATTTGTTCCCAAATTCCACTTTTTCAGAAATTCCATTTTATTCTTATGCCAAATTTCCTGAAATGGAACAGTTTAGTGAAGCTTAAGACAAAATTCTTTAAAAAATAAATACTTTTTTTAGGATTTGTTGAGTATCATATTTGATACATCAGGCTTTTATAGCTTATATAGTCTGACACAGTGAGAATATGGAGGGAAAAAAGCTAATTTTTATTCAGAGACACAAACTGAGCAAAAATATGTAATTTGGTGCAAATGCTGACATTTACAGGCGCATCTCAATGAATTAGAATGTCGTGGAAAACTTAATTTATTTCAGTAATTCAACTCAAATTGTGAAACTCGTGTATTAAATAAATTCAATGCACACAGACTGAAGTAGTTTAAGTCTTTGGTTCTTTTAATTGTGATGATTTGGGCTCACATTTAACAAAAACCCATTTTTATGTTCATTTACCGTATATGTACTCAATACTTGGTAGGGGCTCCTTTTGCTTTAATTACTGCCTCAAGTCGGCGTGGCATGGAGGTGATCAGTTTGTGGCACTGCTGAGGTGGTATGGAAGCCCAGGTTTCTTTGACAGTGGCCTTCAGCTCATCTGCATTTTTTGGTCGCTTGTTTCTCATTTTCCTTGAATTTATTTAATACACGAGTTTCACAATTTGAGTTGAATTACTGAAATGAATGAACTTTTCCACGACATTCTAATTCATTTTCACAATTTGAGTTGAATTACTGAAATGAATGAACTTTTTCACGACATTCTAATTTATTGAGATGCACCTCTATATAGACAAAAAGTGATGAAAATCTGATTGTAATGTAAATCAATGACATCTTTATAACAGTATAGCAGACACTTACATAAAATTATATGAATATCAGCAGTCACTCCATATCTCCAATAATTTCTTAGTAAGATGACATAAATGCTTAGTTTGATTATAAAAATGTATAATGGTATGGTGTTGGTGGTAATTATGGTAGAAAGAAGCGCTCTGCTTCTACCAGACAGAAACTCCACGTTCACACATACAGTGATGGGTTACGGTTTCCTCCCATAAGTGTCTAGAGTTTCACTACAACACACCAGGTGTTTGTCTAATGATGCAATATCAGTTTTCCATCAGAACGAACTACGAAAGTTTGTTTGGATTAGCATGGTACCATCTTACTTTATTCTGTATACAAATACCCCACTACATCTGCCAAAATTTGCAGTCTAATACAATACAGTTCACTCAACTTGACCTTCCATTTCCACGTGATGAAAACCTGTCTGATTTGTCAAATTAAAAGAATAGTTTACCCAAAAATGAAACTTTGCTCAAAATTTACTTGCCCTCAGGCCATCTGAAATGTAGATGAGTTTAATTCTTCATGGGAACAGATTTGGAGAAATGTAGCATTACATCACTTGCTCACCAATGGATCCTCTGCAGTGAATGGGTGCCATCAGAACGAGAGTCCAAACAGCTGATTAAAAACATCATAATCACCCACACAACTCCAGTTCATCAATTAACATCTTATAAAGCCAAAAGCTATGTGTTTGTAAGAAAAAAAATCCATTCTTTAACTGTTTTTGCCTTTAAATGGTGCTTGATCTGTGCATATTTCTCTACTAATTCAGACAAAGTGACTTTTGCACTGGAGGAAGCATTATTATGATTATAGACTCATATTTTGGTCAGAAGCAACACTTTAAAGTTAAAATGCCTTGATGGATTTGTTTCTTACAAACACAGCTTTTGGTTTCACAAGACATTAATTGACAGACTGGAGTGGTGTGGATTACTTGTGGATTATTGTGATGTTTTTATCAGCTGTTTGGACTCTCATTCTGACGGCACCCATTCACTGCAAAGGATCCACTGGTGAGCAAGTAATGCAATGCTATATTTCTCCACATCGGTTCCCATGAAGAAACAAATTCATTTGCATCTTGGATGGCCTGAGGGTGAGCAAATTTTCATTTTTTTGACTGAACTATCTATTTAAAGGGGTCATATGACGTTGCTAAAAAGAACATTATTTTGTGTATTTGGTGTAATGCAATGTGTTTATGCGGTTTAAGTTTCAAAAAACACATTTTCCACATACTGTACATTATTGTTGCTCCTCTATGCCCCGCCTTTTTGAAACGCATCGATTTTTACAAAGCTCATTGTTCTGAGAAGCGAGGTGTGCTGTGATTGGCCAGCTATCCAGTGCGTTGTGATTGGCCGAATACCTCAAGCGTGAGACGGAAATGTTATGCCCCTTACCGTATTGTGATGCCGTGTCCCGGCGTGACGACACAAAAACAATAAAACCCATTACAAACGAGGCATTTGTTGCATCCAATGGGGACATAATTACTGATTATAATGACTTATAGTGTCTTTTTACGCATCGCATTGCATCACGCCGCGTAAACATTACCATGTCTGCATTTGTGATCGGAAAAACGACAAACAACAAGCACTACTCTACACAGCTCAAAACTCACGTTTGAATAGTCAGTGGCAAATTCTTTAAATAAGAAAACATACTTACAGGCTGTGAGTCAGAAGCGCCAGACTGTCCTTGCAAAGTTGGAATTTCCCCACTTTATAGAAACAGTCTTTGAGCACAGCTGGCAGGCTACTCCCAGGTTCAGGAAATAGTCCTCCGTAAAATGTGCTGCACACACTCGAATATTTGGGTTGAACTGTTCTGGAACAGCGTTGTAAATACAACTTAACCACTGATCTCTAGTTGTTTTGGAAGCCCAAACAAAGTAGTTTCGCTTTCACAACGAAACACAGCGTCGCCAGGACATGGCGCCGGCGGCAGCAACAACGCTACAGCGAGAATAAAAGTCCCGCCTTCTTTCTTTGCGTATACATTTGGGCGGTGTTTTGCAAATCTCCCCATACCGTGACGTAGAGGTGTGGGGGCGTGTTTGAATGAGCCGTTTTAGGGGGGGCGTGGTCAAGTCTTAACATCTATAAAGAATATCTCTTTAGTTTTAAGACTTTAGTCTTTACAACTTCAGGGATCTTTTCTATGCACAAACAGCTTGTGACACTCCAAAGAGAAAGGAAACCTTGAAATCGCATCATATGACCCATTTAATTTAATGAAGTTTCTTCACAATCTCTGATATGGTATATTATCAGGTATGTAATATAATTACATTCTTTTACATACTGCATCGTACTTTGACGAGTAAGTACTTCAAGCTATGAAGCAGTAAAAAAAAAGGAACAACTCATGGTTGCTTACTCATACATTTTGCACACTATATATACATATAGGCTACACATGTGGATGTGAGCGAAAGCGAACTGGAAGTTCAGTCACTATACAGTGTGCAGTATGCACACAGTCCAGCCGGAGAGACCTG
This sequence comes from Spinibarbus caldwelli, assembly GCA_039654775.1. Classification (NCBI taxonomy): domain Eukaryota; kingdom Metazoa; phylum Chordata; class Actinopteri; order Cypriniformes; family Cyprinidae; genus Spinibarbus; species Spinibarbus caldwelli. The sequence continues at coordinate 22,427,887 of CM077247.1, read as the reverse complement.
GTGGGCGTGGCTTGAGTCTTGCCACCAGTGCCCTCCAAACACCCCCCTCCACACGAGCTCCAGGACTACTTTATGACGTCACAGAATTCCCTCTCATTCGCGCTTTTCCAGTTCCACAACTTCCACGTGTTATTTACCCAAAGGCAATAAAATTCCTGTTACGGAATCCGTTCTGTAATCGATGCCGCTCTGCGAGTGACAGCACGCAAGCCACAATGAAACTATGTTACGCTGGAACCGCTCTAAAACAATGTTACACTTCAAATAAAAAAAGTGAAGTTACACTTCAAACAAAAGTGAAGTTACACTTCAAACAAAAGTGAAGTTACACTTCAAACAAAAGTGAAGTTACACTTCGAAATGGAACGTTATTACAGTCAGAATGCAACGTAAGCACTTCACACAGAAATAACGTTTCATTTCGAAGTGAAACAATGTTACATGTAGCGGTAAATAAGTATATTTCAAAGAATTGTTTTTTACATGGAACTCCAAGGAATACCCACTGTCCAAAAACATACTTTATACTTTACTATCAGAGGTGACAGCTATCTATCTAGAAATGTGGGGGTTTAAAAGTCTCCTGAACTGAAAGCGGCTCAGTATTACTAGTGCTGAACGTTTGAGGTCCCTTCCTAATAACCCTTTGAGGGAACAGTGATGCTTCAAAACACTCATTTCACACTCGACTTCCTCGAAGTCGAAGCGCGTAGCTGCAAAACTTCTCAAACGTATCAGAGCTTCATGATTTCACGTAGGAAATCTGAATTCAAACGTGTCTGAGGCTAATAAACAGCCAGGTTCAAGCGTAAATATGTTTACAAACACCCTGACGCTTCACTACAGTAGCTACTGACAGCACAATAAGAGCATCAAACACTTACAAACTTCTTCTTTCCCTCTCCTTCGTCATAGTTCTTCTTGCTTTTCTTCTCCTTGTCTTTCCCACTTTTGGAAGCACCAGCAGATGCTGAGTTTGGATCCATAGTTGTGCTGTAAAATCACTTATGTTTCTCAAACGTGGACCCTCACACCCGCGGCCTGGTGCTGCCGCGCGCCGCCCGCCTGCGCTCGTCCTCCGGTACAAAAGAAAAGGAGGGAAGTTTAAACCCTGAACCCTGAAGCCTGAAGCCCGGGTCACAGAAGTGTTCTGGTTTCGGACCTTTAGCGACTCAGTACGCGCCCGGGCTGATCTCCGCCGCACAAGTCTCCGCGTCAGCTCGCGCGTTTTGGCGCAAGTTTGTTTCGATCGCGAATAAACAAACTACGCGTTAAGTCTCTAAACCTGCCAATCTAAACTCTGTCAATCTATAGAGCTGTCACGAATCCCTCTTGTGACTGATATAAAGTCCTGGCGCGTCATAGTAAAGTCCAGCCATGAGGAGATCAGCTGAAGTTTTCCGCTTTCTCTCTTTCTCTCTTCCTGTGTGTGCTGGGAAGGTCAGGTGGGCGGAGCCAACATGAGCACAGACACACACACCTGAGTAACTCGCACACAGGTAGACAAACACTGACCCCTTTTGACCTAAAGTCAGTCATCTAAAATCTGAATTAATATTGGCTTTAACAACGTTAAAGATTGTCATAGTTAATGTGATATACATAGCCTTCTTCATAATGGATTATTCAGATGTTAAAAAATGACTTCCAGTAAGGTTTTTACACGTAATTATTACGTAATACTTTTATTCAGCAAGGATGCATTAAATTACTCAGAAGTGACCGTAAAAACATTTATAATGTAATAAATGCTGTTCTTTTGATTTTTCTATTCATCAGAGAATCCTGAAAATATAAACGTGACAGTTCCACAAAAATATGAAGCAGCACAACTGTTTTCAACATTGATAATAATCAGAAATGTTTTAACATGTAAGCAGCACATCAGCATATTAGAGTGATTTGAAGGATCGTATGACACTGAAGACTGATGCTGAAAATTCAGCTTTGATCACAGAAATAAATTATAAATGATAAATAAAATAATAAATTAATTCAATTTTAAAACATATTCGAATACAAAACAGGTATTTGAAATTGTAATAATATTTCACAATATTGCTATTTTTACTGAATTTTTTCATCAAATAAATGCAGCTGTGGTGAGTAGCAGATAATTTTACTCCATAAGTCAGTTTCACTTTCTCTTCATGTCAATAAACACATTGACCTTTAAACTGAAGGTGTACGTATTTAAACTGCTTTTGCTGTTGTAAGAACAAACTTCTGTGAAAATGTTATGGGTTTTTATGTTACATGTTCCTGATATTTCTTAGAAAACTGTAATTCTTGTTTTTATACATTATAACTTTAAAAAAGAAAACAAACTTAATAGTATTAAAATTAACTTAATCAGTATTAAACTTAATACTGTATATAGAAATGAATTAATGACTTTTTAATTTAAACATTAACATTTATTTTCTCTGTTTATTTTTCTTTCTCCTGGCATATAGTGCAGCCTAATGTCATTCAGCATCTTCTATTACATGTTCTGAAATAAAATAAAATAAAATTAAATAAAATTAAATAAAATAAAATTAAATAAAATTAAATAAAATTAAATTAAATTAAATTAAATTAAATTAAATGAGAACTAGATTTCTTTCTTACTAAACTTTATTTTATTTCTAAGCAACGCACGCCACCTGCTGGTAAGAAGATGATCCGCCGCTGAGTGTTTGTGTGTTTCAAAGCACATTCATGTGGTTTAAAAGGCAGGAAAACTTCATTTAGACTTGCCTACTCGTTTCTGATTTGTCCCATTAACAGGTAAAAGCAGAACGGATCCTGATGAATTCATGCTGGTTAAGGCACATTAAGAGCCATTTCACTTTGCTCATTTTCCAATGTCATTAACTTTAATGGCAGACTTCAGGAACACTGGAGAGAAGCTGCTGACAGTTGACTAAATCAGTGTTATTCAGCGGTGTGTGTAATTAACAGGCCTCGGACGGTTACGGGTGTGTGTCATAAAAAGACAAAAAAGAAAAGAAAAGCTCTTTGCAGAAAGTCTGTGCATCCATTTCTCTCTTTAAGCGAATGAAGAATATTTCCTCCAGCTCTGCAGAAATCAGTCTGATATTGTCCTCAGTCAGTCACGGCATGTTTCTTTGTGAATGTGCTGACTCAAGCCAACCCAGTTTCACACTGAGTCATTATCATCTACTGCACACACTCCAATTTACCCAAACTCTCGTCTAAATCCCACCAGCACGCAAAAAACCCAAAGAAATATCAGGGGCCTGTGACATTGAAGGGCCCTGGACTGACAGAATGTATGGTAACGATGGTTTGTTGTGAAGTAATGAGGACATTCTCTGTCATGCAGGGCTTTTCACACACAGACACTTCTATTGTCTTTATGACTGCAGATTAACCCACAGACTAACACTATACATTTTTAGAAATATTTAATATTTGTCTCGTTAGGAAGCAGTTTCTCTGTTGAGAATGGGGAAACATAGTGTTTATGATGCTGTATACAGTGTATTGGTGTACAGTGTTTTTTTTTTTTTTTTTTTTTTAATGTATAAAAGCACAAATAGCTGGTGGGAAATATTGAATAGGTAAAATGGACTAAGAAAAAAAAACTTGTTTTGAACACATCAAATGTCTGTATCTTGAACTTTTCGAATGTATCCAATTATTAAAATCAGATTACAGTACTGTTTAAAAATTTGGAGTCATATATATATATATATATATATATATATATATATATATTAATTGGATTGGATTGGAATGGATCATAAGTGAAAGTAAAGACATTTATAATGTTACAAAAGATTTCTATTCCAAATAAATGTTGTTCTTTTGAACTTTCTGTTCATCAAAGAATCCTGAAAAATTAAATTTATCATGATTTCCACAAAAATATGAAGCAGCAAAACTGTATTCAACATTGATAATAATAGTAAATGTTTCTTGAGCAGCAGATCAGCATATTAGAATGATTTCTGAAGAATCATGTGACACTGAAGACTGGAGTAATGATGCTGAAAATTCAGCTTTGATCAAAGGAATAAATTACATTTTAAAATATATTCAAACAGAAAATAGTTATTTTAAACAGTAATAATATTTTACAATATTACTGTTTTTATTGTATTTTTAGTCAAATAAACGCAGCCTTGGTGAGCAGAACAGACTTATTTCAAAAAACATTAAGAATCTTTCCAAACTGTATGAAAGCAGTAGTGCATATGTTGTAAGATAATCATTTTTGTTTTGACGGCCTTCAAGCTCATTCATTCAACCTGATGTTATGAAACTTCAGAAAATGATCAAAGAAATGCTTTTTCTTCTTCTTTTTCTTTCTTCTAAACTATAAATCCACTGAGTGATTGTTTAATTTAAGACAAATCTGTAACCCCGTTCCTTGTATCCTGGAACGCATTCTAAATGCAATTTATGTTTATTTCTAAACCAGGTAACAGGGTTAAAATTGCAAAATTGCATATCAAACAAATAAGAAACAGCTCATGTGATATTTAGTTTGAGCTCCTGAGGAGAATGGACATTTTCTGAAGGTTAAGTACTTCCTCTTAACTGCCCTTTAAAAAAACCTTTTTAAGAGTTTCTGGCCATTTTCCCAGTTGAAAGTTCCCTTTAGATGTTCTGGGGACATTTTCAGCAAAGTTGTCCTCAAAAGTGTAGCTAGGTCAGAAACTCACACACACACACACACACACACACACACACACACACACACACTGCTGCTGATCAGAATCTGTGGTTTTTTGAGGACTGTATCTTATTATACCTCAGAACAGCTGGATATTTGTGTCATGGCCATTGGTTTCTCTCAGTCTTTTTGAGCTGCTCACAAAGGCTCTTGAGGAAAGAGACACATCCATTGGTCTTGATTTCATATTATAGGCCCGGCGTCTCTTTTATCGAGTCGCACCAGATTCTTTGCGTCTGTCATCGCGGCTTTGGCGCATCGGATGCGGATTAAGACAGATATCAGATTGATTTGTATCTCTGCTGGGGCTGGCGTCTTATGTAACTTTGGGAGAATAAAATAACTGTCAGACAAACATCGATAGATGATTCGGGCTCAGCTGGGTGGAAGCCAGACTAACTACTGCTGGACTCATTTAGCTGCTGCTTTCATACAGTGTGTCTCACAGGACACAATAATGACCTTTCAGAGGGTTTGAACCTCAAACCTTTAGCTCAAATCTTTAAAGGAACAATTCAACACCAAAATTAAAATCCTGGCATCATTTACTCACCTAAATGACTTACTTTCTTCAAATGATCAAACTGTTGTTATTGTACACTAAGACTGTTAGAAAAATTCGTTAATAAACAATAATGGAAATTAAGCGGGAGTTATTAGATGAAAAACTTGAATGAAGATTTGAAAAATTTGACAACTACTGGAAATAAAATAAGATGATGTACTAAAATTACTAATACTAAAAAATAGATAAATAAAGCTGAATAGAAATAAAAAAAAAAATGACAAAAGTACATAAATGACTAAAATTAAAATGAAAACTGAAAATCTTAAAATAAAAGCTTATTTAATAAATACAATCATTAAAAACAAATAAAATAAATAAATAAAATTAAAATAAATTCAAATTTTCAGTAAACTGAAAATATAAAAAATAAAAGCTTATCAAAAATATTAATAAATACTGTAAAAAAAACCTATACTAATTAACAAAAGCACAAAACAAAATTAATCAAACTTAAAAAAAAGAAAATTAAAAAGAAAATATAAAAATAAACACTTTAAAATATTAATAAATACTATAATAGTACAAAAATAATACTAAAGTAATGAAAATCTCAAATGTTTCCTTGAAAACCAACTGAAATAAAATAAGTGAAAATTAGAACAAAATAATTACAACAAAATTATTAAAACTATAATTAAATTGAAAACAGAAAATATAAAAATAAAAGCTTATTCAAACTATTAATAATAATAATAATAATAATATAATTAAAAACATAAAAATGACAACAAAATTATTAAAACTAAAATTAAAATGTAAACTGAAAATATACAAAAATAAAAGCTTATTAAAAATATTAATAAAAACATTAAAAATAAAAACTAAAGAACTAATTAACAAAAGCACAAAACAAAATTACTAAAACTTAAAATTGAAAAAATAAAACAAAATATAAAAGTAAAAGCTTTAAAATATTAATAAATATTATAATAGTACATAAATAATACTAGAATAACGAAGATTGGAAATGTTGCCTTGGAAACCAACTGAAATAAAATAAGTAAAAATTTGAAAGAAAAAAAAGATAAAATTATTAAAACTAAAATTAAAATGAAAACCGAAAATATAAAAATAAAAGTTTTTTAAAAATAATAATAAATATTACAAAAAAAACTAATTAACAAAAATAAAATAACTAAAACTTAAAAATAAAACTGAAAATATAAAAATAAAAGCGTTAAAATATTAATAAATACTATAATAGTGCGTAAATGATACTAGAATAATGAAGACTGGATATGTCGCCTTGGAAATAAAATAAGTTTAAAAAGAAGTACTGAAATTACTAAAACTAAAACTGAAATAAAAATAAAACTAAATAACAATATATTTAAAAAATAATAAAAAAGGAGAAAAGCACATATTACAAAAACTTAAATCTGAAAATATTAAAATAAAAGCTTATTCAAAATAAAAACAGTATATAAATAATACTTAAATAACACAGATTCAAAGGTTGTTCATACAACCCATGCATTTGAAACTCCTAATTTTGTGTTCAAGTCATACGTGTTTGAAAAATACAGTAAATGATAACATGAGGACCGCTAGGCCGTACCTGTGCGCTCAATTAAAAAGCATGTTTGCTTCTTCTCATCACAACCTCATCCTATCAACCGTGATCAATATCAGCACATTATCCAGACACAGACGGTCATGAATGTGAGATTTAATCATGGTTCAACATCGTACAAGAAAATAATCTCTTACATAACGCACACGACTCGTGATAAACCGTATATGGACAGAAAAGGCCGTGCATAAGTACAAAACGGTCATTATATACAGACAGATCGATCACACGGGTGAGTTCGGTTCTGTTATCCAAACCGGTTTGCATCCATTGCGGGGCTCATTTGTAGGAGCTGCGGGCCTCTCGCAGTGAGCGGTCGTAAGGCATGGAGGCGAAGAAAGAGTTCCTCAGCTGACAGTTGATGAAGAACACGATGAGGAGGACCAGCAAGAAGAGCACCAGGCACATCACCACGTATGTGGCCAGGTCTGGTTTGTCGGTCTCGCCCTCTCGCAGGGCGCCCCCGCGGCCCGTGGGCTTCAGGAGGGCCGACACACTCACGGGCCCGTGGGACACGTTCAGAGGCGCCGAAGTGTGTGTGTTGCTCATCAGGTCAAAGTCTCGCGCCGCTGCTGTGGAGTTCAACAGCATCTGCCTCAGCATGATGAATCTAGACTGAAACAGACAAATATACACTAGATATTGTACTAGTACAGTGAATTTTACAGTTACATATATTGACATTCTGCACAGTCTATGCATTATAATTCACTAAATATATTTGAAAAGCTGCTTTTGTCAAGTATTGTCTTTATATTTCTTATGTACATAAACTTAGACTATTATTGCATAATGTCATCTATAAAGGACATTGAGGCTAGTTGTCACAGGGTCTGTCAGTTATATATCAGTTTCTTTAGTCACACTGTACAGATGCTTTTTTAGCAGTGGTTTTGTGTGTTGGTTTTCCCGTAATAGTCTTTTTTTGTTACTTTTATTCTCTAAACTAAAAACCCAATATCATCATTAGCCTATATCTGTTGGGTGAACAACTGAACATATTAAAACCACACTGACATATAATTAAGGCAAAATTCACTGTATAATGAAAGTAGATTTGAACTGAAATGTTTAATATGTTCTCAGGACCAGAATATTTTACATACAAGGCAGACTGGGACAAGTTGCCACACATTTATTTATTTACTTTTATTCACTGATGTTCTGTGAATTTAATTTCATGAACCTAATTTTTTATTGACTAATTAAAACCACATTGACATAAATTAAGACATAAGTCAGTATATAATGAAGGTAGATATGAACTGAAATGTTGAACCTGTTTTCAGGTTTTTATATATATATATATATATATATATATATATATATATATATATATATATATATATATATATATATATATATATATATATAGTTTTACTGATTTCATGTAATGCATTTGAAATGCATACTTGTTTTGTCACACGTTATGTATTTATATAATTTATTTATTGCTTCCATGTATATATATATATAGTTTTACTGATTAATTTTCATTACTGAAAATCCATAATATTTCATATAATGCATTTTAAATGCATGCTTGTTTTGCCTTTTTTTCCCCCCTGTTTTGTTTTGTTGTATCATGTGACAACATGTGTTCAATGAACCGTATCTTTTATCCAGACAACAACGTTTATGTTTAATATCTTTTTTTTTTTTTGGACTCAAGACTTATGATCTGTGTCTGCACAGCTGACTTTCATAAAAAATAAACCTAACAGGCTTTTCAGTGGAATGAAAGACGTGACAACTAACCCCGGTGTCCTCTATGTAACTTTATGTATGTAAATACACGATTGCGCACATGAGCTCTGCAATAACAACATTATAATTCACTGAAACTAAGATGCGCGCTCTGAGTCTGTTGCGCTTTATTTAAGAGGTTTCAGGGTTTCGCTTACCGTTTGTGCGCCGGAGACAGCAGGGCGAGGAGGACGCGGCGCGTCGTTGCGTTCGCATTCCACGAACTCCCCAAGACCACCAGACCTCCAAAGCACCTCAGACAGGAGCTCTGATCATCGGCACTGTATCCACAGATGACTCAATCAGTCTATCCATGTCCCACTGTGTGCTTTTCCATAGATTCAAGCGCTAGCGGAGAGAGAAGACCTCTCCAATCACACCCACGGATCCAAATGTCTCCAAATAAACGCGCAGTGAAGGTCAATAACAGCGCATGACGGGTCTCAGTATCCTCGCGCACACAGAATCACTCCTTTCCGACAGATTTCCATGGTTTGGACCGGCGCCCGTCTAACCAACATCCCGTCGCATGTTTATATCCAGGGAAAGTGAATCTCCACACGCGCATCCGTCATCCGCGACCTCCGGTAACTGGGGTCGATCGATCCGGTTCGGCTGGAGGGGAAGAGTATTTACGAACAAATAAAAGAAACATAGAAACGAAAGATACACGAACGGTTCTCTGTGCGCAGTGGAGACGGAGACGCGCTAATATCTCTTTCCCTCTCTCTCCTCAGACGGACTCTTCAATTTGAGACAAAGTGAGTGGAAGAGTTTCAGGAGGGTGCGGAATGTCTCAGAGAGGTTTCACCGGGAGAGAGAGAGAGAAACAGAAACATGCAGCCTATCAGGTGAACCAGCCATTTAAAGGGACCATTTGAGCTGCTGATGTCATGAGGAATTGTTAGTTCAGGCCCGTTCACACTTTGAACGATAAATATAATATCAATAACTATAGGGCTAATTATATTAGCGTCCAAACCAACACACCACAGACCTTATCTTTTTTAGCGCTGCTCTCGTTGTCTTCTGTCTTCCATTTGTATTTCCAAAGTCTGAAGGTAAGGTCATACGAATGTATGAATTATGAAATTATTATTTTTTTTAATTACAGTGAAATTACATAAATGTCACCAAGTAATCATCATCATTACAGTTGTGAATTTAACATGCACAAACACCACACTAGCTGAAAAAAATCTAGTTTTTCATTAAAACCTGACGAGACAATGGAGTCTTGTGGATTTTACATTATTTACTTTCTCCTCAGTACTGTACATAATGTGCCAGTATAATCTCTGGAATAATCAGTTCCTTTATTTAGCCTAACCGACACATTCACACAAGTTTTCTTAACAAATTAGCACTGCTGTGTGATGTTCAACTATACAAACCTCTCAATGAAGACATCAGCTTCTTGAAGCATAAACATTGTTTAGTGCTAAGACTGTCAAGCTCATTAATATTAATGTTTTTTTGTTTTTAAAGCCTGTGGACACGCCCTCCTTTTGGTAATCACCACTGAAGAACATCATATCACAGCTCAGAGGTTAAACAGCTCATCAATATTCATCAGCACCTGTCTTGAATTAGCATCACACACATGGGGTTGAATGGAGCAATCAGGACAGAGTCACATTGGTTAGGTGACCCCGCTAAAGTGAACAGACAGGCCGATTGGACATGACCATAAAATGTCATTTAGATACAAAAGTGTTTACGCAGCAGTAAAGAGCCACTCACACCAAGGACAGTAACTACGATAAAGTTTTAATCATCGTTATAGTTCTAGAGAATGGGAAGCACACACCACAGCTATCATGATAATTATGCAAAGGAACAACATTGTTGGAATCACTTTCAGAACTATTTTTTCCCAGCTAATGTAGAATAAAAATCCAATCAGAATCCAACTGTCTTTAGAGTGCAAGCATTTAAAGTGGTGTGGATGCTTACATTATTGTTGTAGTTACTGTTCTTGGTGTGAATGGTTTCATTCTATGCATTAAACTATTAAAAAATAAAACTTCTTCAGTTGATATTTCCAGGCCATCATTTACTCTTATTTACCCTATTGTCAAAAGAAAGGCATGAACGGGAATAATTGACATAATTCTCATATTTCAATGAATTATTTGAAGGCTCCTTCAAATGCGGCCTCCAAATGTGCCCTTTGTTTCGTGGGGAATGAAGGGTACAACAGATGGAGACTTTTCGACCTTGCCTACCCCAGAATTCATTGTGTGCCAGTGACAACAGGATTTTTTTTTTTTTAGAGAAATTGCCGACACTTTTAAAATTACAGTAAGTATTGGGTTATAATTACTTGAATAAACTAATGTATGTAATGATACAAATGTAAAAATTAAAAATACATAGATAATGTGGTTCAAATGCTGACATATCTTATCAAGATGCGATTTTATATAGTTTATACACTTTATTGTTTACATAGATGGACCAAGGTCAACATATTTTGAGTTTTGAACACTGATTTGTTTTTAGGCAGCTGAATATAACTTTTTTTAAGTACTTTTTAAAACTAAGTAGTTTTTTTCCAGTACAAACGCAACTGCTGCTCGTTAAAGGCAGTTTTCTAAGCGACAGAACAGTCCTTCGTAAGCTAGATCGTCCCATTTAGCAAACCTCGGTACAACCTTTGCGGCCTCCAAAGGTGTGGCCTTTTAAGTCCGAGTCCTATACCAAGGATGCAGGCTTTGAATTGGGACACAGCTCATGTGTGCCTCACCCGTAAAATCTCCATCTAGTGGCTGGCTGCAGTATAGGTCATAAACCCCACCCTCTCTATGTAAGTGAATGGGACTTAAGCCAAACTAAAAAAAACCAAAACAAATTACACTTCAAATAATTTTTCCCCAAAGATGGTCATTTTTGGTAGTTTTTCGCAAAGATGGTCAATTTAGGTAGTTCTTTTCACGATGATTTGCTATCGAGTGTTTGTTTTTCTAATAAGTTTGCTTTTAGTTAGTTGTCTTGATGCTATAAAACGGGGTGTGGCATCATGATTGTGTACTTGCGATTGGATCTGCGACAGTTTGGGCGGGACTTGGGCTCCAAATGACATCATTGGTGCAAGATTTCAGAGGCCATACCTGGGATGTTTTGGCTTCACTTTTCTATAGTGGAAGGAAGTGGAGATGCATCGCCCATCTTTTTTTATAGTCTATGATCCAGACGTAGTTTTGAATGCATAGGATTTTTAAAATTTCTATATGGACATTAAAAACTGCTTTTCACGTTACATTATAGATTCTTTCTGGGCTCTTTAAAACACCACTACACTTAAGAACTAGAAAAAAAAAAGTCCTTTTTTAGAGAACTATGCTTTAAATGCTCAGCCTGCGATTTGCATAAAACTAAAGTCCTTTGAGAGTCTGTGTGTAGAAGACAAAAGCTTTCTCAATCTGTCTGTCCCAATATGAATAAAACTATAATAAGCATCTCCACTATATTATTGTGTCATCACTACTTCTGTATGGTAATCTGTAGCCAAAGATATTTAGAATCGCACGAATGTGAAAATAAAGCAAACCTGGTGCGATTAGCATTTATAAAGCACATTATAAGCAAACCTCACCATGAACTTAAAGTATGTCCTGAGTTTGTTTTGAAGCATCACATATAAGCAAAATTCTTGCAAACCACTTCTAGACCCCTGAAACGAATCAAAAGTCCCTTTAAAGCTTCTCAGTTAGCCACATGCTTTGTGGTTCTACCTGGCTCCATTATTTACCTTTAAACAGTGGAAACATTTGAGAAAAAGCTGTCACACGACTGTCACACTTTCAGCCTGAAAACATGCCAGTCTGCATTAGATGACCAGGTTAATGTGCTCTAGGAAGAGTTTGTCACCTCGTGTAAGCATCTTGCACGCAAACGCTTCGCCGAAAGTGCAAAAATCTCCCCGCTGCAGCTCAGCATAAATATCCTCCAGTGGTATTTGCATCCGCTGGAAGGGAAGAACGTAGCTGTAATTGCGGTGGGCTAAGGAGATTATAATTGCTTTGCAACAGACACTTTTCCTCTAAAGGGCCCATTTTGCCACTGGGAACCTTCCTGCCTCCCCCACCACAACACTGACCCATATTTCTGTTCTTGCGCTGTCCAATTCAATCTATCTCTAATCCACTTGCTGACAAACTAAGTCGCTCGTCTTTATGAAATTCCACCTGGAGGGCCGTTATGATTGTAGAGATAGAGTGGACATGTACGGGAAGCAAGTGAGAAAGAGAAAAGAAATGTAAGGGAGTATTTTTAGACCACCAAACAACATCTCTTTGTTCACCCTCATTAGTATCTGGGCTGGCAATAGAATTTTGCACATATATGTTAAGAAAAAGATACCATTCTTTCTCTCGGTTCTCTTGTCCCAAAGGTTCTGCATGTAATTAACCATGAAAGACGTAAAATCACACTTGAGGACAACGGCGCTTCATTACAAGAGGTGATGCGCAATCTTCCTACTACGTTCCCGCTGATGACAGGAGCATGTTCTCGGCAGGGGACACACGGGGTAATGGGAGATAAGTCTTCCCGCCACGGGCCCGCTGACGCTTTGGATGGCAGCCACATGAGGCTCGCTAACGAAGATCCGTGATTCATCATGTCAAGCTCTGGGTCTTTTCGAGGTTTTGTGAAGTTAGCATCCCACTGCTGTTTGTGGCTGGGTCACTGTGTGAGGTTATGAGCACAGTGTGAGTTTAAGAAAGGTGCTTGTGACAGAGGTGAAGTGGGGAATGCCTGGAAACAAATATTTATGTAGAGGTGTGCCATGAAATTAGTTAAGCACCTAAAATAAATCATGTCATGCAGATTATATTTACTGCATTTAACAGACGTACTTACTTAAAGTGGCTTATGAAAAGTTCTTTAGCGTCAGCTGATGGCTAGCATACAATTTAGGAAGTTACAATATGATGTTTTGGATTTAGACTCTGGTTTACTGATACAGTATATTTATGAAAAATATTTAGAATAAGGGACTTCAAATAATCTCTAAATTGAAGTTTTAAAGTAGTTTAAGAAGTGTGGTGATTATATGTACGATTTTCACTATAATAAAAAAATCTCATAGGCTGTCTGAAAGATGAAAAATTAGTTATGAAAGATAAGTATGAAAGTATGAAGTTATGAAAACGTTATTTCTGAATGTTCTCTGAACTTTCAAAATATCCGTTTTATTTAAAAACGTTTTTCTTGGTTATGCCAACGTTAAGAAAACAGTAAATTGTATAATTTTGCAAACATAATAGGAACAAGTAGTTTAAAAAAAGGTTAGATGATTGTCCAACTAAGGGCCAGATTTACTGACAGCTTGCGCCAGCGCAAACCGTCTTTTGGTGTTAAAATAGCACTGGCAGGATTTACTAAAGACGTGCAGTGAATTTTTTTGTTTGTGCTTGATCTTATTGAATATGCATTTGTACGAGTTTTCCTTTTAGATGCTAAAATTTATGGGAGGAGAGTATTAAAATGACGTTTAAATTAAAAACGTTTGCGCTCGTCAAATTACTGGTATTTGCGCCATTATTTAACGCCCCAAAAAAACATATCTTAAAGCAGGCACTAATTTGCGCTGCTATTAGTAGATTGCGCTGGTCATTATGGAAATGATTTGTGTTCTTTAATGTGCGCATTGCCAGTAAATCACAAGCAGAATTTTCCCCTCCCATCGGCGCTTTTATGGAATTGTGCTAATTTTCCTTATTTAGTAAATCTGGTCCTATGGGTACATTTACATGACAACAATGTGCTAAAATGGAAAAGTTTTTCCTTTGTGTTTTTTTTTTTTTTCTCCAAGTTTCTTGTACAGATGACAACATTGTCAAATCCCAATTCACATAGATCCGTAAAAATGACTAAAAACACTGTATTATGCATGTCAAGCCAGTAGTTGGCGATGTCACTTTGTAAAGAAACACAATGTGCCTACACTCATACTGAAGATGCACGAGTATGACGTCACTGTTTTGACTAAAATTTGCGGTTTTGTAGTTTACACGGAGTATTGGTTGAAACAAAAGTTTGAAAACAGTATCTTGTAAACGCCCCCTAAAATGTAAAAAAAAAAAAAAAACGCTTGAACAATATATAGATAATATTTTTGTGTTGATGTTTTAAGAACAATATTAAAAATCAGATATCTCTGAAAATTATATTGCTACTAAAATAACGTTTGTTTATAACTTTGAGAGAACCTTGCCAGAATTTCCCCTGTTAGCTGGGTATGATATCCCACAATCCTGTGCTTTAAATTCTGTGAAAGATGAGCTAAAATAAATAAATAAATAAAAATGCTGTGTAAATGTAGGTTTTTGTCCAATTTTTTCTACTTTTGATTTAGCAATAAATTAATATTGCAGTAATTAAATATTCACTTAGTTATCAGTCAAAGCTTGCTCTGTTCTGTTGTACATTATTAGCCCGTGATCAGAAGTCCATCTGAAATCATTTTCAGGAGGCACCTTTGTGTGCCTGCAAAGTCATTGCCTGATAGGGCAGAAAGGAAACAAGTCAGCTGCCTGAGCGTCAAACACAGCCATAGGCTTGCATTTAAGGAGGGACCTGAGCCATAGCAACCACCTGGAAATGCACAAAAAAATCACTCAGACATGCATTTTCTTCATTAAATATTAAAATGCAGTTTAGTATATGTTTTTCTGTGCAAATTATGCAGAATCATCTCATATGTTCTGACACAGGCTTGATTTCATGGCTGCAGCACACTGATCTCAGCCTGGTATGAAATCATCAGGGAATAAAGAATGTGATCGCTGTGGACCAGCGCTGGCAGAGAGCAGGACTTCATTTATATAACTCTGTTAAATAAACAGACACAATCCAGGCAGGGTATGGAATATCTCTCTCTCTCTCTCTCTCTCTCTCTCTCTCTCTCTCTCTCTCTCTCTCTCTCTCTCTCTCTCTCCATGTACAATAGAGCTCAAAATCGACCGCCCACTTTTACAGCAGCCTTGGTTCTGGAAGTATTTTTTTCTCATTCATTTTCTCCATAGGGATTTCAAAAAATGATTCATTATAGACTTGAGAGCCAAGAACTGTTCCAACCAGCTCTCAGATGAATCACAACATTTGATCTGAAACGTATGTGACAATCTGAAGCTACTCATCCCATAACGCAGTCCAAATGACGCAATCAAATCAACAACATCAATACAATATGAAACTATTGAATTTTAATTTAATTAAAGGAATTTAAATATGAAATACAAAACAGCTGAAAAGTTTGGAGTCAGTAAGATTTTTTTGAAAGAAATTAATACTTTTATTCAGAAAGGATTTATTAAATTGATCAAAAGTGATAGTAAAGACATTTATAATGCAATATTTCTACTTCAAATAAATGCTGTTCTTTTAACTTTGCATCCTGAAAAATAGAAAATAATATGGTTTCCACAAAAATACGAAGCAGCAACTGTTTTCAACATTTATAATAATCAGAAATGTTTTTTATGAGCAGAAAAACAGCATATTAGAATGATTTCTGAGGGATCATGTGACACTGAAGACTGGAATAATGATGCTGAAAATTCAGCTTTGATCACAGCAGTAAATTTTAGAATATATTCAAAGAAAACAGTTATTTGAAATTGTAATAAAATATTTTAATCAAATAAATGTAGCCTTTGTGAGCAGAAGAGACAATTGGCCAGATTTACTAAACAAGGCAAATTAGCGTTAGAGCATAATTCCATAAAAGCTCTGATGAGAGGGGAAAATTCTGCATGTGATTAACTGACAACACGCACATTAAAGAACACAGACGCAGCCAGATCATTTTCATAATGAACAGCGCAATCTACCAAGAGCAGCGCAAATTAGCGCCTGCTTTAAGACATGCTTTTTTAGGAGGTAAATAATGGCGCAAATACCAGTAATTTGACTAGCGCAAACGTTAGTAAAGCATTAATTTTAATACTCTCCTCCCATAAATTTTGCATCTGAAAGGGAAATTCCTACAAATGCATATTCAAAAAGGTCAGGTGCAAAAATAACTGTGTCCACGCCTTTTCAGTGTTAATTCTTCACTTCGTGTCTTTAGCAAATCATGACAGTACTATTTTAACGACAAAAGATGGTTTGCGCTGGCGCAAGCTGTTAGTAAATCTGGCCCAAAACATTTCAAAAGCATAACAAAATCAAGACCCAAACTTTTGAACAGTAGTGTATATTAGAAATTATTGCAAAAATATGAGTAGTTTGAGCAAGTTTTGAGTCAAACTCGATTATGTTTTTTTTGCAAAGCTTCGTGGGAACTTCTCTGATTGGTGGATAATTTTATGAATAGTTACACTGAAAAAAATGACTCATTGAATTTACTAAATTTTTTTTAAGGTAAGTGGTTGCAATCAATTTGTTTTAGCTACATTTAAATAAAAAAAAATTAGTTGACTAACTTTCAACTAAATTTGTTTATATAAATGTAGCTAAAATAAATTGATTGCAACCACTTACCTTAAAAAAATTTAGTAAATTCAATGAGTCATTTTTTTCAGTGTACTATTGCTACAGTGAATCCTATATAAATCAGTTTTACATATTCACACATACATACAGTGCATATGGAAACAGTGCTTCACGTTTTCCACATTTTGTTATTTTACAGCCTTATTCCAAAATGGTTTAAATTCAATTCCTCAAAATTCTACAAAAAATACCCCATAATGACAACGTGAAAGAAGTTTGTTTGAAATCTTTGCAAATTTATTTAAAAATAAAAAAATAAAAAAATCACATCTACATAAGTATTCACAGCCTTTGCCATGACACTCAAAATTAAACTCAAGTGCATCCTGTTTCCACTGGTCATCCTTGAGTTGTTTCTACAACTTGATTGGAGTCCACCTGTGGTAAATTCATTTGATTGGATATGATTTGGAAAGGCATACACCTGTCTATATAAGGTCCCACAGTTAACAGTGCATGTCAGAGCACAAACCAACCCATGAAGTCCAAGGAATTGTCACTAGACCTCCGAGACAGGATTGTATTGAGGCACAGATCTGGGGAAGGGTACAGAAAAATTTCTGCAGCATTGAAGGTTCACAGAAGCATCTAGTCTCTGTTACCCTTAATGGAAGAAGTTTGAAACAACCAGGACTCTTCCTAGAGCTGGCCTCCAGGCCAAAATGAGCAATTGATGGAGAAGGGCCTTGTCTAGAGTGGTGACCAAGAACCTGATGGTCACTCTAGTAGAGCTCCATGATCATATGTGGAGATAGGAGAAATCTACAGAAGGACAAACATCACTGCAACACTCCACCGATCTGGGCTTTATGGTGGCGTGGCCAAACTCAATCCTCTTGAAAACACACTTGGAATTGACAAAAAAAGACCTAAAGGACCCTCAGACTGTGAGAAACAAGATTCTCTGGTCTGATGAACCTCAATTTCAAGCATCATTTTTGATGGAAACCAGCTCTGCTCATCACCAGCAGAGTACCGTCCCAAAAGTAAAGTGTGCTGGTAGCAGCACTTGCTGTGGGACTGTTTTTCAGCAGCAGGGACAGAGGGACTCATCAGAGTAAATGAAAATCCCAGTGCACCAAAATATTGAGATAGCCTTAATGAAAACCCAGTCCAGGGCATTCAGAACCTCAGACTGGGCAGAAGGTTCACCTTCCAACAGGACAATGACCCTAAGCACACAGCAAGAGTGGCTTATAGACAACTCTGTTAATGTCCTTGAGTGGCCCAGCCATAATCTGGGCTTGAACCCAATCAAATATTTCAGGAGAAACCTGAAAATGTGTGTCTGCCCCCATCCAACCTGACAGAGCTTGAGAGGTGAAGAGATGAGGAGAAGAATGGCAGATAACTGCCAAATGATGATGATCAAAGCTTGTCGCATCATACCCAAAAAGATTTGAGGCTGTAATTGGTGCTTCAGCAAAGTATTTATCAAAGGCTGTGAATACTTATGTACGTGTTTTTTTTTGTTTGTTTTGTTTTGTTTTTTTGTTTTTTTTATAAATTTGCAAAGGTTTCAAACAAACTTCTTTCAGGTTGTCATTATGGGGTATTGTTTGTAGAATTTTGAGGAAAATAATGAATTTAATCCATTTTGGAATAAGGCTGTAACATAACAAAATGTGGAAAAAGTGAAGCGCTGTGAATACTTTCCGGATGCACTGTACAATGTGAATCACATGAGGTTGTGGCTTCTTTACATCACCTATCAAACTCTTTCCATTTCACCTGGGGCCGTATGTATAAAGCCGCTCAAAGTAAAATTTTAGTCCTAAGTGTGTCAAAATCAGTAGCGGCTCCTGACCGTAAATTTAGGTGTGGCAGATTATTTTGTAAACTTTATATTCTAATCTCTGAACACAAAATTCTGGCAGAGATCTCCTTGCGTTATCCTGTGGGTGGCGCGCTAATGTTGATTGACAGGCTCAAAGTAATGTTACATGCATAAAATGCTGTAAAATAATTGCCTTAATATGGTATTTATCACCTCCAAATGTTGATTTAGAATGTTACAAGTTGTGGAGCAATTCGGGTGAGGAAAGAAGATCATGTCTATTCTCAGAATAAACAAACAAAACAAAAAAAAAAAACACAACAGAACCATATAAAGGCTATTCGTGTAAGCACATTTAAACTAAAGGATTTAACGTATAGCCTACTTTGTCAATTTGATCCACTACTCCACATAGAAGAAAAAAAAATCAGACATGCCAACTAGTTACTGACCTGATGCAGACACATAGCTGAAGCGGACTGATATCGTCTTGGTGGAGCAATGCACCGGCAATGACACTGCAGGGTCTTACATATTGCGGCACTAACCCCACCAACACAACAGTGGCCAAAAGTGATGTGTGGATTTTTTTATGACCCCACATTTAAACCATCAAAATACAAAGGAAAATAATAAAAAAAAACACTGACTAGTGTTGCCAACTGCTGTCAATTTAAAGTAGCTAAAACTGGTCATTTATTGTTGCTAGATGACCTCATAAAGGTGAGTTCACTGGGGGGGGTTCTTTTTAATTAAGGGTGAAGATGTCCAATTACCTAGCCAGGACATCACTTTTGGCCACTACTATATGGCAGTTTATTGACTTTCCAACTGATCGCCAAACCATATTGCAAAAACAAGCTACTTTTATGAGGATTGTGGGCTTTCCTGGAGTTGTTGGAGCCATTGATCAAACTCATGTTCACATCATTGCTCCAACTGTAAAAGAGGAGACATACCAATAGAAAACGAAGCATCGGTAATAATTTGTAATAATTTTGCACCATGCAAATCATTAAAAAAATAAATAAATAAATATTAAAATATTTCAGTGTCTTAAATGATTTTATTGTAGTTACATTAAACGATTGACGTTGTGCTGCTCTGACTTTACATGAACAGGCTCACTATTGGCTGATTCAGAGGTCAAGGTCAGCCATTTTGTGTTGACATCATTGTAGTCCTTAGTTCATAACACTTAAGTGTCACCTCAGTCAACACTTAAGAATCAGTCTTAGACTTTACTGGAAGTTGCTTTTAGCTTCTTTATAAAAGTCTCCTACTCTTAGAAACGTCCTACTTTTAACTAAGAATTTTTTGACACTTAAGTCAAAGCTTAAGACTATACTTAAGAGCATTTCTGAGATGTTTTATACATACAGACCCTGGTCTCTTTAACAGTCTCTCCTGAGACGTCTTCATCCTCCTCTTCACATCTGTCTCAGATTTGTCTCATCTCACGCCTGTCGTCCTGTATGGCCAGAACGCCTCGCGCTGATTTCCATAAGACTGTCAGATCTCGCTCGGCATGCGTGTTTACATGCGACACAGAATGACACACGCGTTAGCCGGCGTTATCATCTGACACGGGAGAAAGGAGCTCGGGAATGTCTGGAAATAACCCACAATTCAACATTATATAAACAGTAGAAAATCCCACCGACAGACTCAACAAACACACACACACACACACACACACACACACACACACACAGGAATAGACTGGAGTGAGAGGAGGATTCGGAGATGACAGATTTCATTAGCAGAAGCAGCGGGCCGAGACAATCGCGAGTCTATCGACATGTACTGGACACTAAATCCCTGACGGACACAGAGAAAGAGAACATATGCACAAACACACACTCTACTGTGTGTGTGTGTGTTCTCTGAGTGCACACATATTTATTGTGTCTGTGTGTTTGTGTGAGCAGCTTTAACCATAAGTAGATTTTCTTATGGTTCTGTTCGCCTGTCCAAAACCACCACACGACTAGGCTGTTCAGAGTGCTTATCAATATGTTGCTATGCAGTTGCTAAGGTGTTCTGGGTGTTTTTTTAACATGTCACTATGTGCTTTCTAGAGCATTTGTATCTAGTTGCTAGAGTTGCCATGTGGTTGCTAAGGTGTTCTAGGTGTTTTGAGCATGTTGCTATGCAGTCGCTTACGTGTTCTGGGTGTTTTATTAATGTCACTATGTGGTTTTTAGGGCATTTGTATGTAGTCGCTAGGGTGTTGCCATGTGGTTGCTAAGTCTCATGCTTGTCTCATGCTGTGTCAGTCTACACAGCATGAGACAAGGGATTGTTGTGTGTTTGTTTTCACTGAAACATGGCTAAACGACAACATCCCGGACTCCGCCGCATGGACTTGCTACCGAGCGGATAGAGATTCATCACTGTCTGGTAAGGCTCGCAGAGGAGATTTGTGTGTGTACGTCAACAAAGAATGGTGTAACAATGCTGTGGTAGTGAGAAAACACTGTTCATCACTGGTGGAGTTTATGTTTGTGAAGTGTCGACCATTCTATCTGCCGTGGGAGTTCACGGCCATTGTTATTGTCGCGGTTTACATTCTCCCGTGTGCAAACGCTAAGGACACACTTCATGAACTGTACAGCGCCATCAGTGATCAACAAACAAATAACCCCGACGGCTTTTTCATCATAGCCAGTGACTTCAACCACGCAAACTTAAAGACAGTTTTGCCAAAGTTCTACCAACATGTGAACTTTGCAACAAAGGGAAACAACACACTGGACTTTGTTTACACAACAGAAAAGAACGCATACAAAGCTGAACCCCGCCCCCACCTCGGGGACTCGGACCACATCTCTGTTATGCTAATCCCAGCATACAGACCACTTCTCAAACTTGCCAAACCGCTTCAAAAGCAGATCACGGTATGCTGCACTGCACGACTGTTTCCAGGACACAGACTGGAACATGTTTAAAGGGACGGCCATCTACAACAACCACACAGACCTGCAGGAGTACACTGAAACTGTGACTGCTTACATCAAAACGTGCATTGATGATGTGACAGTCACCAAGACCATCACCACACGTGCAAACCAGAAGCCGTGGATGACAGCAGAGGTTCGTGGGCTGCTAAAGACCAGAGATGAAGCATTCAGATCAGGAGATAAAGCAGCCCTCAAAACAGCAAGAGCCAATCTGCCCTGTGGCATCAAAAATGCAAAATGAAAATGGTCCTATGCTCAAAAAATCAACAATCACTTCACAGACAGCAGAGACACACGGAGCCTGTGGCAAGCCATTCAGACCATCACTGACTACAAGCCCCCGCCACAGGCCTGTGATGATGACACATCCCTCCCAGATGCACTCAACCGCTTTTATTCACGGTTTGAAATGCAGAATGACACACCTGCACAAAAACTGCCCACACCTCCCAACGACCAGGCGCTCTGTCTGTCTCCAGCCGACGTAAGGAAGACCCTATCCAGGATTAACCCACGCAAGGCTGCTGGTCCTGACAACATACCTGGCCGTGTACTGAAAGACTGTGCTGAACAGCTGACAGATGTCCTAACAGATATCTTCAACACCTCGCTGAGCCAGGCAGTCGTCCCCACATGTCTCAAATCCACAACAATCATACCAGTACCAAAGAAATCACCTGTGTCCTGTCTAAATGACTACCGTCCCATAGCACTGACTCCAATTACGATGAAGTGCTTTGAGAGGTTAGTCATGCACAACATCAAAACCAGCCTCCCCAACACACTCGATCCGCTCCAGTTTCGATACCGTCCAAACCGCTCTATGGAAGATGCAATTTCCTTCACCCTCCACCTGGCTCTTACCCACCTAGAAAATAAAGACTCCTATGTTAGAATGCTGTTCATTTACTTCAGCTCAGCATTCAACACAATAATCACACAACAGCTCATTAATAAACTAAACCTGCTGGGCCTTAACAATTCCCTCTGTAATTGGATCCTGGACTTTCTAACTGGAAGACCTCAGTCAGTCCGTGTCGGCCACAACACCTCGAGCACTACCACACTGAGCACTGGTGCCCCACAAGGCTGTGTGCGCAGCCCGCTGCTCTTCACGCTACTGACCCACGATTGCACTGCCAAGTCCAGCTCCAACCACATCATCAAGATCGCTGATGACACAACAGTGGTAGGTCTCATCAGCAACAATGATGAAACGCACTACAGAGAGGAAGTGGCACAGCTGGCTGAATGGTGTGGGACTAACAACCTGTCCCTCAATGTGGGGAAGACAAAGGAGGTTGTGATGGACTTCAGGAGAAACTCCGTTGACCACCCCCCATTGACCATCGACAGCACGACTGTGGAGAGAGTCAGCAGCACTAAATTCCTGGGGGTGCACATCAAAGAGGATCTCACCTGGACCACCAACACCATGTCACTCTCCAAGAAGGCACAACAGCGCCGTATTAAAACTTTTTTGTGCAATTCGAAGTGTGCTACACACAGGTGAGTGTGCCTGTACAAACAACAGGCCCACTCACAATACACAATCCCACAAAGACTCAGTAATGTATGTATGTTTACATGCTCATGCACTACAAATCATCCTGCACTGCTCCCCAGCCAGCTGCTTGACTCACAATGTTTCTCTTTGCACATGTACAGTATTTATCTGAAGCATTCGTATAGTTTGTAATTTTTAGTTTATGTATAGGTAAACATTTATATATAGTATATTTATAGTCAAAATCTATCAGTAGGTTAGTTGTGTATAGGTTTATACTGTTTTTACTTCATTGTTGTAAGTCTGTATTTATGTAGCATCGTGGTCCTGTGAGGCACGACATTTCGTTCCACTGTATGTCCCCACATGTAGCGGAATGACAATAAAGCTCAAATTGATTTGACTTGATGTGTTCTGGGTGTTTTTAGCATGTTGCTATGCAGTCGCTAAGGTGTTCTGGGTGTTTTATTAACATGTAACTATGTGGTTTCTAGGGGATTTGCATGTAGTCGCTAGGGTGTTGCCATGTGGTTGCTAATGTGTTCTGGGTGTTTTTAGCATGTTGTTATGCAGTTGCTAAGGTGTTCTTGGTGTTTTTTTAACATGTCACCATGTGGTTTCTAGGGCATTTGTATGTAGTCGCTAGGATGTTGCCATGTGGTTGTTAAGGTTGCTAAGGTGTTCTAGTGTTTTTTTTTTTAACGTCACTATGTGTTTTCTAGAGCATTTGTATGTAGTCACTAGGGTGTTGCCATTTGGTTGCTAAGGTGTTCTAGGTGTTTTAGCATGTTGCCATATGTTTGCTAAGGAGTTCTGGGTGTTTATAGCATGTTACTATGCAAGCTGCAAAGGTGTTCTGGTGTTTTTTAACATGTCACAGTGTGATTTCTAGGGCATTTGTATGTAGTCACTAGGATGTTGCCATGTGGTTGCTAAGGTGCTGGTGCTTTGTATAAAGTTGATATGCAATTGCCAAGGTGTTATAGATAGTTTTAGCATGTTTTTTACCATGGCATTATGGGTTTTTTAACACTGTGGTTTCTAGGGCATTTGTATGTTAATTCTAGGATGTTGCTATGTGGTTTCTAAGGTGTTCTTGGTGCTTTGTAGCAAGTTGTTATGCAGTTGCCAGGGTGGTTGCTGAGGCATTATGGGTGTTTTTAGCATACTGTTATGTGGCTTCTAGGGATTTTTTTTAATTGTTGTTAGGGTGTTTCTATGGGGTTGTTAAGGTTTTCTAAGTGATTTTTAGCAAGTTGCTCTGCAGTTGCCAGAGTGTGCTGAGTAGTTTTAGCATGTTGTTATGTGGCACCTAAGGTGTTGCTTAGGTATTATGGGTGTTTTTAGCATGTTTGTTACTAGGGGATTGTTATGTAGTTGCTAGGGCATTTCTGTGGGGTTGTCAAGGTGTTCTGGGTAGTTTTAGCATGTCACTATGTGGTTGCCAAGGCATTCTGGGTGTTTTTAGCTCATCACTGTGTGGTTTCTAGGGAACTTGTATGTTGTTTCTCGGATGTTTGTATGTGGTTGTAAACATGTTCTGGTTGTTTTTAGCATGTTTATGTGATTGCTAAAGTGTTCTAGCACATCGTTATGTGGTTGCTGGGGTGTTTCTATGTGAATGCTAAGGCGTTCTGGGTGTTTTTAAGCATGTTGCTATGTTGTTTCTAAGTCATTTGTAAGTAGTTACTAAGGCGTTGCTATGTGGCTGCTAAGGCATTCTGTTTTTTAATATGTCACTATCTGGTTGCTAAGGTTCCGACTGCTTTGTAGCAGTTTCCAGGGTTTTCTGAGTATTATTAGTATGTCACTATGTGGTTTCTGGGTTGTTTTCTCACAGTCTTGTATGAACAGACTCCCCCCTCACATCTCTGTGATCTTCTGGTCTACAGATTATGGCTTGTGCCCCTCCAGTAAATCTGCAGGATTTTTTAGCCTGTTTTATTTTCCAGACAAACACACTGAAGTTTAAGTAAAGCATTCATTGAGATACTAATAGTAATGCTTGCCTTAGAAAAAAAAACTAATATTCCAATTCAAACGTTTAAAATGGGCTCCAGATGGGTGAAATCTGTGTGTGTGCGCGCATTACATCTTAGAGGAACATCTCTCTTTCTCTCTTCCTAGAGAAGACTGGATACTGATGGGTTTGTTTAATGGGCTGTTTTTGTGCTATCAGATGAACAGACCTGCTGATGTTTCACTTCTGCGTCTGTTGATGTTAAACTAGCACACGTCTATGATCACATTAATTTCATCACAGTACATGCACACATTTATCAAGAATATGCTAATGTACATGAATGTACAAGAGAAAGTGTTTAGATGTTGTAACCACTCACCATTTCCTTTCACCTTGTAGCTTTTTAGCTGTTCACGTGTACAGAGTCCTGCAGTGACAAATGAATAAAAGAACAAATATTCCATGCTGTGAAATCTTAACAATGCATGTACAATCATTATAGAAAGATGATTAAAAATTGCTCTTTAAATTTGGATTAAGTATACTGGGACATGTATTGCACCACTGGCCCTTTGACTTTTCAGATCATTTTGTTACTTGTGCAATGATAACAAGTTTGCATATGTACACTGCAGAAATGTGCAGTTATTTCTTATAGTCTCTTAAATCAGTGGGATTATCCTCTCAAACACTCACTCCATGAGTGCGTCTATCCGAATCCATAAAGATCACCGAATGTGAGACGTGTGTGCAGCGAGAGAGAGAATACAATGAATTTTAATGGCTGTTTGTGTCAAGTGTTTGTCCGCATGGCTGGACAGAGCGAGTCAGAAATCTCAAAGATCAGCCCACCCAAAGCCAGAGACAAACATCATATAAAAAAATTACATTTTCTGCACAAAATGACAGTGGATTTTGCACATGCAAAAATTACATTGCTATGAAGTTGCCAAGGTGCTCTGAGGGTTTTTTAGCACATTGCTATGAGGTTGCTATGGTGTTGCTATGCAGTATGACATCATGATTACACACTGGGTCTATCATCAACAAATAAAATTGGAATAACATTTGTTTATAACTTGAGAGAACCATGACAAAACATTCTGAGTTATGTTAGCTGAGTAAACAATCTCATGTGTTGTCACATAATGACAACATAGAACTAAATTTGGTCCCAAATTTACCCTTTTCAATGTAAAAGAATTTCAACTTAAACATCAACTTAAAAATTAAATGCAAATTACATGCAAAACACACAATAAACACAAACATCGTCTCAATGGGTAGTTTGAGAGCGTGTGTCATTATTTACACGCTCTGCTCGGTGGTCATTATCTTGAGCGTAAACATGAACGGAACGAGGTTATTATTATTTCTCAACACAGCTTGATAATAACACACTACTGGAATGAGTCAGACAGTGAGAAAATAACAGCTTTTCTCTGCAGCTTCGTGCATTTACATATTTACTGTATCTCGAAACCGAATCCTCACAGGACTGGTTTAATTATAAATCAATGAGGGAAAAATCTGTTGATATTTCCAGGCCTCTCCTGCTGTTGACTCGGTGACTGTAGCACGTCCTACTCAGCGCTGACTCACTCCACATCTAATGCTTTTGGTTAAAATTAGAGCTAGCGTGGTTAGTTGGTTCGCGGGCTAGTTGTTTGTTCCAGCGCGGGAGTGTGTGTGTGTGTGTGCGGGGATTTGAGCGCTGCGTCCCGTAATAACCCGTGAGTCGGTTGACAGGTGAGAGCAGACAGAAGCGCCACGCGTTCTGCTGTTTGTCCCGCGCTGTGACGGAACGGATTCCGTGTGTTCTGCTTTCACTCTCAGTCAGTATGACTGCAGTCTTACCTCAGATGGCACGACAGCGGACCGTTCGCGGACACACTGCAGTGACAGGAGTGTTCGCCAAATCACAACGGTGTTGTTTACATGGTACCAGAGCTTTAGAGCTTCTGAGGATAAACATGTGGCTAGATGTGTTAAAGTTTGTGAGGTGCATCACATCTTAAGGGGAAATTCATTAAGAGTGAATTGCGCCTGCTGATAGTATGTTTATTTGAACACGTCTTTGTGTTCTCCATGTGGTTTTACGGTCTCCAGCCTGGCCAAACAGTTTAGACTGGTCTATTTGGATGGTTTTAGAGAGGTTTAGGCCTCCTTAAAGGTGGATTACACTAAACGACTTTTCAAATTTGAACAAATTTTTAAAAAGTTGGCACACAATTGCTGACTTTGGTTACAGAAAAAAAACAACAGACTAAACGACTGAGATCGCACACTACCTTTTAAGTCGCTCCATAAACAAGAAACTCGTGAAGAAACAATACACATGACAAATATAACAATATGTGTTCTCCCAGCAGGCACCAGACGTCTATGTAACGTCAGGTTGAAGTTGGACATGACGTCGGACAGACGTTGCATTTTGGTTGAAAATGAAAATCGGGTTGACGTCAAAATTTGACGTCAATTTGACGTTGACTTAACGTTGGATTTTGGTTGCACAACCTAAAAACAACAAAATCTCAACGTCAGCTGACGTCGGTATTGGACATCAATTTAACATTGACATCAGACATTGAATTTACGTAGAATTTTGGTCACCCGACGTCGCAACCAAAATTTAACCAAATATCAACGCCTTATGACGTTGCGTGCCTGTTTTGTGCCTGCTGGGGTATAACTCAACAATACTACAAGTTTTAAACCTTTTTAAACGTCATGTTAGCTAACGGCTTTGTCTTGTATTGGGTTAGTTTAGCAAAATCGTCTGCTGGAGTCTATTGCAGATATAGATATTCATTCATGTGCATAAATAGTATTGCAGACATACTTGCTCTTGAGTATGGATGTGCATCTCCATAACTGAGGCCAATGCAATACGCATCTCGATGGATAGCCAACGATACGTTAAAGATACGTATGAAGCAGCTACCAATGCGATGCAATAAGATTCACCCTTATTACGATGCAGTGGGATATCCGATTCGATTTGATTCGATTCAATGGAATACGATGCAATGAAAAATATATGATGCTATGCAGTTCAGTATGGTACAGATAGTTCACTTTTATTTCTTTGGTTCAGACAGACAGCAAATCATAAATTAACAAGTGCCTTATGACTTCTAATGCCTTGTTCTCTGTAGTGTTGTACTATACTTCATATACACGTAGCAGCGGCGGTTATGAGAGAATGCGCTTGAGAAACCGTTTAGAGAGAAGAAATCAATCTACATATAAAATATTGGTCACAAAATAATAAACAATAAAAGTATAGCCCATCTACGAGTAATTATATATAAATAAATCATTTTTTACCGATGCAAATATGTTAGAAACGATGCATCGCGATAACAATGCCAACTTGTATCCGATGCACACTTTCTAAAATCGATGCATCGCATCCTTAACTTTAATGCCGATGCACAGATGTAAATCTGCGAATCTTATGCCGAGTTCACACTGTACGATTTTCATAGTGTTCAAATCATTGTTGTTTTCACACTGCATGACTATCTGGGGTAGCGCTTGCTGCTGTGTTCACATTGCACGATGGATCTGCGACAGGAGGTTATATACTTCATGACTTTACAATAGGAAGAATCAGCGACAGCTCTGTCTGGTCCGCAAACTATGTTTCATATAACTCCTCCCCGAACTTCCCGCTGTCCTGTATCTTGCTCTCTCATTGGCTGTAGGTCATCACCGATGTATTTTTCAGTCAACTCATTTCACACAGCAGGATTTTGCATTGCCGACAGGTCCAGATATTTAGCATGCGAAATATTTCACGAGTGTCAGCGATTCTCTCAGATCTTGTCTTTGATAATTCACACTGCGTGATTGTCACTCACGTGAACGAGCACCGATTTGCCTCCCATTTCGGGCACTTGTCTGCAATTTCGCAAAACCTGTTGGCGAGTGAAAATCGGGGCTAAAACAGTGCAGTGTGAACTCGGCATTACCATCCCACTCTCAAGTGTTCATGGACCTGCTTTGACCATTCCAATTTGGCAGACGGCTTACGTATAGCAGCCCATAGAAACAGTCGCTGCATCTACCTATACATATCTATGTTTGACATCCTCTGACTGGATGGAATCATAGTTTGAAGCTTAAAAAAGTTAACTCAAATCTGCAGACTATCGGCAACTAGCGTTGACTCGTCCAGACTTGAAATCGGGTCAAAATTCGTGTAGTGTTTAGGTTATTTATTTTTGTACGTTTTTTATTTATTTTGTACACATAATATCTATATCATATAAAATAATCTATTTTTACAAAATATAAATGTAGCTATATAATATAGATATATTTAAATTAATATAATATAATATTTATAACTTAATATATACAGTAAACTATAAACAGTATGTTTATATAATCTTCTGGCCTTTCTTAATTCTGTCTGTCTGTCTGAATGTCCTCTACAGGTGGCAGGTCATTTTCTGCTGTCGACCCCTGACTTCAGAAACCCAATTCACTCTGATCTTTCGTCTCCAAGTTCACAATTAAAAACTCATCACTTTTAAATTGTGTTGTCACACCATGAGCTCTATTTGATTTTTACTTTGTTCTGATTTACTCTTTATTCTTCATGTCTAAAGAAACTTTAAATCTAAGAAAAATCTAAAATAAACATTACTATTATTCAAATTTAGTCTTTTAAGGCCAGTCATTGCAAATAACAAGTTCTTGCACAACTGTGGTGTAACAAACAGAAGGGTGCGATAGAGTTTTCTTCAAAACTGTGACATTAAACCAGATTTTATTAGCTATCTGCTATAAACATGTTTAACTAACTTAAACTAACTTGCCCAATAAGATTCTGTTCAAACTGTTGCTCAGTATTTGATGTGAAAGAGAAAACTGACAGTAGAAGACAGTTCACACTAATGCCAGATATAGCACCCCTTGTGCTTAACACTGAAAATGCAAGTCATACTTGCTGAGTTTGAGTATGTTTCAGGCCTAAAAGTGAGTGCTTATTGGCTAGAATAATAATAATAATAATAATAATAATAATAATAATAATAATAATAATAATATCAATAATACATTTGATTTGTAATGCACCTTTCTTATACTCAAAGCGCTATATGAATAGAATAAGCAGCACAGTGGAGTGGACTTTACGCTAATAGTCAAAATTGTTTGTGAGTGTTAACGGATTCTCATCACCTGTAGAAGCGCTCATCAGTCGTCCAGTACCTATCCCAGGGTGCCGTGGGGCGACTGCCTCGACATGAAAGAATGAGATGGTGATGATGATGACGGCGCTGGTGGGACTTTGCTGCTGACAGTAATGAGTGATGGCTTCTCTCCTGGGAAAGAAAAAGTGTGTGAGGAAGGAAAAAAGGAGGAATGTATAGGGAATAAGTGGTGTCATTCTTCTCGCCATACGCCAGTGCGTTTGTGCCCTAAAGGACTGGAATATAATCAATATCCTTCTGTTCAAATGCTCTTTCTCTCACACACACACACAAACTTGAGGTGTTTGTGGAGGAACTCTTTAGCATGATGTTTCTCTTTATGGTTCTGGTGGAGGTCGATTAAATGAAATCAAATGTTTGGGGGTTTTGTCACATATCCAAGAATCTGAAAAAAAGAGGTGTTCTGTAAAATTGAAAAAAATACAAATTAATGGACCTTAATCAATTTTTAATTGGATGCAAATGAATATGAGGCTTTTGGCTACTGGAAATGTTTTGTAAAAACACATTTTAATGTTTTATTGACTAAAAAATGAAATGTTTTCCATTTAAAATTTAATTTATTCTGATTAAAGGGCCGTAACACAAAGACAGCAATGAATGGAGATCAGACAGAAAGAGCTTCTATTTCTCAGATGTTTCTCCTGAGAAAAAGACCCCAGAAATGAAGAGATCTTGGCAACGTCTCAAACTCAAACTGAATTGTTGAGATGTTATTATAAAGAGGAAATAAAGTAAAAATTCTAGATTAAAAACTTAATTGAAAATAAGTTAATATCAATAATAATGATAAACAAAAATAAGTTTAAGATGAAGTTCTAAAACAGAAATAGAGATTAATTAAAGCTAAACAGAAATATTAAAATATATGAAGCTGAAATAAAATGAAAAATATTAGATAAAAACCTAATCAAATAAGTTAATATCAATACTTCTACTACTACTACTACTACTACTACTAATAATAATAATAATAATAAGTGAGAATAAGTTAAAGATGAAATACTAAAACTGAAATACAAATAAATTAAAGCTAAACTGAAATATAAAAAAACAATACAATAGCAAGAAGACATAACAAAATGACAAAAACAAACTAAAATTAAAATGAAAATTGCAAATATTAAAATAAAACTGAAAATAAAAAAGCTTATAACTTATAATTAAATTACGTTTATATACATACATATATATATATATATATATATATATATATATATATATAAGATATCAATATGAACTCAAACATTTCTCATTAAATTCTTCACAGTTCAAGTGATCTATGTTGCTATCGACATTCAATTTATAACTATAAAAAATGATATGGAACCAAGAACTCTTGAACTATAAAAGAGAAAGCTCTGAGCAATATAATGTTCCTCCAGGGTGAGACTGCAGTGCCGTCACGTGTTTTTAATGCATAAATAAATAAATTAAACCCACAAGCCGGGCACATACACAGACCGCAAACCCGTGGCAGCGTCAGTCATGCCACCGCATTCATGTGACGCCCCCCGAGGGCAGCATCATCTCACAATGTCACACTCGCCTGCCTCTTCCTCTCCTCCTCTTCCTCAGCGGCTCCCTGAAGACGTCTGGACACATGCCAGACGAGATGTCAAGCACCCCGAGCCTTCAGGTCCCTCTCCTGGAGCCGTGCCCGTGTTTATTTCCCATATTATATCATTAATTCGACGTTTGAATGTGTTGATGCAGCTGAAACAGGATTTAGACTGTTTAGCATTCAGCAGCGCGTCCCAAAATAACCTCTGCTGTACCTCGCCTGGGACACAAAAACAAAATATGTTATGATCCAAACATCATGTCCTTGCACCCTTATGGATGAATCACTGTCCCGTAGTGTACTGGAAAACATAATTTGTCCAAATTTCAAAACAACACCATACTCATTAATTCACTGATTCAACTCATTTCAAATCTGTCCCTGACCGGAACACAAGGATGTATAATGTCTCAAACCAAAACAAGATTCAGCTCAAGTGAAATCAATTCATTTCAAATCAATCTCTGACTGATTTAAATATATATTAAAAATGTTATGTTTAATACTCAGTACAAAAGATTTCAAGACCAGATTCAGTAATTCAGATTCAGACCAAACCAGATTCAGTAAATGACCTGATTCAATTAATTTCTATACAAATTCTCACACAACAAACATATGTGACCCAGGACCACAAAACCAGTCATAAGGGTCAATTTTTTATTAAATTGAGATTTATACATCATCTGAAAGTTGAATAAATAAGGTTTCCATTGATGTATAGTTTGTATACGGCCGAGATACAACTATTTGAAAATCTGGAATCTAAGGGTGCAAAAAAATCAAAATACTGAGTTGTCCAAATGAAGGTCTTAGCAATGTATATTACTAATCAAAAATTAAGTTTTGATATATTTATGGTAGGAAATTTACAAAATATCTTCATGGAACATGATCTTTACTTAATATCCTAAAGATTTTTGGCATAAAAGAAAAATCTATCATTTTGACCCATAGAATGTACAGGTGCATCTCAATAAATTAGAATGTCGTGGAAAAGTTCATTTATTTCAGTAATTCAACTTAAATTGTGAAAATTGTGTATTAAATAAATTCAGTGCACACAGACTGAAGTAGTTTAAGTCTTTGGTTCTTTTAATTGTGATGATTTTGGCTCACATTTAACAAAAACCCACCAATTCACTATCTCAACAAATTAGAATATGGTGAAATGCCAATCAGCTAATCAACTCAAAACACCTGCAAAAGTTTCCTGAGCCTTCAAAATGGTCTCTCAGTTTGGTTCACTAGGCTACACAATCATGGGGAAGACTGCTGAGCTGACAGTTGTCCAGAAGACAATCATTGACACCCTTCACAAGGAGGGTAAGCCACAAACATTCATTGCCAAAGAAGCTGACTGTTCACAGAGTGCTGTATCCAAGCATGTTAACAGAAAGTTGAGTGGAAGGAAAAAGTGTGGAAGAAAAAGATGCACAACCAACTGAGAGAACCGCAGCCTTATGAGGATTGTCAAGCAAAATCGATTCAAGAATTTGGGTGAACTTCACAAGGAATGGACTGAGGCTGGGGTCAAGGCATCAAGAGCCACCACACACAGATGTGTCAACGAATTTGGCTACAGTTGGCGTATTCCTCTTGTTAAGCCATTCCTGAACCACAGACAACGTCAGAGGCGTCTTACCTGGGCTAAGGAGAAGAAGAACTGGACTCTTGCCCAGTGGTCCAAAGTCCTCTTTTCAGATGAGAGCAAGTTTTGTATTTCATTTGGAAACCAAGGTCCTAGAGTCTGGAGGAAGGGTGGAGAAGCTCACAGCCCACGTTGCTTGAAGTCCAGGGTTAAGTTTCCACAGTCTGTGATGATTTGGGGTGCAATGTCGTCTGCTGGTGTTGGTCCATTGTGTTTTTTGAAAACCAAAGTCACTGTACCCGTTTACCAAGAAATTTTGGAGCACTTCATGCTTCCTTCTGCTGACCAGCTTTTTAAAGATGCTGATTTCATTTTCCAGCAGGATTTAACACCTGCCCACACTGCCAAAAGCACCAAAAGTTGGTTAAATGACCATGGTGTTGGTGTGCTTGACTGGCCAGCAAACTCACCAGACCTGAACCCCATAGAGAATCTATGGAGTATTGTCAAGAGGAAAATGAGAAACAAGAGACCAAAAAATGCAGATGAGCTGAAGGCCACTGTCAAAGAAACCTGGGCATCCATACCACCTCAGCAGTGCCACAAACTGATCACCTCCATGCCACGCCGAATTGAGGCAGTAATTAAAGCAAAAGGAGCCCCTACCAAGTATTGAGTACATATACAGTAAATGAACATACTTTCCAGAAGGCCAACAATTCACTAAAAATGTTTTTTTTTTTTAAATTGGTCTTATGAATTATTCTAATTTGTTGAGATGATTGAATTGGTGGGTTTTTGTTAAATGTGAGCCAAAATCATCACAATTAAAAGAACCAAAGACTTAAACTACTTCAGTCTGTGTGCATTGAATTTATTTAATACACGAGTTTCACAATTTGAGTTGAATTACTGAAATAAATGAACTTTTCCATGACATTCTAATTTATTGAGATGCTCCTGTATTTTTGGCTATTGCTACAAATACCCGTGCTACTTACGACTGGTTTTGTGGTCCAGGGTCACATATGATGTCTGAAAAAAACATAAGATTAAGTTAAATTCATCTCTGACTAGAACACAGTGATGTATAATACAGTATGTCTCAAAACAACTCAGTTTAAGTGAAATCAATTTAAAATTTAAATTTCAGAAAACTTTAACAATCAATACACAAGATTTCAAAACAAAAAAACAAGATCAAAACAAAATAAGATACTTTAATTAACCTGATTAAATTACTGCAATACAAATATGTTGGAAATATGATATCTAATATCAATCAACAACAGTCCAACTCATTTAGATTCAAACTCATCTCTGACCGGTACACAATGATGTGTAATATGTATTAAAACATGCTGATTCAAGAGAGATTCTTTTATTTTAAATCTATCTTTGACTGATTTAAATATCAAAAGAAGAAGAAGAAGAATAAAAATATTTTGTTTAACACTCAGTACAAGAGATATCAAGACTAAAGATCAAAACTAAATCAGGCTCATTAATCAGATTCAATTAATTTCTGTAGGAAATCTCACACAAGGAACGTATGATTTCTTAAAACAACCTCAAGTTCAAAAGCTGGTCTCAGTCAGTTCAAATAAAATCAGTTTAACGTATTTAAATTCAGGATTAATTCAGTTGCTGATCAGAATACAGAAACTATAAAACACTGATTCTGATTCAAATTCAAATGTGAAATTGCTCACATACAGCAATTCAAACATATTTAAGGTGATAAAAATTGACAAACTAATTTATAAGTGAACAAGTAACGGGCTGAATCTAAAAATCGCACACTTCCCTACTATATAGTATGCAAAAAACTTAATGTAAACAGAGTAGTTTGCTCAAATTCACAGTATTCATAAAACAGCAGGAGAAAAGTACCTCAAATATTTCCAGCCAGATTCTGAAATCAGCATCCACTGGACACTTTACTATCCCATGAGGCCACAGGAGAACTAATGCTGGTAGGTCACATCACAATAACAACTTGACAAATGTAGTAGGTCATCACACATTCATGTATGTACTTTTTTAATGGCTGTGAAGAAGTACCTACTCAGAGATGATGTGATTTCAGATGCAGCTCACGTGTCTAAGAGGAAGTTTGATTTGCTGCTGGTTCCTGTGGACAGAGGTGAGTATTAGTAGTCACGTGTGAGCAGGTGAGCGCCTGCAGCTGTGTTAAAATGCCCCTCACATGATTAATGGTCGGTCTCCTTTAACACCTGACTCAGACGATGACGTGATATCTGCAGGCATGAATGATTTCCATTTGCTCATTTCTGATATATTAGAGTAGAATGATGATTACAAGTAAATATGATGCATTAGCTATTATGAATCATATTTCAGTAGATATGCCACAATATTGACTAAAATGCTACTCACCCTCATATTCATCCATACCCATATGCTGTTATTTTTCACAAAGGAGAATTTCATCTGTCATATTATAAAATTGTCAGTCCATAATGAGTATTTAAAGCTTGATTATTGCTCACATTCACATCCAGAACTAAAAAATGGCAGATCACATGAAAACCAATGACACACTATTTTTGAAATAATTTTCATTTGAGTGAATGTTCCCTTTAAGCTAATGAACCATTTCACTTCTCATAAATATGTGATGGAAATGCAGAAATGTTCACCTGGCAAGTGTTGTAAATATAATAATTAACCTTAATTAAGAAGTTCTGCCTATGAAGAGGATGAGTGTGTGACTGTAGACTCTGGTGAGCAAATTTACCAACAAAAGGCCGTCTAAAGGGTTTCCTCATCCTCCACGATCCCGCTGGGTCGAGCCACGTCTGCCCACGAGCAGCTCAGAAAAGAAAGCAAGCAGATTCTGATAGACCACAGGAGGATGAATCATCCTGCCACTCACAGGGAACGCTGAATGGAAATTAAAAGCATATTTCATACTGAAATTCCCTTAGGGCCGAGACTAGTCTCCATGGAGATAAAGAAGCTGCGAATTTGATTTTATGTCTTAAAAAACACAGGAGTGATTTGCAGAGGGCCATTAATAACTAAAAATAGGCACACCTGAGGAAGAAATCAACTATACATACAGTAGAAAAAACATCTGAATAAATTGAAGCATTTAAAGCCAAAAATGAAATCAAAACTGACTGAGCATGAATAAGCGATGACAGGTTTTTAATTAGTTACTTTACGCACTTCCCAAAGACTTTACCCACATTGTCCTTGTGTGAATGAAGACAGGAATGAAAGTGATGAGGAACAGAATGCATGTTTATTAGAGGACAGCAATATGGAACCGTTTCTGTCAAACATCCGTGATACACAGTGTTTAAGAGCAGCACTTCACACTGCAGACATGCTCAATAAATACTGGCCTTTTATGAGACATTTGACCCCATCGTTTCCATCCGCTTACAGATTTTATGGGGTTTTCGGCTAGACAGATGTGCTGTCTCTCGCTTCAGAGTTACAGCAAACAACCAATACAGCTAAATGAAACTATAATAAAATGTTCCACTTATTCTACACAAACCTTTCAAACTTGTAAATGCACGTGTGCATGTTTTTGGTCTACTGTATTCTTTTCACTACCCAGGAGGATTTTGATCTTTAATCATTTATAAATAGCAACAAGCATATTTAAATGCATGAGCATAAACAAATCAAAACCAACCCTATTTACTGTCCAAATGCATATTTATGTTTCCCATCACCAGTAAAGTACATACTAGTAGTGTATAAAAGTAAGAGTCAAACTCCTTTCATAAAATATCTTGAATGAAAGAAAAAACATTTAATAAATTTACATGAACTTAAATAAATAAAATGATATCCTCAGGTGCACTCTGGAGACCGTTTTATGAGAATATCTTTGGAAATGTTTTCACAAGCCTTTTGGCAGTCTATGGACAGTTGCCAGGCAATATCTGAATGTTTAATTGAGTGGAACAAAGCATTGTTGAATCATTTCAAAATGAAGAGACTCACTTTCAGAGGGCATCTGTAAGTGTGTGTGTGTGTCCCGTATCAGCAGATGTTCTGTCGAGCTCTAGTGACTGTCTTTGAGGGTTGACACATGGTGTGTGAACGCAGCGATGACGGCGGAGGACGATGATGTCACAGATTTCCCTGAAGAAAGAACAAGTGCTTCAAGATCAGTGTTAATGTTTCAGATAAAATTATCTATTTTGGCATCATCAAGTATTAAAAGAGCATCACTGAATGCTGAACATCCCATCAATGTTGGTCATCTGGGATTTTTAAATTTTAATATTTATTTATTTTATTTATTTTTAAATACCAGTTTCAAAATCATTCACACTGACTTTTAATAAGACAAATGGCTTCTGATTCTTTTCCCAAATGGCTGTTCTGGGAACAGCCTATGTAAGTTTGGTGAGCGGGTACAAAATTCCACGAAAAGGGCAAGTTGCTTTATGGCAGCAACAAATGCACATCTTGGACACCGAAGCTCTGGAGATTGATTCATTTCATTGATTCATTTTGCCAAAAGTCCATGATCTATGACGTCTAGAAGTAAATGTGAAAACAAACGGCTGTGATTGGAACACAGCACTTTGGTAGGTGCTATTAATTTTTATGACCACTAGATGGCCACAACGTACACAGTGTTGAAAAGCTTCGATAACGAACTTTTTGCCATACATTTGAAAGGAAAGCTTCGGTGCTTCACAAAGCTTGGTTTAAATATCACTAGTAATTACGAACGCAGTGATATACTGTAGGCCTATTTACGACAAAAATACAAAGTCACAAAAATACACAAAACTGCATACAGTTGCTTTAAGTATAAATATGTAGCTTATGTAGCTCCGCCTCTTTTCAGTGCTGCGCTAGTTGTCTTCTGCCTTCCGTTTGTATTTCCACATCGTTAAGGTCATATGGATGTATGAATGAACTTGTTTTAAAATCTTCCAGTCTACTGACATATGTTATGACGTGCGTTTCAAACATTACAATGCACATAACTTTCCTTAACTGTACAAATCCACTTCACCAGCTAATTACTCTCAAAGGGGTCATGAACTGAGAAACAAAAATTCTCTTGATCTTTTGACATATAAGTCATCACTGTACTATAAAAACCTCCTGCAAGTTTCAAAACTTAGTCTCGTTAGTCTAAAAACTGCTTATATTGAAGGCAGTCTGCCAAAACGACAGGTTGTGGAATATACCACTCTATGACATAATAGTGTGGCTAAACACCACCTCCACAGAAGAAGATCAATGCCTGCTTCTACATCGCTGCCTCTTTAGCCCGCCCAACGATTTGCGCATGTAGTGTTTGCGAGAGAGACGAATGCGCAGGTCTATGCAGAAGCCAAACAATAAAGATGGCTCCGAAGACAAGAAGATGTTGTGCAGTGCCTAGTTGTGGAAAAACAGTCTTTGCATTGCCTTCTTTCTGATCCCAATGTTAGGAAAGAGTGGACAAACTTTATTTTTTAATGAAGTTTCAGACCGCGTCTGTAAGAAATCGGTCCTTTGTTCACTTCATTTTACCATGGATTTGTTTACAAACAAGGCATAATTCGATGCAGGATTGTCAAAAAGATTGAAACTAAAAGACAATGCTGTGCCGACTATGTTGATCCGACAGTAATGTTGCAACACAAGTTTAAGTAACTGTTTTCATTACGTGACCACTATTGCTTTGTCTCTTATTGCAGATCGTTTGATATATATTGAGTTATTTATGCGTTTTTGACCTAAATCACAGCAGTGTCCAAATGTACACTGTCAAACATACACAACTGTTAGTCAATCATAGCAGTGGGTGTTTACTTCC
Source organism: Spinibarbus caldwelli (assembly GCA_039654775.1). Taxonomy (NCBI): domain Eukaryota; kingdom Metazoa; phylum Chordata; class Actinopteri; order Cypriniformes; family Cyprinidae; genus Spinibarbus; species Spinibarbus caldwelli. The sequence continues at coordinate 22,388,409 of CM077247.1, read as the reverse complement.
GAGTCTACAATCCGCCACACCTATTCAAAACAGAGCGTTCTGATGAGGGGGGTCAAAAACAGGACAGAAAATAGCCTATTACTTCTAAATTATGATGTTTTTTTGATGTAAAATGATAACATTATAAGTGGACCTCAGAGAACAGTACAAAATAAAAAAACAGAGGCAGTTCATGACCCCTTTAAACAGTGATGCTATAGAGCTTTTAACCCTGCTTTTAACCCCGGGTAGAAAAACATTTTACACGTGTAATTTAAAGGCGAGTTAGCACCACTTTTCACTTAGGGTTGTGAGACCTTTCTCGCAAGCAGGATTAGCACTACTTTTCGCGCTGTTAAAGGGATAGTTCACCCAAAAATTAAAATTCTGTCATTAATTACTCACCCTCATGTCATTCCAAACCTGTAAGACCTTTGTTCATCTTTGGAACACAAATTAGGATATTTTTGATGAGATCCGAGAGCTCTCTGACCCTCCATAGACAGCAAGGGTACTACCACAGTCAAGGCACAGAAATGTAAGGACATCAGTAAAACAGTCCATGTGACATCAGTGGTTCAACCATAATTTTACAAAGCTATGAGAATACTTTTTGTGTGCAAAGAAAACAAAAATAACGACTTTATTCAACAATTCTTCTCCTCTGCGTCACCCTGGCACCACTTTAGTAAGGGCCGGGTCCCCCTCGATAGAAATCGCAGGCCCTGTTTTTTCTTTTCTTTTCTTTTCTTTTTACTGTTTTTTTTTTTTTTTTTTTTACTGTTTGAATACTGTGAATTCGGACATAGGGCCTACTACTCTTCTGGCGTACTGTTTTTCGCATACTACATAGTAGGGAAGTATTAGATTTCAGACGCAGCGAGTGTTTCATGTTGACTTTAGGCAGCTCGAGTTGAATTAACTACAAATAGAACAGAAGACATGAGGAATCAATGTATTGAAATGTAATTAAATCAACCGTATTACCGTTCATTTGAACGCTTGGAATGCCATAGTGATGGAACAATCTGAGGGAACACTGAGAAACATCCCGTGTATTTAGTTTATCCACCCTGAAAACAGACCGTCACATCATGTCTTGAATCACGGACACAGTCAGAAACACTGAACACACACACCGAGCGAGCGCCACATCATGGCAGACGAACAAAACGATGGCTTGATTTCCCGGTCATCATCAGCTCGAGCTCTGGCTGTAGATGCCATGGTTACCGTCACCCCTGAGACTCTTTGCTTGTTATTCTGTCATTTATACAGACAGCAGCTGCAGTGTAAATATCTTCTGGCACAGACGATCTGATAAAATATCTGTCGCAGGTGTCAAGGGATGGCTTCTTGAAGACACCGTCTTCACGCATGGCAAATATTACAGAGCGGCCCGTTATATGTTGAGCGGTGACACTAATGGAATGTGGATGTTTCAGTGGAGATGAGCACGACCTCATCCTGCCGGATAATGTCACAATGGGACGGAGTAATAACCACAACCCCCTCAAGCTCATTTGTGTAATATTTATGTTTTATGTCATATCCTTGTGGAAATCTACATTTATTTCTGTTTAGTGCTAGTTTGTGTAATCAAGTTTCTTATCAGCTCGTCTACGGATTCTGATGTGATGTTTACAGCTGCGAGCTCTGAATGTGATGAGCATCAGGGGAAATTTCATGTTTCAGTTTTGCTGACATTCGTCTTCTGTTCCACGGCGTGCCGATAATGTTCACGGAGAGAAATCAGTTAAGAAGTCACGACATGAAATGGTCATTTCCGAACGGAGCCCATTTTAAAAATTACATTTTGGCTATAAAAAGCAGATAGGCCTACATTATAGGCCTATAGGCCTACATCTTTTTATTTTCCTTCTACAAAAAATCACACAAAAACTTTTCCAGGTCACAGTTCACCTCAGAAAAAAGAAAATAAGAATATTTTCACCCATTTTTATGCATGTTTTGTTGTTGTTGTTGTAACATAAGAACATTTCCACTTCAATTTATTTATATATAAATAATAAATTAGTATATATAATACAGATCAGTTCAACAGTACTACAATGCTCTATAAATATTTTAGAATTAAAATAAAATTATTTTTATAATTTATTAATTATTTTTTTTTAAATTAACTGTAATGTTTACTCATGCTGAAGTTATGAGCACCAGGGAAAATGTATTGTATTTTCCTAACATTTGTTTTCTGCATGACAATAATATGAAGAGATTTGACAATGACAATAATTCATGAAGAGAATTAAATATTAATGCATCAATCTTTTAAATTCACTGAACAGGGTATGAAAAAAATGTGAAAAAAATATACTCATTTAAAACTTTTAATTTGAGTTATAAATAGCACAATTATGTTGCTCATTCATGTTTCTCCTTGTACAATTGAAAAATACACATTCTGAATATCTGTGCATTTAAATTAATTTACCATTAGTGAAACAAAAAATACATTCAGATAAATCTGAATTCTTACTGTAAAACTATTAAAAGTGTACATGTCATGTAAACACTCTCGATGTCTCTCACACTCAGTTTCTATGAAAAAATGACTTTAGTCTGTTTGAGCAAGTGCTTTATATGTGTGTGTGTGTGTGTGTGTGTGTGTGTGTGTGTGTGTGTGTGTGTGTTTGGGTGAATCTCACAAAACCTGACAAGAACATGTCTGGGTCATTTATAATACACCAAAATCAAAAGAAAAATATGAAATCATATTTTGTACATTAAATTTTAAAATATATTAAGATATACATAATCTTAATTAAAATATATAAAAATCTTTAATGTAAAATGTCCAGGTGCCACCAAAATCAAATCAAAAGAAAAAATATGAAATCATATTTTGTACATTAAATTTTAAAATATATTAAGATATACATAATATTAATTTAAATATATTAAAAAACTTTAAATCAAAATGTCCAGGTGCCATGAACCAAAATCAAAAGAAAGAAAAAATATGAAACACTATATTGCATATTAAAATGTGAAATATATTAAATTATATATAAATTAAATTAAATTATATTAAAAATGCTTCAGGTGCATTATTACAGTTATGAGAATTTAAAGAGAAATGTGCTTAAATGTCAGGAAAATAATGCCACAAATCTTGGCACGAAGTTTCTAAAAATAAGCTCATTAATTCATGCAAAATATTACTCTTTTTTCTATTTTGATCTTTGGGTGAAATGTTTTTTTTTTTTTTGTGAGATCGGCCCATGTGTGTGCGTGTCTGTGTTCTTGTGTTAATTAGACGGCCTGTACGGTGTGAAGAGGAAAAAAGATGTTTACGCACCTTCTCACTGTTACTGCTCATCTGACTCATAATTAAATGCTTCAAATATTTTTATATTAAATCATATCATAACTGTCAACATCACAGTGTTTTTATCTACTGTTTTCCTTTTCTCTGTATGTTTCTTTCCCGTGAGATACAATCTCAGGACAGGAAATGACTCTTAAGGGAGGCGATATCCCAGAATGCACTGCATACCTGCTGTGAGCCTTTACCCTCATTTAGTCTGTTTGTCTCTCCTCTCAGTTTTTCTCATCTCTCACTCTCCTGGAAGATGTTCAGTATCTGAGTGATTTCACATCAGTTCATCATTCACGGATCACAGTCCTGTTCGCTCATTTCCTCCAGAAAGAGTTGAATCAAACCAACCAGCTCTGAGATATATCATTTTGATTGGACTAATGATGTAATTGAATCAGTCTGGAGAACTAAAGCTGTTTTATTATCAGAAAACTTCACTACTTTTTTTTCTCTTTAATGCAACAATATGTCTGAATGTGATTCATTAGATCAAGTGTGTGTGTCTGTGTGTGTGTGTGTGTGTGTGTGTGTGTGTGTCAGTGCATTTAGAATCTTTTCTTTTCACTAATGTTTATTTTCTTTATTCTTAGCTTTTCTTCTCAGAATAGGTAGTTTATATCTCGCAATTGAGAGAATCTCGTAATTCAGACTTTTTGCAATTGCTAGTTTATATCTAATAGTTCAGACTTTTCTTCTCAGAATTGGTCGTTTTTAACTCACAATTTGTACTTTTCTTATCAGAATAGGTCATTTATATCTCTAAACATGGACTTTTCTTCTCAGAATATGTAGTTTATATCTCGCAATTGAGAGAATCTCGTAATTCAGACTTTTTGCAATTGCTAGTTTATATCTCATAGTTCAGACTTTTCTTCTCAGAATTGTTCGTTTATATCTCACAATTTGAACTTCTCAGAATAAGTAGTTTATATCTCGCAATTGCGACAATTTTGTAATTCAGACTTTTCTTCTCAGAATTGGTAGTTCATATCTCACAATTTGGATTTTTCTTCTCAGAATAAGTAGTTTATATCTCGCAATTGCGAGAATCTCATTATTCAGCCTTTTTTCCGCAATTGCTAGTTTATATCTCATAGTTCAGACTTTTCTTCTCAGAATAGGTAGTTGCGAGAATCTCGTTATTCAGACTTTTTTTCACAATTGCTAGTTTATATCTCACAATTTGGACTCTTCTTCTCAGAATAGGCAATTGTGGCAATCTCGTAATTCAGACTTTTTTTTTGCAATTGCTAGAATTGTCCACAATTTTAAGAAAAACATTTTAGATTCAGTTCAAGAAAAAAGTCAAAATTGTGAGTCACAATTACCTTTCTTAAATTCACACAGATGTCAGATAATCTCATTAACTAGCAACATCATCCACTAACCAAAAACAAACAAATACAATACTGTCTGTCTTCATTTTTTAGCACTAGATCTACTTTTTTATTGTCTCAAACCTGTTAGCTGTTTTGCAATTGCAAGAATCTCGTTATTCAGCCTTTTGTTTGCAGTTGCACTCACAATTTGGACTTTTCTTCTCATAATAGGTAGTTTATATCTCATAATTGTGTCGGTCTCGTAATTCAGACTTTTTTCGCAATTGCTAGTTTACATCGCACAATTTAGACATTTAGTCTCAGAATTGTTAATTTATATTTCACAATTTGGACTTTTCTTCTCAGCATAGGTAGTTTATATCTCGCAATTGCAGGAATCTCGTAATTTCACTATTGCTAGTTTATCTCTCACAATTTGGACGTTACTTTGCAGAATTGCGAGCAGAATTGGCCGCAATTTTAAGAAAAACGTTTTAGATTCAGTTCAAAGAAAAAGTCTAAATTGTGAGTCACAATGACCTGTTTTATTTATTTTTTTTTTTATTCCGTGGCAGAATTAAGCTTCAAAGCAAATTCACACAGATGTCAGATAATCTCATTAAATAGCAACATCATCCACTAACCACAAACAAACAAACGCAATACTTGTCTGTCTTCATTTTTAGCACTAGATCTACTGTTTTATCGTCTCAAACCTGTCAGCTGTCTTGCTTGTAAAGTGTGTTTGTGCATCTTTTGTATGCATTTTGTATCTAATGAATGACATTCAGACATTTTAAGTGTCTGAAGTGTCCAGATACTGATCCTAAACTACCATCTCTCTCTCTCTCTCTCCGTCTGTCTGTCTGTCTCAAGGTTGTTTCTTAGCGTTCCTGCCGAACTTGTCACTGAGTTGTTGAATGAGGTCAGCCAGTTCTCCAGTGGCCTGAGATTTCTCTTCCAGAAGTTCGTAGCGCAGACTGGAGATGTCCTGTTTTATTTCCTTCAGTTCACCTGTAACATACACAGAGCTTGGCTTACTCATACTGTAGATAAGCAGATTTTTACTTTTACACAAGAAAGTTTGAATGACCAACAAGAAACATGATTTGAGCTGACAGTCTGGGGTGAAATAAAACCAGAGACTACAGTAAATTTACTGGGTTTGTACCTTCATTGACTTCATCATTCTCTCTGTCGACCTGAGCCTTCAAAACATAGCGCTTAATCAAGCGCTTCATTATTTTCTGTTAGACAGACAGACAGACAGATATGAGAGAGAAAGAGCTTGTCAATTCAAAATGACTGCAAACAGAGATCATAATGAACTCTCTTCAGTTTCATATGGTTTCTTGAGTCTCTGACCTGATATCTTGTGGGGTTTTTGATGGGTTTCTTGATGGTGTTCTCCTCTCGGCTCCTGAGATTTGCTCGATGACGATCAGCCTGGAAAAAATGCCAATGTTCAACATGCATTACTGCTTTGAGTTTTCATAATGTGAAACTGTTTCACTGTTTCATAATGTGAGACTTGTTTCATGTGTTATGAATAACCGGATGTTTTGGTTTTATATCCATTGCATTCTAAATATAATCAATAAAAAAATAAAAAGAGATTAACTGCATTTCATTTTAAAAATATGTAATTAAAGGTATAAATATAGGCAATAGCTCTTGGATATATAATACGCCTTTTTTGCATTGAATTTTCAAAACAAAAACAAACAAAATCACAATATCACAAAAATCTATCATAAATCAATCATTATATTTATTATAAATAATCTACACTTTATTTGATGTACTTTATATTATTTATATTTACATAAAATTATATACATATATAATTTTATTTATAATGCACCTTTCTTATATCATTTATATATAAAGTACAGTCAATTTAAATTATATTATTTTATATACATGATATATTATATATAATATTAAATTATATATTTTACCATACACATATTCTGTACAAAGTATAATTTTATTCTGCATTCTAATTGCAAACGTTTTAGACTAAATGTGTTTTAGTCTAATTTTTCTTCAGTTTTCAGCATTAGTTCTCTATAGATGTTTTCTGACGCTGCATTTCAGAAGCTCACAGAGGCAAAAACACTGCGAATACCAGACTTCAGCCATTTGTTCTTTAAATGACACTGGATTGAATCTCACTGTCAAGATCATTCCCATTTAAAAGATCTTAATCAAAGTCTCTCTGTCCGTCTGCAGCTGCAAATCTGTTTTGAAGACAAAACTGCAGATGAGAGAGAACTGAGACATCAAGCAATCAGACGAGACATTCAGATCTGCTGTGAGACGGATTAAAGTTTAAAGAAAAATTACATCTACAGTGCATGAAGAACTTAAATGATGTTCAAAATATATAAGTAGACAGTTTTACCTTCGGCCGTGTACTAAGCATTCCCATCTCCAGCTCGTTTTCATGCCGATGACCTTTGCCCTTACACAGTCGTATAAGGCAGGACTTGATCCGGATGATCAGGTAGTAGAAGGATTTTGGGGTGGGCACCAGGTTAAACGGGGCAGGCAGCGTCCGTCCCTCATCGAAATATGACAACCAGAGTTTAGCACGAGCAAACTTCCACTCCACATCAGCGTCTTCCTGCAGAGATCGAGAGATTTACTCACAAATCCTGAATTAAAATAATGTGTAATGCACTTCATGTCATTGATGACAAAAGAATGGAAGATATTTTCTTTCTCTTCATATTTCATATCAATATGGTACAAAATAATCCTATCTATGTGGTAAACGTGTAAGGTCAAAAGTAATCTAAAAGTAATCAAAAAGTAGTCTATATAGAATATATTACCTAAAATGTGTAAACAGATTGTTACAAATAATGTCAAATATTTTATATAAAATATCTTTTTTAGTTCTCAAGAATTCTCATTGTTTTAATTTTAAGTATTTATTCTTTAATTGTATTGTTTAATTATTTTTAAATGTGTGTGTGTGTGTGTGTGTGTGTGTGTGTACACACAACTCACAAATCTTTTGCCGCTTCTTCAGAAACCCCCGACTTCAAGTAATGTTTAATGCACTTGATAAATATAGGAAAATGTTTCCTTTCTCTTCGTATTTTTCATAAATATGACAATTATAATCAGATCCATATGATAAATGAGTTAGTTCAAAAGTAATCAAAAAGTATTAGTCAGATTACATTACCTAAAATTTGTAATCTAATAGATTACATTACTAGCTACAGTTTTTGTCATGTAATCATCAGTAATGGATAATAATTTTTAAGTATAATATTCCAATCACTGCTTGTCAGGTAAATTTATTTTGCTTTAAGGAGGTTTAGATATGTTTTTGTGAAACCAAGGCTTCAACAAGATTCAGAATCAGTATTTTTTGCAGTAAATTCGTACCTCAATTTCCTGGTAGGAGCTGTTGATCATTGCGATCAGCATGTTGAGAAGAACCACCACCATGGTGACGTTATAAACCCCATACAAAACGTAACCGATGTTCTCGATGAACTTATGATCATACTTCAGAACCACAGAAATCACCTCCGACAGACCGAATATGGACCAGAACAGAGTCTTAAAGCTCTCCTCAACCCTGTCAACAAACACAGAGCAGAGGAACATTATTGCTCAGATGCTACTCTTTAATTGATTTTTTGTTTTGTTTTGTTTTTAGACAAACTAAACAAAACAGCTTTAAACATGATCTTCGATTAGACCAATATATAAAAATCCACTTAAATGACACTCTTTTTTAGTGCAGAAACAACTGGATGGATGCACAGACAGACACTTTTGTTCATTTGTATCTTAGTAAATCTGAGCAGTTTGAGACCTGTTGCGATTTCTTCTAGAGAAGAAACATATGAGATTACTGGGGTCTTTTTCTCAGGAGAAACATCCGAGAAGCAGGAGAACTTCAGCAAGTCTTCAGCTGAACACCTCTGTGATTGTCCTTTTGTTTGTGCACGAAATGTTTTTATTCCATCTGCGCCTGTTTTTAACAGAGAGCTGCATTCATGAGCTGAATGACTGCAGAATGAAGATGATGAATCACTCAGTGAATCAGCTGAGAACAGAAGAACAGCGGCTCTGTTAAATATTGGATTTGTTTTGTGATGTTGCTGAAATGTTTGTTTTAATGCTGAACTCATCAGGTGGACAGAGTCAAGGTCTCACTCCCTCCATGTCGCTCTGATTATTTGAACGGGTTGCGTCTGTGTCAAAGCTGGAATATAAATCACCAACAAAAGTAATAAGGTTTGAATTGTGATTATTTTTAAGCACATTTTCTGTCCAAATTCTCACTATTATGCATTTGGATGCTTTTTCGTATTTTTATTTAAACAATATTGATATTTTAAAATATTTTTAAAATTATATTTTTAATATATTTTTCAGCATTAATAAATGGTACCACAACAAATACTACCATGATGTATAAATATTTTATGATTAAAATTATATATTATTATGCTTTTCATATTACAATACTGCACATTTGGGGTAAAATGCAATTAATTGTTATGAAAAATGGCACAATGCAAAATAATAAATAAATAAATATATACATACAGTACATACATAAAGATCCTAAAAATAGGTTTAATTTTCTTCATGTAAAATTTAAATATAATTTTTTGTTATTATGATTTTAGGGTGTAATTATGAGCAGATTTTGTAAGATTCACGCAGATACTCTTTCACATTTATAATATTATAAATATATACATACATACATACATAAAGGTCCTAAAATAGGTTTCATTTTCTTAATGTAAAATATAAATAAACATTTCTTTATTATGATGTTGGGGTGAAACATGCGCAGATTTTGATTCATGCAGATACTCTTCCACTCTTGTGTATAATTTAACGACAATTAAATGTATAATATATTAATATATTAAATATAATTGCATTCACTTTTCTACCATTTTTCATTCTCTGTAACATTTTCCTTTTTTAATTTAAGTCTCTCTATTTCACACTTGATATTTTCTCAGTCTCTCATTCATTATTAATATATCTAGAGTTTCTCTCCATCTCTAGTAATTTATCTGATGGTTTCAGACAGTAGGTATATTATAGCCACGAGCAACTGATTTTATTAACATGTGAATCATATTAGAAAGAGAATATTCAAAAAATTATCCACCTAAGAATTTCTTCTATCGCTTCTATTATGATCTCCTTCGCTCTCTCTTTCTATTTACCCTCATAAATTACATCTCCTTCTCTTTATTGTTCTTAATGACACTTCTTTTCTACTCATCTTTCCTGTTTTCCATCCATTAGTCTCTCTGAAGAAAGACTGGCCCGCTCTCCACCCAAACACACCGGCTCAGACGAATAAATATTAGCGGGAGATTAGATGCCATCACGACGCCAATCAAAATGATGAAACCAGCTCATCTGTTTAATATGAAAAATATTCTTTTGTGTGATGAGAGAGAAAAACTTCAGTTCCTCTGTCATTCTTTAGATGTTTGTTGACAAGATCAAAAGCCATTAAATGTGTGTGAGCTAAAACTGACCCCTAAAGTAAATCTGACATAAATCTGTCAAGAAAAAACTTCACTTAGAGAATAGAGTTAATGGAATAACTCACCCAAAAATGAACATTTGCTGAAAATCTACTCACCCTCAGGCCAACCAAGATGTAGATGAGTTTGTTTTTTTCATCAGATTTGGAGAATTACATCATTTGCTCAACAATGGATCCTCTGCAGTGAATGGGTGCCGTCAGAATGAGAGTCCAAACAGCTGATAAAAACATCACAATAATCCACACCACTCCAGTCCACCAATTAACATCTTGTGAAGCTAAAAGCTGCATGTTTGTAAGAAACAAATCCATCATTAAGACATTTTAACTTCAAATCGTGGCTAAGATTTGAGTCCTCCATCCATAATCTTGCTTTCTCCAGGGGAAAATTTATGAAAAACAGTCCAAAACAGTTCTAAACTAATATTTATGTCATTCTGATGGCACCCATTCACTGAAGAGGATCCAATGGTGAGCAAGTGATGTAATACTGAATTTCTTCAAATCTGTTCCCATAAAGAAACAAACTCACCTTGGATCGCCATATTTATAAAAAAAAAAAAAAAAAAAAAAACCTTTGGATGAACTATTTCTTTAAGACATGCATCCTTCTCTGAAAAGGCAATCCTAGAATTCACTGCAATGGGATAATAATATAATAATAAAAGAGAAATGATTAGCATCGTATTTGCTAAATGAAATCCAGCACTTGTTTTTCACTAATTTTGTCTTTCTGATTCCAAATGTGTTTGGTTTGCTCAACCATGTCACACTTTCTCACAAAATATGATGAATTTCATAGCATTTTTGCTTTTCACAACCATTTGCAAGGTGAAGTCTTGTATGCTTCCTTAATCAGTAGAAAAACTGCCACAAAGACATGATTCCTGTCTTTCTCTGAGCCAGATTACAACTATTTCTTTAATTCTCAGCCCATTTTCACAAATATGAATGATTGTGAAGACAATATTATATGCCTGATCCAGATTTCAAGGTTAGAATTATGGCCAGTGACAGAAGAAAATGCAAACATGAGCCAAATGTTTTCTGCTGCGTCCAAAGAGTGACAGAAAATTACAGATTTTGAGGAAAAAAAGCTTATTAAACATTTGAAATTAAATAGAAAATTTGAACATGTTTTTTCACTCCTTTGCAGATTGTAAGTTAAATGATACATTGTGAATACTTCTTTTTCTCATTAAAACTACATGTGTTGACTACAAGTGTATATATATGTATTCCATGGTCAATTGGTCATTTGCCAAGTTATAGACAAATAGTGCGGTAAGACCACATTTATTTGAATTAATTATAGCATGTATTTAAATTAATTAGAGAGAGAGAGAGAGAGAGATAGTTGTGTACCTGCTTGCTGCGTCTGCTCTCTCTACAAACAACTACTTAAAAAACAGTGATTTTATCACCTCATTGCTGGAGAATATAATGTAGCGATCTAGTATCTATCTTTCATTTTATTAATAAAAATCGTGGGGAAGCGTTGACAAGAAGTTTGTGTGTGTGTGCAGCGCAGTCTGCGATCTCTGACCTCTCTCTCTCTCCGTGTGTGTGTGTGTGTGATAGTGTGCTGTGCATCAATTAAAGCAGTGCATTAATATAGAACGGTGATTAAACTGACTTGGAACTACTTGTGCATTAAACGGTTATACTGCATACCTGCCAGCCAATCAGAATCCAGTATTCAGACAGACCATGGAATAAATATATTTATGCAACAGTTCTTTCTGGTTCTCGAATCTGATTGGCTGATAGGAGTGTGACATGAGTCCAACAGAGCTCCTCCAACCTCTTCACCACTTGCTTGAAAAGAACAGTGTCATGGCGGACGCCCAAATCCACTATAATTTAAAAATAATACTGTTTTGTCTCACGGAATGCAGTTTTAAGAGTTTTTTAGGCGATAATGTGCTTGCTTGGACTTCAAATATGCGGTTTGTTAATAAAGATAAGGTCTATTTCAAAATTTGCTTTGACATTTTCGGCGATGGGAGATCCAGCGCGTCAGCGGCCGTTCAGAACTCATTATGGTGGAGCCTCGTTCGAAGCCGTTGTAAATTACACTATAACCTACACCTTTGTTTACTTTGTGTGTTGCTTGGCAACCACTTTATTCCAACCACAACTGTTTCTGAGGAACTACACTGTTTGGTGGAAGAATACTGTTTTTATAGTAGTTCTGCACAAAAGAGGGCTTTAAAGACACTCCGTTGTTGTTTCTAATTTATGTACACACTTGTGCCATCGAACTGTTGTATAAAAGCAATATCACACTCGTAGACGTGCAATATGGCTGTGGCCTCGTACCTTACGGCCGAATCACAACCGTGCCGATATACAGCCATATCGCACATTAACTCATGTGATATATACATGGATCTGTTAACTGTACGTGATGAAGTTTTTATTGATATTTTTGAACTCAGCGTCATCAAATGAGCAGAGTTTATAAATATGCAGTATTTAATTCACTACTACAAAGAATCAATAACAATTGTAAGTTACACTATTTGTGTAACGCTCCAAATCTATCACTTACGAGGCTCCATTTCAGTCAGGACGTCACCTTCAAAGACAGCTGACTATGTAGGTGGCGGATAGCAAAGCAGCTCA
>CM077247.1:22300586-22373086 GCA_039654775.1 Spinibarbus caldwelli | reverse complement strand
ATCATGAGGACGGTGGCGTGCAATGACATGCAGCACATTTTGTGGCACGTTTGCATTATCTGACTTCTATTGAATCTTCAGTGAAAGAAGCACTAAACAACACAGGCAGCGCATGCAAAGACATGATGCAATCCATTCTTGGTCAAATCTCCCCTCTTTCTTATATTTATATATCTATACATTCAACATCCATCCACATTATTGTCATTAACTAAAATGAAAACTATTAAAAAAAAAATTGTTCATTAAACACACACACACACACACACACACATATAGCTATATAGATAAAACATTCATTAATGACTTATATATATATATATATATATAAACAAACATCATCAACAATATAAAAATAAATAATAACAGTAAAATAATTATTAACATTATTATTATTACTACTAATACTATTGTTTATGTTTCATCTTTCATTTTTTAATAATTATTTAATTATTTATTATTTTTATTATCATTATTACTTTTGTATAAAATATAAATATTAGATGAAAAACTAAAAATAAATAAATAAAATTAGAAATGTTGTACTATCCACATCTAGATTATTATTTAGATTATTATAAATAATTAAAACTATATACAGTATAACATTTTTTTCAATAGGAAAAAAATATTCAAATGATTATTATTATTAACAAAAACTAAAACATTTTGTTCAAAAAATATGTTTTAATTTAAATAAATCTCAAAAAATCTAGATTGTTATCATCAGTGTTGGGTGTAACTACTAAGTTACTAAGTAATTAGTTACTATAATTTAATTACTTTTCCCTTGAAAAAGTAAAGTAAGGGATTACTCTTTTTTTTCTGTCATTTAATTACAGTTACTTCTTATGTAATTGAGCTTAATACTGTGTACAGACTGTAGAACATTTATATACAATACAATAGTGGATTTAACGTCAAAATTCAAAGTCTAACCTTAAAATGCATGCTTTTTACGTACTCTTCTCACGTTAAATACTTTGGTGAGTTAATAAGAATATTGGTAACACTTTAGTGTCCAGTTCTCACTGTTAACTAGTTGGTTATTAGCATGAATATTACTGGAATATTGGCTGTTTATTATTACTTAAAAAGCACATATTAATGTCTTATTCTGCAAGACCTTATTCTAAATCCTTAAACCTACCCAATTCTTAAACTTAACAGCTACTTTACTAAGTATTAATAAGCAGTAATTAGGAGTATATTGAGGCAAAAGTCATAGTTAATAGTTAGTTAATAGCGAGAATTGGATCCTAATCTAAAGTGTGACCAGAACAATGTATGTAGTTATCCGTTATTTATTTGAAAGAATTAAAAGAACTGTTTCATGTCTATCCTTGTATCATTAACTTGTCGAGATTGATATAGGATTTAGAAAGTAATAAGTAGTAATAAGTAATAAGTAATTAAATACTTTTTGGAGAGAGTAATTTGTACAGTAATCTAATTACACTGTTGAAGATGTAATTAGTAACTAGCAATTAATTACTTTTTTTTAGAGTAACTTACCCAACACTGGTTATCATTAACTAAAACTAAAACCACTAAAACTGTTTGTTCTTTGAAAAACAAATATGTTCATTTAATTAAACTGAAATACATTTAATACATTGAAATACACCTTTTAGCTTGAAGCACTAAAATTACTATCTGAAAAGAAATAAAAACTAAAACTGAAATAAAAATGAATTAAACATAAGTAGTAATATGTAAAAATAAGTAATAATAATAATAATAATAATAACAAAAGCACATGACAAAATTACCCCCCAAAATTTTAATTAACATAAAATAAGAGCTATTTAATAAAAATATTAATAAATAAAAAATAAAAAATATAATAATATACACATTTAGATCATATTTCACCCCAAAATCAAATATTAGAATCTCAATAGGCTTTATTTTCTTTTTGCAAATCTATATTTTTTATCTTTTCTATGTGATTTCAGGGTGAAATTAGACTTGGATGTGCTTTCAGCATTTTCCAATTATGACGCCTTCAGAGCAAACCATCTCTCTTCTTTGACAGGTGTCAGTGTGCGTGTGTGTGTGTGTGTGTGTTTGCGTTTGTGTGATCAGTTTGTGCTGTGCTGCTGTCTGTCAAGTGTTAGCCAGCACTTCTTCAATACTGTCCACTTACACACACACACACCGTCCCAAGAGAGATCATTATCACATCCACCTGCATCACACACACGCGAGACTGCCCCGCAGAGATACTGCAAACACATACACACACACGCGCACACACAGAAGTAACTGCGCTCTAACCTTTAAAGGGGTCATATGACGTTGCTAAAAAGAACATTATTTTGTGTATTTGGTGTAATGCAATGTGTTTATGCGGTTTAAGGTTCAAAAAACACATTATTTTCCACATATTGTACATTATTGTTGCTCCTCTATGCCCCGCCTTTCTGAAACGCGTCGATTTTTACAAAGCTCATCGTTCTGAGAAGCGAGGTGTGCTCTGATTGGCCAGCTATCCAGTGCGTTGTGATTGGCCGAATACCTCAAGCGTGAGACGGAAATGTTACACCCGTTACCGTATTGTGATTCCGTGTCACGGCGAGATGACATAAAAACAGTAAAACCCATTACAAACAAGGCATTTGTTGCATCCAGTGGGGACATAATTACTAATTATAATGACTTATACTGTCTTATACTGTCTTTTTACATTACCATGTCTGCATTTGTGATCGGAGAAACGACAAACAACAAGCACTATTCTACACAGCTCAAAACTCGTGTTTGAATCGTCAGTGGCAAATTCTTTAAATATGAAAACATACTTACAGGCTGTGAGTCAGAAGCGCCAGACTGTCCTTGCAAAGCGGCAGCAACAATACTACAGCGAGAATAAAAGTCCCGCCCTCTTTCTTTGTGTATACATTTGGGCGGTGTTTTGCAAATCTCCCCACACCGTGACGTAGAGGTGTGGTGGGGGTGTGTTTGAATGAGCTATTTTAAGGGGGCGTGGTTGAGTCTTAACTTTTCTAAAGAATATCTCTTTGGTTTTGAGACTTAAGTCTTTGCAACTTCAGGTATCTTATCTATGCACAAACAGCTTGTAACACTCCAAAGAGAAAGGAAAACTTGAAATCTCATCATATGTTGTTAGCAAACCTGTGAGTGTTTCCACATTGCTGAAACTCAAAACAATCCATCTGGCGTTCATTTCCCCTGATTCGCACTGAATCCAGGGACAGACTGACCCTGCGGTGAACGCACAGAAAAACATCTGCACAACTTGAAAAGTTTACGTCAGATAATTACACAAAATCACCTTTGCAATATGACAAACTTCCATAATATGACACATTTCTGAGTTCAACTCAAGTATCCACTGGGAAATTATGTACAGCGGTACTTGATTTTCAGGTGACTACATTTTTTTTAAAGAAAGTTTTGCTATTTTATGTTTTAAAAGTCAGCTAAATTATTAATAGTATGAAATAGTCCGGGCTGAATCTGTCATTTCACGGCACAAGAACAGCTAAACGTCAAATATCTGCTAACTATATACTTTTGAAATAAAAAATCAGCTTTGTCAGCAGAAAAGTTTTTTCAGATGATTATTTCTGTGAAAACACTGAGAAAAGAAGTTCAGAGTTCATTAACTAATGTCAAATGTTTTAGTAAATGCCTAGATTAACTAACATTAATAAATGCTGTAGAAATGCAGTTTACTAATGTTCACAAATTAAAAAAGCAAATATAATTTCCTCTTGAACAACATACACTGATGAATCATACATAATAAAAATGTATAAATAAACTAAATCAGGCCAACTACTATTGTAGTCATAAATTAACATGTTTCATGTTGTATTTAAGCACTTATTACAGTCCGTCCACGTCCTGATGAAATATATGAAAATGCACGAACTGATTAAATGTATAGTCTTAATCCACTGAGAGTCACTTTGGATAAAAGCACCTGCCAAATGCATAAATGTAAATGTAAATGAAATATCTAATGGTCAGTCTGACTTTCGCAGACACAATCTGCAGTCATGCATTTGGCAGACACTTGCAGACAAATTTGATCAGTTCATGCATTCCTTGAGAATCAAATCTATGACCTTTGTGTTGCTCTACTGTTTCAGCTACTGTGATTTTTTTAACAGGGTTTGAAGCTATCTTTAACTTGTTCTGTTTACAGATTTTCATAGCGCCACATTAAGTCTCCGTCTTTCACATCTGAGGTTAGTTAAGTTGGTTGGAGGTGCAGAGGTGTTTGACGGACTCATGACTAATGAGTTCCACCTTCTCTATGTGAACTTTATCAAGACACTCTGGGAAATGCTGCATGTCGCTCTATAAGGAGTTGCAGATGAAAACAGATCCACACTGCCCTCTACTGACACCACAAACACTCAAACACACACACATTGTTCACAACACACACTACATGGAACTGAACTCAATTAAAAACATAAAAAATCTTACTGATCCCAAACTTCCGAATGGCAGTGTGTGTGTGTGTGTGTGTATGCGTGTATATATAAAATATGTAATTTATTTTAATATTATCATTGTTGTTTAATTCAATCTAATTAATTCTATTTTTAATTATATACATTTTATTATAATTGTATTATTATTTTATAAACAAAAAACAATGCATGTAACACTGTACCCTATGTGAAATGTATGTTTTTTTGTTTGTTTTTTCTGTTGCTGGTAAGAACACACACACACTGCCGATCGGAAGTTTGGGATCAGTAAGATTTTTTATGTTTTTTAATGGAGTCTCTTTTGCTCATCAAGGCTGTATTTATTTGATCAAAAATACAGAAAAAAAAACATTAATATTGTGAAATATTATTGCAATTTCTAATATTGGTTTACTGTTTTAATATACTTTAAAATTTAATTTATTTCTGTGACACAGTGCAGTGCTATTTGGAATAAACGCTGTTCTTTTTAACTTTTTATTTATCAAAAAATCCTAAAAAAAGTATCACAGGCCCCAAAAAAAATATTAAGCAGCACAACTGTCTCCAAAACTGATTATAAATCAGCAATTTAGAATAATTTCTGAGGGATCATGTGACACTGAAGACTGGAGTAATGATGCTGAAAATTCAGTGTTGCTTCACAAGAATAAATTCTATTTTATAGTATATTAAAATAAAAAAAAAAAAACTGCTATTTTAAATTGCAATAATATTTCACAAAATCACAGTTTTTTTCTGTATTTTTGATCAAATAGATACTCTTTAAAAACATCAAAAATCTTACTGATCCCAAACTTTTGAACAGCTGTATATAGTGTTATTAGAAGTAGCAGTATTGTTTGTTTTTTTATGCATGATTTATTAATAATGTATATACAGACACACACACACACACACACACACACACACATTAATAATTAAATATTATAAATTAATTAATTGTTAATTAATTAATATTAAATATTATAAATTTAAATGTTTTGTTTATTAATATTTATTAATACATTAATAATAACAACTGTATTTAAAATGTCTATATATTATGAAATTATTAATCTAAAATAAATAATAATTTAGCAAATTTTAATATGACCATTGCTCATATTTAATTCACACACACACACACAAAAATAAATAATTTTATATATATATATATATATATATATATATATATATATATATATATACTACTACTACCACTATTTTTATATTATTATTATTATTATCATTTTGTGTCCTGGCAAGGAGTATTGAGGTGATTGCTTACGGTACATGTAAAAATAATGTGAACACATTTTAAATGTTTCAAAACAATACAAAAATCATAAAAAAAAAAAATCCTCTTCTACATGCCAGTAAGATTTCATTTTTATTGTCCTAATGTCTTTTTGGAGAAGGTTTTCTGTCATGTGGCAGGTGTCACAGGGCTGTGCAGCTCGACCTCCCTGTCCACATCAAACCCAAACCTGAGCTCAAACACAGTTCACCTTCTCTGATCCAGATTAAACCAGTCTGTGGTCTCTCATTGATTACATCTGCTCCGCGGCTCTTATTGTCCTAAAAACAGTCTCCATCTCTGCAGGACGCTCTGTGATGCACACTGAATGATTAAAATCGACGCCTCCTCTGACAGGCCCAGATACGTGGAGAGGACTCGCGGAGTAGCGTAACCATGGTGACGCTAACAGGGTTTCCGTGGGCCGTTACGGGCCGGTAGCTGGCGGTGCATCGCTTTAATCAGCATGCTAATTTCCCACCTACAGCGAACAAAACTACCAACGCAGACACAACACATCGTAATTAGGTTGAAAACGCGCAGCTGAAGACACATTATGGCCAACACCAGCGAGATCTCTTTAATGCATCCATTCATTCTCACAGGTAGTAATAAAAGATTGCGATATGCTTTGTTTACACTAATATTGTGACTGTTGTTTTAACAATTTAGAAGCTGACATCATCAAGTATGTCACTTGCTTTCAAAACAAACAAAAACAGGCCTAAAGAGTAGCCTAGCAGAAATAAAATGACTTCCAAATTCAATCTATGAAGGCAGAAATGCCTCTCTATGAGGTTTGCTTTGTATTTCTGCATAATTTAGCAATATCATACGAGCAAATGTGATGTTTTTCCCAACACACAACTTCAAAGTGACATTGATTTTATACCGTTCAAAAACAGTTATCACAACCAAGAGGGGGAAAAAAATAATTATAATAATAACATTATTGACTTAGGTAATCACAGCGTGCCAATATAAAGCTATATTGCACAGCTATGAGTGTGAAATTGCGTTTATACAACAGTTCGACGGCACGAGTGTGTAAATAAATTAGAAACAACAACGGAGTGTCTTTAAAAGCCCTCTTTAAAAGCCTTATTTTGCTGAGCCCAAGCCTCCATTACTAATTCCAAAAAGTCACTTTAGAGCTAGTAACGAAGGAACGTTGAGTTCCTACAGAGACATCAGAGCCAGCGCCAAATGTCGGAAGGACTAGCCGAGCTAAGGCTGCTCTAGGCGGATACATGAGCGCTGAGCGCCCGGTGATCGCCTGGAGCTCCGAAATCAGCATAGCAAATTTTCAAACAGGCGCTATCTTTATAAATAAACCACAGATTTGAGTTTTAAACAATTACATTCTCGCCTGAAAAACTCTTAAAACTACATTTCATGACACAATAACAGTGATATTTTGAAAATTACGTGGGTTTTTGGGCAATGACGTTTCACAAGTCCACAAGAACAGACAAGAACGCATATTGAGAAACGACTATTGTCTGTGTGAAAATATAAAATTATAAAATACACTGTTATATATTTTTTTGTGTTTGTACACTCATGGACAGCAGAGCGGAATGAGTGAAGGACGCTTTATCCCCTTGTGGCACGCACAAGTGGCGATTCTAGTCAACCAATCAGCGTTCTGCAGTGAGTTT
The DNA here is from genome assembly GCA_039654775.1 of Spinibarbus caldwelli. NCBI lineage: Eukaryota > Metazoa > Chordata > Actinopteri > Cypriniformes > Cyprinidae > Spinibarbus > Spinibarbus caldwelli. The sequence continues at coordinate 22,365,674 of CM077247.1, read as the reverse complement.
AGCTCCCCCCTTTTGGTACCCTTTGCTGTGCTAGCTACCCCAGCGGAAGGGCACAAAAAACGGTACAGTACAGTTCGCTATTTTGGTAACATCCACAACTTCTGACAATGGAAACGGACATAATTGCGTACCATACCGTACTGTACTGAACCATACCACTCAGTGGAAATGAGCCATAAAATAATCACCACAAACACACACTGTTTTCCAATAATAAATGCTATCATTAAATACTACAAGAGGTGGAAAGTAACGAATTACATTCACTCACGTTACTGTAATTGAGTAGCTTTTTTGTGTACTTCTACTTTTTAAAGTAATTTTTAAAATCTGTAATTTTACTTTTACTTAAGTATATTTTGTTTGAAGTATTGTACTTCGCTACATTTTAAAACACATTAATTACTGAGTAAAAAAAAAAAATCGCTCCCTGGAAACTAATGGGCAGGAGAACAAACTGGCGCTAAAATCACAAGAAAAATGCAGACGGACAAGACAGGCGTTATGGTGCAGACCCAGCTGAAAACGAAAACTCGTCGTATTCTCCTGAAGTTGAACTTGAAGGAAATGAAGTGAACCCCTGGCCATATTTATGCTCTGTTATGCAGTGTAAGCTGTGTTTGCCTAGGGAGACCAAACTAGCAGCTTATAAAATCTCTACATCAACCCTTCGCAAACATGTAGAGGTAAGGTTAATACTTGCATTGTTGCATTGGTGGTTAAAATGAAGCTTTGACAGTTTAGCAAAAGGTTTTGCACAAATTAGCCAAAAAGACAGTGGTGCAGTGTGTGAAATATATATCGTCTGCGATAATATCGTAATTGTTGTTTTAACGATGTGCAATTTGACATTATCAGTATTTTGCAAAAAACAAACAAAACACTCCTACAGTGTGCTGTGAAATCTAGTAGATTAGACTAGTGCGCGCGCATTTAGAGTGCGTTATTTCACTGTGTTATTTCACAATTCAATCTGTTAAAATGTATTTAGAATGATCGCAAAATTGAAGATATAGGGGCAGAAAATGTATATATTTATATCATTTCATATAGTAAATCAATATCACACGAAGAGTGCTGTTTTTTCTCCAAAAATCAGCATGATTACATATAGATTCTTTAACAACAGTTCAATAAACAAGAAGTTAATTAAGATACTTGCGTTTTAGACATATTTCTTGTTTTTGCTCTATTTCGCAAACAAAAATAATTCCAAACACAGACACCATAGCACAGTTTTGCATCTCTGAGCAATGACGGTGTTTCGTTCCTGAATGAATCAACCGTTTAAATGATTCGGTTGAATCGCAATGACTCACTTATAAACAGTGACTTGCTGACACCTACTGGCGGTTTAATTTTTTTTTTTTAATATATAATTTCAAATGAGTATTCAACATTTTATGCAGAATATATCAAAACATTATTTCTGCATTTGTAACTGCAGGTTAAATGCATTCATGTCCTGCATTAAACAGTGTGTAAATACATCTAAATGCCTCTTCAGATGAAGCTTCTGTGTTTCCTCTGCATTGCAAAGATGAATTTTGTTGATACTGATTTAATTTGCCTGGAAACAGCCCAAATGTCTTATTATTCTAAATAACTGATTCTTTTCATTAAAAACAACTAGTTTGATATTTATAGGCCTATCCCAGGGGTGTCAAACTGCAGAGCCCTGCAGAGTTTAGTTCCAACCCTGCTCCAACACACATACCATATAGTTTTTAAATAAGCCTAAATGATTAGATTAGCTGGATCAGATGTGTTTAATTAGGGTTATATCTAAACTGTGCAGGGCTGTGGCCCTCCAGGAACTAATTTTGACACCCCTGGCTTTTCCAATTTTTGCCTCCTTCCCGCTGTTAAAATGTAACTAAGTAATTTTTACTCTGAGTAAATTTTAAATGACCTACTTTTTACTTTTACTTGACTAGATTTATAGACTGGTACTTTTACTTGTACTTAGTATACGCCCCCCCCCCCCTTCCTATTTTGAACAAATCAATAATTCAGTAATCTATTCATACAGAGGGTCACTTGCTTCATTCCTGAATTAATTAGTGTTTTAACAAATGAATGAATGAATGAATGCATGCATGAATGAATGAACAGTGACTTTCTGCCACCTGGCCATTTTAGTTTCACATTTTAGTTTCACATTTAAAGTATCATTTCCTTTTTTTTTTTTTTAATAATTGAATATTTAATTTTTTAAAATATTATTTTTAAAACATTAATCTAATATTTTTTTTTTATAAATTTTTAAATTTAATATTTATTCTAATATTTTTCTAAAAACATTAATTTAGTATTATTTATGCAATTGTAATTGCGGGGTAAATGCATCTAAATGCTTCTAATTCTGTCTAATTATTGCGATCGACAAAATCCTAGAAAATATTGAGATATAATTTTTTGTAATTATTGCACACCCCAGATAGTAACAAGAAAAAATTAGACTCCTACTTGATGTTTCTCCTGAGGAAAACAACCTAGAAAGAATCTCAACAATGTCTCAAATTAGGCTCAGATACCAAAGTGTGCAATCAAAAGATTTCAATATGACCTCAAACATTTATCGTCACATGATCCAAGTTGCTCTCCAGTCATTTTATAGCTATATACTGCAAAACAGGATTTTCTTTGTATTTTTGCCTTGTTTTTCCAGTAAAAATATTTAAACATTTAAAAAAAAAAAAAAAAAAAAAAAAAAAAACAACATGATACCTTTACATGACATAGAATGTCTTGTAAAATCTAAAAATGTATAAAATTATTTTATGTCTAAAACAAGAATAAATATCTACCAGTGGGTCAGAAAAATAAAATTCATTCAAAGTGAAAACTATTGAAAATTATTTTTCTGTCTAAGCATAAGCTCTTCATTTTGATCATTTTTCCTGAAAATAGGACTTAGTATCTCAAGTCATTTTGCTTCTCGAGGAAACATATCTTAAATGTTTCAATATTTGTACTGGAAAACAAGACTGAGTAAGAAAATCCTTTTTTGCTGTATTGTATGACTAAAGTTCTCTAACTGAGGTTTAGGATCTTCTTGTCTATAATGAGGATTCGTTTGGAGCATTTTATGAAGCATTTGGACCCTTTAAATGAAAGACAGTGAAAGCCGCAGCACAGCAGAACGCCCCCGTGAGCACCGGCGGTGCACCTCATTCTGTTTGCTTTTAAATGAAGCCGGACCGCAGGGATCCACTTCAAATCCAGCTGAACAGAACTTAAAAACCCCATTTGCAGAGCGATTTGGAAAAGATTACAGCTGAGCCATTCTCTCATAAACCTGACATATCTGTGCGCTGAATACAAATCAGCACTTACTGCTGAAAACAGCACTCACGCTAATACCAGATGACAGCCAGAGACACGAGAGAGTTTGAATAAGAACCAAAGAAGGGATTTTAGGTGAAATTTTGTCAATTCACACAGAAGCTTATGTTTTCACCTGTCAGATTCAAACTCAGAGGTTTCAGCAGCAGGTATTTGATGGGGAATGTATGTTTGTGTACATGTGCACCCACAATCTTAAAGAAAACACCATCATAAAGGGACTAAATGATGTCAAGTGCATTACTTTAGGGTCTGTTCACAGCAGTGGTTTTCAGCTGGAAAGGAAAATGGTTGAGAAAGCATAGAAAAGCAGTGCTACACTGCAAAAAAAAAAAAAAAAAAAAAAAAAAAAATGAAGATGATTTTCATACCCAGTATTTTTGTCTTTTTTTCAGTACAAATATCTAAACCTTTAAACACTTGAGAAGGACAACGACTATATTATAGTAATTATATATTATAGGATTAATTAATGACTATTATAGTAATTATTAATGACTAAAAATACATTTAGACATTTAGAAAGCAAACACTCAAATTAAAGACCATAAATCATTTCTATTTATTTGAAAATGGTGTGATCAGTTTTTCTATTCAGCTCAAGCCACTGATAATTTTTTTTTAAATTTTTTATTTATTTATTTATTTTTAATGCACGATAAACAGTTTTTATATTCAACCCATGCCATGTTAATTATTTTATGTATTGTTGGGCAATTGCAAGTCACAGTAATATTAAATAATTTCAGCAAGAAATGTTTAATATATATATATATATATATATATATATATATATATATATATATATATATATATATATATATATATATCTATAAGATTTTTCTATTCAGTCCATGTCATGTTAATAATTTTACGTATAGCTTTTTAATGTATATAAACATTTTTTTTTTTTTTTTTTATGCACAATAAACTATTTTATTGGATTCAGCTCATGTCATATTAACAGTTTTACATATAGTAGGCAAATTCCAGGTCCCTGTAATACTAAATGATTTCAGCAAAAATATTTCATGTAAATGAATATTTGATTTTTTTTTATGCACAATAAAGATTTTTCTATTCAGCCCATGCCACGTTAATTATTTTACATATTGCTGTCCAACTGCAGGTCACAGTAATATAAAATAATTTCAGCAAGAAATGTTCAATGTAAAAAAATATATATATAAATATTTTTTAATTTATGCACAGTTTCTACAGTGTTGCATGTGCAATGTAAAAGATGTCCTAGAATTATATTACTTATATGTAATATAAGTAATAATAATAAGAATAATAAAAGAACTCTGTAAGAATAATAGTTTCACATATTATGGGCCAATATTAAATAATTTAATCTGTGAAATATTAATGTTAATTTAAATGTTAATCTAATGAGTAATCTAAAAAATCTTAGATTTATTTTCAGTAAACATTTCATGTATGAAATTCCTTATAAAATAAATTATCTAATTTCTGCACCACAAGCATCAAAAAGAAATGCAAAAACGTATAAAATTTGTCATTTTCTTCATAAAATGTGTGTGTTAGTATGTTGTGCGTGTGGTTGCCGTGGTGCTGGTATGTCACTCACGTGGTGAAGGCGGGGTTATATTTGGCCCCCAGGTAATAGGAGTACAGGTTGAACATGCCGATCATAAAGGCCACGAAGACCATGATGAAGATGACCATGAACTTGAAGATGTCCTTCACGGTTCGTCCCAGAGAGATCTGAAGCGGGCCGAAGCTCTCGTTGGCCGGCAGGATGTAGGCGATGCGAGAGAAGCTCAGGACCACAGCGATGGCGTACAGACCCTCAGAGATGATCTGAGGATCCGACGGCCTCCACCTGTTCCTCGCTGCGACAGAGACACGCACAGAGTGCTTTACTGGAAATATATTCTGTAACTGGAACTGATTCAGATTTAAAGGAATGGGAAAGTAACGTCACACTTGTTTGATGATTTGAATTCAAAGAGAATCAGAGGGAGGAAGTCAAAGGTGGAGAATGCTAATGAAGACTTTGTTCAGAGATTCTGAGTGAACACAATGAAAATCAAACAAACTGTCAGCTGATTTCACCAGCACACAAACACACTCTTTATGTATGTATTCATATATGTTGTGTGATTTCAGAGGCTGCAATATCACATTCACACCAGCAGATAGCAGCATTGATAACACATATCAGCTCTATCATACTAGTCATACTATCTCAGAGGTATGTGTATTATGTATGCATGCCATGCTCCAACATTTTAGTATAATTTATATATTATTTTAGTATGTATTAATATTTTGAAATAGCTGTTATTTATATATTTTCTGTGTCGTTTTTGATTTGTTTGCATTTTAGTGTTTTTTTGTTTTGTGCATTTGTCATTTTTTATTTTTTAAATATTTTTTATTTTAATTGTAGTCAAACTTTAATTGATTTTAATTTAACTTAGTTACCAAGAAAACATTGCTTATTTTAATTTATTTTATCTTGATGTACTAAAATTTCTAAAAATGAAATAAAATAATAATTCAATTTGTAAACTTTAAAATTAAAAAGAAAAAAAATTCAATATTAATAAAAATATAATGCTATCTCAGTACTAAAACAAAATAAAAATTTAATTTTTTCATCTACTATTAATATTTCATTTTATTTCAGTTTTTTTCAATTAATTTTTTCAATTAATTAAACATTAAGTAATAATGGTTATTCACCAAATCTTAATATATGACAGTCAAACCTGTAATACAATTTGTACACATTTTAATACAAAATACTTTTATTTAATTAAAATCTGTACAATTTAAATTATTAAAGTGATATAAAAAAAATATAAACTGAACAAAAAATAAATAAACATACGGGTATATTTATTTAAAAAAATCAAAATAAAATGAATGTAAATGATAAAAACAACAACATTTCTGAAATGTTTAATTAAATTGCAAAAAAAAAAAAAAAATCTAAATATGAATTACAATCCCATTGATACAATGATACAAAAAAGTTTTCAATCTAATATTAACTTTTTTTTTTTATTATTTCAGCATTTTTCAATTTTAACGGAAATAATTTTAATAGTTTTAGTTTTAGACTGGGTTAACAATAATAACATTTAATTGTCCATCCAGTCAAACAAATGAACTGAAATCAGTATCAAACATGATTTTTTATTTCTCTGGACTTGCTGCACACTCTGTTTCATATTATTTTATTTTATTTTATTTTATTTTATTTATTTATTAAATTATGTTCATAATTTAATACTAGAATAATAGCAGTACACAAAAGTTATGGCAGTACATAAGAGTTACAGAGAGCTGATACACAGCTATAACACAGCAATGGTTGATTCTTGTCAGAAAGTGTTGGAGACGGAAGCGTAAGGTCAGACCGGTCAGATTTCAGCTGAGGTAATGATGTTAACACTCTCTGCATCACAGCCTCTCATTAATGATTCTAACTAAAAATACCTGAGCTCACAATATAAACACTTTCTACAGCCAGATACCTCATAAAAATTGAATATGGTGAACAAAATTTCAGCTAAAATGCCATAATCAGTTGTTGTATGGTAATACAACTAGTCATTAACGAAAAAGTAATTACTGCAAGATTCTGACGCTTCTTGTATTGTTTGAAGAAAATCCCATATTATGGTCTATCTATCTATCTATCTATCTATCTATCTATCTATCTTTTTTTTTTGCATTGTGACATTGTCATGGCAAGCATATCTTCTCTTCAAATTCTCATTACAGTAATGTGCAACAAATAATAACAATAATATGAAAAATAATTATTAATATATGACAGTCAAAACTATAATACAATTTTTACATTATACATTTATTCAATAAAATCAGTATAGTTTATATGAATACATTTTTAGTAATTTTTAATGAAATAATTTAATAAAAATTTAATTTAATTAAAATCATTTTAATAATATTTCAGTATTTACGGAATATAAAGTTTTTGTCATTAAAGTAATGATAATTTGTGGTTCAAATCAATGTTATTTTAGTATCATTGAGACACTATTACATTTTTTGAATCGGTTTCAATTTAAATATTTTCTGTTTTCATTTTAATTTTAGTTAAGGTTTTAGAAATTTTGTTGTGTTGTTTTTATTTTAGCTGTATTTTTATATGTCTATTAGTATTTCATATGTCTTTTTATTCATTTTGATTTCAGTTTTAGTTATTTTAGTACATTAAGTTAAACTAAATTAAAATGATAAAGGCTGCCTTGGGAATTAGAAATAATATATATATATATATATATATATATATATATATTTTTTTTTTTTTTATTTCAAGTAACAAAAATGTTTTTAATGGTTTTCATTTGAGTTTCAGTTTTAGCTTTAGTTAACTATAATAACCCTGATTCAAATGTGTTTTTCATCATGCAAATAATGCCACACTGTATAAGATCTTTAATGCACATATCTTATTTCTTATATTTGATTTTCAGGTGAAATGTGACCTTGACATGTTCTTAACAGGATTTGTCAGATTTACCCAACTTCTGTATTTTTCACATATTTTTCCAGTCATCTAAATCTTGGTACGGCCAAGAGTTCAGACAGACGTGTGAAGTTCTGCATGCATTTACACACCATATGTGAAGTAGGCGATGTCTGCAGGAAGTGATGCTTTGCTGATGTCATGGTTGGGGACGTGCAAGTCGACGTAGAGCTGAGCTTTAGACGCCTTGAGGAACGCCATGAAACGAGCGGTGAAGGAGGCCACGAAGATCGACAGCATCCCGAAATCCAGAACGTTCCACAGGTGCATCACGTACTCACGTGGCCCATCAGCCCAGATCTCCTTACACTCTGACCAGATCATGCCTGAACACACACAGAACAGGTTCAAATCCAGATTAAGGAAATATGGAAATCATTTTTACTATAGCTTCTGATCACACTGCAAAAAACTGCTGTTCTTCCTCAGTATTTCAGTCTTGTTTTCCCAGAGCAAATGTCTAAGATTCTTAAACCAAGATACAGTTACTTGAGAAGCAACATGACCTAAGAAGATGAGAAGTGTTTTATGAGAAATTGATCAAAATGAACTGAGTTTGATTAAAATGAGAACAAATATCTGCTGGTGGGCTCAGAAAAATCTATTAAATTCAAAAGGGAAAACAAGTTTATTTTTTTCACCCAATTGCCAGATATTTGTTCTTTTAATCATACACCCATTTAATTTAGTTACATTTCTCAGAAAACAAGATTTTGACAAAGATATTTGCATTGGAAAACAAGACAAAAATATTGAGGAAGATATTTTTAGAAATGCATGCAACATTTAATGCCATGACTTTGAATTTAAGACTCTCTGCTCTGATTTAAGACCTTTTAAGGCCTTAATTTGTGTAAGGGTGAATTGAGACTAAGACCTTTTTAAGACTGTAAATGAATGAATAAACTCGGACTAAATGTCTATAATTTGATCCTTGTCTTAGATAAATAAAAAGATGTAAAAATTCACCATACAGTGTTATTTAATATTAAAATGTTATTCTATTACATATAGGAAACTAGTAGGTCAATGAAACATGAAATAAACTAGTTGTCACAAACAGGGACGGAAACAGGTAAGTGAACAATAGGCAGGTTTATTGAATAGCTGAGGATGGGAGATCGTGGAGAACAATGGCAGGTGAGTATGAATGAAACCAGTTCTTGGGGCTTAGCTGAATATTGATAGACTGTCTCTTTGCAGGTTTGCTGGTGCTGAGGTGTCCAGGAATGAAAGGGATCAACGGAGGAGGTTCGCTGGAGTAACTCTGGGAGGTACGTCTGGAGATCAGAAGGTACGTAAATACAGGTTAGTATCGTATGGGAGTCAGGCACAGTTCAAGGTAGTGAACGGTAGACCGGACAATGAGTGTCTGAGTGGAGCGTGTATTTGAAGGAGTGCTGATTAGTGGCTGCAGGTGTGGGTGATCAGTATTCAGGTGATTGGGATTTGGTGATTGTTGTGGCCGGTGACTGAAGTGACTGAATTCCTGACACTACCCCCTCCTCCAGGGGTGGCTCCCGACGCCCTCATGCGGCGACGGGGGCGACCACGGCCTCTGGGTGCGGGACGATCAGGGTGGACACGATGGAATTCCTCCAGTAGCATGGGGATCCAGGATATTGTCCCGGACCACCCAGGAACGTTCTTCAGGTCCATAGCCATAGTCCATGGCCACCCCGTCGCCGCGAGTCCATGATGTCTCTGACCTGATATACGGAAGTTTGGTCCAAGATTTCTGGAGGAGGAGGCTCGTCCGGCTCGTGGGGTTCTGGAGCGGAAGGAGAGAAGGGTTTAAGGAGGGAAACGTGAAACGTGGGGTGAATTCGATACCTGGGTGGAAACTGGAGCTGGTAGGTAACTTCGTTGATCTGCCTCTGGATTGTGAACAGACCGATGTAGCGGGGACTCAGCTTCCTGCAGGCCAGGCGGAGGCGCAGATCCCGGGTGGATAGCCACACCTGGTCTCCTGGATGGTAATTGGGAGTTGGGGCACGCTGGGCATCTGTGAAGCTTTTGTGTCTCCGCACTGCCCGTTGAAGGTGGATGTGAGCTGAGTCCCACACTCTCTCGCTCGGAACCAGTAGTCTACAGCTGGAACCCACGAGGGCTCTCCAGTCCACAGAAAGAGCGGGGGTTGGTAGCAGAGTATGCACTGAAAGGGCGTGAGGCCAGTGGTGTTTTGTCGGAGGGAGTATTGTGCATACTCGGCCCATGGGAGGAAATGGCTCCAGCTGTATTGGTCTTCTTGGCAGTATGCTCGGAGGTAACGTCTGAGTTCCTGGATCTTCCGCTCAGCCTGGCAGTTCGCCTGTGGACGGTAACCGGAAGACACTCACCGTGACCCCCAGCAGATGGAAAAAGGCTTTCCACACATGGGAGATAAATTGTGGGCCCCAGTCAGAGACGATATCCTCTGGTATTCCAAAATTCCTGAAGACATGGGTGAACAGCTGTTCTGCGGTTTCCAGGGCAGTTGGCAATCCACGGAGGGGAATTAACTTGGAGGCCTTTGAGAAGCGGTCCACTGCTACTAGGATACATGCGTGGCCTTCGGACTCTGGTAAGTCAGTCACGAAATCTATTCCCATGTGAGACCAGGGTCGGCGAGGAATGGGCAGGGGCACGAGCTTGCCCACCGGTAGGTGACGGGGGGGGGGGGTGGGGGGGGGGGGGGGGGTCGAAGACATGGCACAGACTGAGCAACTGCGGACGTACCAGTTGACATCACGAGACATACTGGGCCACCAGTACCGAGCTTGGAGCGAGAGGGTCCGTTGGCTGCCTGGATGTCCAGAGCCTGGTACAGTATGAACGGAGCCCAGAAGGGACTGCCGTTGGGATGTAGGAATGAAGGTTTTCCCTTCTGGGCCTCCCAGCGGAGCAGGTTCGGTTAGAGTGGCGGCTCTGATCTCTTCGATGTTCCAGAGGATGGGGCTTACAATGAGGGCTGGAGGGAGAATCGGCTCGGGATCTAATGGTGCATCGTGGGAATACAGGCGAGATAGGGCATCAGCTTTGCAGTTTCCTGGGCAATAGGTAATGAAATTAAACCGGGTGAAAAACAGAGCCCAGCGGGCTTGTCGAGGATTGAGTCTTTTAGGTTTTTGTGATCTGCGATGACAGTGAAAGGATGGTTAGCTCCCTCCAGCCAATGCCGCCACTCTTCTAGGGCTAGTTTGATGGCCAATAGTTCCCCCGTTTCGGATATCATAGTTCTGCTCCGCTGGGGTCAGTTTCTTAGAGTAGTATGCACAAGGCTGGAGGCGTGGAGGCTCACCGAATTGCTGGGACAGCACGGCTCCGACTCTAGTGGTGGAGGAGTCCACTTCAACCACAAACGGTACATGGGGATCTGGATGACGAAGGATGGGAGCCGTGCTGAATGCGACCTTGAGTTTCTCGAAGGCTTCGTGGGCGCTGGTGTTCCAGGACAGGGACTTGGGTTTTCCTTGGAGCATCGTGGTCAATGGAGCCGTATGCAGGCTAAAATCCTTGATGAAATGTCGATAGAGATTTGCAAACCCCAGGAATCTCTGAAGCTCCTTTACTGACTGAGGAATTGGCCACTCCGCGATGGCTCTCACCTTCCCCTGGTCCATCTGAATTCCCTCCTGGCCGATGATGTAGCCGAGGAACTGCACAGTGGGGCGATGGAATTCGCATTTCTCCAGCCTGAGGTACAGATGGTGTTGGCGGAGCCTCTGAAGGACCTGCTTAACGTGGTGGCGATAGTCGGCCAGGTTCCAGGAGTAGAGGAGTATCTCATCGATGTAGACAATCATAAAGTTGTGGAGGAACTCCTGGAACACCTTGTTCATGAACTCCTGGAAGACGGATGGGGCGTTGGCAAGGCCATACGGCATTACCAGGTATTCATAGTGGCCGGAAGGGGTAATGAAGGCCAGCATCTGGACAGCAGATGACTTGTGGAACGGATGTGGGAGTTCAGGGAGACAGTGTTGGTGGCATAATTCGCTCCAGCGAATAACCTCACAGGAGTACCATCTGATCTCTGGAGAACGGAGGATAAGCCAGGGGCATCCCAGGATGATGTCCACCGTGGGTCCCTCCAGTACCAGAAATGTTATTTCCTCTTCATGCAAGTTACCAATCCTGAGTTTCAATGGAGGCGCCTCATACCTCACGTGCCCATGTCGTAGCGGCTTTCCTTGAATGGTTTCGACTCAGAGCTCCTGGGCATGGCGGCGGCGAGGCAGATGCAGGCGACTTAGAAGGTCCTTCGATATGAAGTTGCCCGAGGAGCCCGAGTCGACAAGGGCTGAGGCTGTAACAGAACGGGCTGGAGTGAATAGTTGCACTGAAAGCGTAGATAGCATGGAAATTACTGGATCTGACTGAATGGTACTCACCGCAGGACGTGGGGGTCGAATGGGGCAGGTCCCGATGTGATGATCGGTAGCGGCACAATAGAGGCAGAGTCCAGCTGCAAGTCGGCGAGCACGTTCAGCATGAGAAAGCCGGGTAGAATCCACTTGCATAGGCTCTGGTACTGGGGAACTGGCGGCGGGTGATACAGACTGGCGAGCGGCTTCGGTGGTGTGGCAAGCGGCTAAGCGCTGGGAGATTCTATTGGCTCTTTGCATGAAGCTCTCCAATCCTACGGAATCATCATAAAATCACCATCTGAGCACGAATACGGGGATCCAGTCCTTGTCTGTATGTGCTGAGAAGCGCTGCCTCATTCCATCCACTAGTCGCCACCAGCGTTCAAAACTGCAGGGTGTACTCGGTGGAAGAGGTGCCCTGGCGCAACCGCAGTAGCTGATCTGATACGGAGAGCGCTCCGGTAGCTGAGCCAAACACCTCCTTAAAATGGTTAGTGAAAGCTTCATAGGAGTTAATTACGACACCGTTGGCATTCCATATTGCTTTCGCCCATAACGCTCGATCAGATAGGAGTGAAATCAAGAAAGCTACCTTGGAGCGCTCTGACGTGAACTTCTGCATCTCAATATACAGCGCGACTTGAAGGAAGAAGCCGCCACACTCAGTCAAACCACCCGCATAGGAAGCAGGCATAGCCATGGGACTAGCAGAGGCAGATGGAGGGTTGGGTGCTGGCATGAGGGAACCCCAAAGAGTGTTGACCAGCTCCTCCAGGACATCCGCAGGTGAGGGAGATCGGGGATCCATGGAAGTGTCGGTGTTGGTCCGGTCTTCTGTCACAAACAGGGACGGAAACAACAGGTAAGTGAACAATAGGGAGGTTTATTGAATAGCTGGGGATGGGAGATCGTGGAGAGCAATGGCAGGGGAGTATGAATAATGAAACCAGTTCTTGGGGCTTAGCTGAATATTGATAGACTGTCTCTTTGCAGGTTTGCTGGTGCTGAGATGTCCAGGAATGAAAAGGATCAACGGAGGAGGTTCGCTGGAGTAACTCTGGAGGTACAGCTGGAGATCAGAAGGCAAGTAAATACAGGTTAGTATCATATGGGAGTCAGGCACAGTTCAGGGTAGTGAACTGTAGACCAGACGATGAGTGTCTGAGTGGAGCGTGTATTTGAAGGAGTGCTGATTAGTGGCTGCAGGTGCGTGTGATCAGTATTCAGGTGATTGGGATCTGGTGATTGTTGTGGCCGGTGACTGAAGTGACTGTGACTGTGAATTCCTGACACTAGTGAACGGTGTGTTTTAATTGTATTTATTATCTCCACAGGACCAAAAGGGCCTATAGTAAAAGTAACATCATTTTACAGCTGGTTTTGTATAATTTTACAGCTGGACATTGATAAAACAATAAAAAGGTATAATAAAACTATAGGTTATAAAATCATAAAGTAATAACACATCTCTCAGCAAACTGAATAAATTGAGAAATCATTCATATCTGCAGTACCTGTGGCTATTCAAAATCCCTGACCCTAAATATGTAAAATATTAGTAAAACTATTACTATTTAATTAAATTACTATAAAAACAAATCACTTGACAATGACCCCTAGTGAAAAATAAATATACTAAAATGTATTTGAAATACATTTATTTTGTACTAAGCATACTACAAATACATTTACATATTTATGTACTTAATAAAAATACCCTGCAATTGTAATTTTGGTATATTAAACTGGTATACTTAAATTCTGCTAAATTGGAATAACTAATTTTGTACTTAATACACTTGTGCAAAAGTAGTGCTGAAGTCCAGCTAAAGATATACTGTAGTATATTTGATTGGGCTAAAGTGGAACTACTGCAAGTATACTTTAGATACACTTTAAATATCTTGCATTTAAAGACTGATATTATTCAGTCCTCATCATTAGTGACATTAAAACACATTTTAGGCTTAATATTAAGAAATGTGCATTGTGCACAAGTAGTACTCCAAACAAAGTTTAATTATAATTTGATATCAGTAAGTCTCGAGTTATATGTCAGTAAATATGTTAATAGATTTATTAACTATATTTAGTATGAAATAAATGTATTTTAAATATATTACTTTTTTACTAGGGACGTTCTCTCAAAATGGAATAAAACCTGCATTATTTTTTCTTACACACACACACACACACATGCGTGCATACAGATGTGGTGAAACACATGACTGAAACGCATCTATAATCAGCATAATTTTACCTTCCATTACCTGTGCAGACAGAAAGCGCTGCAGGAACCAGAATAGCACACACACACACACACACACACACACACACACACACACAGTCCTTACCCAGAACCCATTTCATGATGAGGAGCTCGGTCCAGGAGAACTGCGTGGTCTTGACGCGAAACACCTGCCGCGGATGGTCCGTTATGGTCTCGTTGGGGAGGTTTTTCACACCCTCAAACCGGTCAGACGCGTTCAGAACCAGCAGACCCAGAAAAATGGTGAACGACACAGCATGAGCGACAAACTTCATGAAGGGACTCCGTAATATCTGACCCAACTGGAAGACAGAAAGATGAACATGAGATATTATAACAAATCTAAGATATTATACTTTAAATAGAAATGAATGAAGCCCGTGAGTAAATTAAAGGGTATGAAGATGATAACTTACAAAATGAATAATGCAAAGTTTTCATTCCAGTTTACGTGGCACTAATATAAAAAAAAAAAAAATGGTGGAGGGGAAAGTCATTCAGGTTTAGCGTGAATTATTCCTTTAAAGCATGACTCATCAAAGTTCATGAAGACGATATGAATGTGAGGTGAATTTCATAGAGCTGATGTTCTGATTGTTAGCTAGAGACTCAATCACACGAGTCTGTATGGAATAATCCCACTGTGATATATTGATTATTTTAAATATTTGGTCACATATATAACCACATTCATCCACAACAGCAGAGAAGTTTCTCTCAGATGAATTGGCTCTTACTGGAGGTTTATGAAACTATTTCTCTCCGAAAGATCATTTGAGACTTTGTCCAAAATCAATTATTTGTATTCAGTCAGTGTTTTTCTCTGCACAGACGACGTGAAGGTTTTGATTGCCCTCGAGTTCAAGTGTCTCGCACACAATACCTTCATCATCATCATCATCATCAGTCGGGCATTCATCATCAGTCTGGTTGGCTTTCATCACCTCTCTCTCAATCTCTCTCTCTCTCTCAGAAAGTTTAAAGACTTTAATGAGACATAATCACTCTTGTCTTGCTGTCTACATGGCAGCTTTCTAAGAGAGCATCCTACCTGAAATGGACCCTCATAAGTGACTGAATGAGAACACTCTACATAGGTAACATCACAGTGCTCTTCATGTGAACATGTAACACAACTGATTTCAATTTGATGCTAACTTGCAGGAATGGGTATTTCAGATAAGTGTACTTAAAATAAATATTTGAAAGACAAAATAAGATTTTGTATTTTAAAACTTTTGAAAATAAAAAAAAAAATAGGGCTGTCAGTTGATTACAGTTTTTAATCTAATTAATGACATGATGTTTCGATTAATTAATCTAATTAATCGCAATTAATCGCAAAATAAATTTGACTGTGAAAATACCCACAAAAGGTTTTTTAATTTGTTAAATTAGAAAGTACCCAGTAGACATTACAAATTGTAGCTTTAGAAATATTTTATTTGATTCAACAAAAAATGTATTACACATAAACATTTAGGCTACAACGCCATAAACTATAGAACATAAAATAAGATAATTTGAGAAACATCTCAGTATTGTTTGTTCATACAATGAAAAGTCATTGGTAACCAAAACAGCTTTGTTACCAACAGTCTTCAAAATACCTTCTTTTATGTTCCAGAAAAGAAAGGTTTGAAAGGACATGAGGGTGAGTAAATGATGACAGAATTTAATTTTTTTTGGGTGAACTATCGCTTAAATGTTATTATTATTATTATTATTATTATTATTATTATTATTATTATTATTATTATTATTATTAATTAAATAATACTCTAAATAAGAAAATAAATCTGCCAGCAGGTTAAATTAAATGTAATTCATTTGATTCGTTCAAATGGCTGATTCATTCAGGAATGAAGTAAACGGCTCTCTTTATGAATGGGTCTTTGAATCATTGGTTCACACGATTCGTTCAAAACGCGGATTCATTCAGAAACTAAATACCGCTGTGTTGCTCGGAGATGCACAACGATTCTGCTATGGCTTTAAAGGTAATGTTCTCTGCAAAACTGAGCAAAAACACATATTGTGTTTAAAATATAACACAATATCAACTTCTTATTTACTGAACTGTTGTACAGTATAAAATCACATTTAAACTTGTGATATTCGGGACAAACAGCACTGGTCTTGCTGCTCCTGTGATATCGCTTATTGTATGATATAACCCAGATAGCATGTAGTAACCGGCCCGAGCTCGGCTGCCCCGCGGCGCCTTCGGCTCAGACTCGGCATCGGCGAGTGTTATCCGGGCCGAGTGTGGCCTGCAGCTCGCTCTCGCGCATGTGTTTGTGAAGCACTGGCCCGATTCCTGTCCACCGTAACCCGCCCGAGTCTGGCTATAGAATCTGGGCCATGTCTGGCAATAACTCGGCTTGGTTCAGTCATAGATGTTACATTAATATAGCAATATTAGGGGGAAGTCGTGGCCTAATGGTTAGGGAGTTGGGCTTGTAACCTGAAGGTTGCCGGTTCGATTCTCGCACTGGCAGGAATTGAAGGTGGGGATTGTGGGATTGTGAATGAACAGCACTCTCTCTGCCTTCGATACCATGACTGAGGTGCCCTTGAGCAAGGCACCGAACCCCCAATTGCTCCCCGGGCGCTGGAGCAATGGCTGCCCACTGCTCCGGGTGTGTGTTCACGGTGTGTGTGTGTGTGTGCGCGTTTGTTCACTATTCACTGCTGTGTGTGTGCACTTGGATGGGTTAAATGCAGAGCACCAATTTCGAGTATGGGTCACCATACTTGACAATACGTCACGACTTTCTTTCACTTTTCAATAATTATCATAAAACTGTATTAAACTTGACTTAAGACCTTTATGATATTTTATAAAGTTAACTACACGTTTAATATCGTGAATTTGTCAAAAACAAAATATCTGCGATAAAAAAATAAAACAATATTAAAAGAACTTTATAGGACAGAAGATTCTTTAATATTTATAACAATAGCAAATCTATTTATGTAACGCACAGCAGGTCATTCTTTTATACGCTAGCTTTTATGTATTTTAAACGCGCTTCATTGCGCTCTAGGTGTTTCATTCACCTTCTTTCGCGCAGCGTGGGTGGAGTCTTGTACCTGTGTGTGCGCTATCCGCCATGTTTGTGCGGTTTGGATGCAAACAAAACAATGGATTATTTACCAAGAAATATGGATGTATGGACTCATTTCGATAAAACAATTCTGGTAAGTATCGTTGAGCATTTATTTTTAGTATTTTACTAGCGCAGGCGCTCATAAGCTCATTAAGGAACTTGCAAAAGGTAACCTTAACGTTACGTGCGAGACTGCAGCGAACTCGGCTTTCTTGCTTTGCCCGAAACGCAAGTTAAAAAATCTTTTTCATCATTGATCTAAGTATTGTTGTGGGTCTAGAGTGTTTATGCTGCAGAAGCCTTTGACTAGCATCACTACGTAAATATTATATATATTATTATATATAATTTGTGTAAATTGTCCTCATGCCAACTTAATCAAGTGAGTTCTTTACTTTAAAATTGCATTCATCATAATGAGACGTTTATATCTGTATAATTAAAATAAAAGTAAATGTTTTGGCTGCGTATCAATTTTAAATGAAGGATTAGTGAACAGTAAAGTAGATGTAAAAAATGAAATCGGGCCACGTCTGTACACTTCAGTGTCGGGCCGATTCCGGCTCGGATGCGGCAGTGTCGGCTCGCTAACGGCCGCCGCATCTGGCCCGATTGACTCGGGCCGGAATCGGGCAGTGAGTCCACAAGCATCCGGCCCGCGTGCGGCAAACGGAGTCGGGCCGAGGGGTAAGTCTCCGGCAGGCGAGAATCTAACCGGAACTGGCCTGAGTGTATTTTGCTATCTGTGAAATATGAAACAAAAAAGACATACAGTGGCATTTTTGCACCAATATCTGTAATTTTAGGGCATAATTGCATTTATGGAGTTGTTGCCCCTGCATCATATTTGTCAGCAGTCAACTAACTGTATGAAATGTAAGATGATGTACAGGTTTGGGGGTGGGGCCAGTGCGTTAACTGTGTTAAAATATTTTAATCGCGTTATTTTTTATAACTAATTAAACTGACAGCCCTAAAAAAAAAAAAAAAATGTAGGGTACAATGGGGCTAAAGGCCCCCATTAAGAAAAAAATGTTCTATTAACTGTGCCTAAAATGTATAATTGCAGAAAAAATATATACGTTGTATTGAACATTAATGGAGCAACATATTTTGTGTGAAAATAAATCATTCAAGTTGTTTATTTTGTTTAAAAATCTTATAAATGTATGAGGTGGCAAGAGGAGCCTTTTACCCCACACACGGGGTAAAAGGCCCACGGTATTGATACAAATACTTCAGGTAAAATACTGTTGTTGTTTTTTTTTTTAAATAATGTCTAAGTTAATACTTGTTCAAAACGATCACTTTAGCAAAGATTGTACTATTTACTGCTTATTTTGAAAAATAAAAGAATAAATTTTTGTTCAATAAATATACTGTCATCAAAATGTTAATATAAAAATATATATATTTTAAAATACAGAAAAAAACATTTTAATAAGTAAAGATTTTGAAAGTATTGAAGGAGATTCAATAATAATTGAATATATATTTACAGTAATAACAACAAATGATATTTTATCATATAATATGATTAATATCATGTTTTTAAATATGATGGTTTCATTCTAAACATGGTGATTATCTCTAATATGGACACCCAACATAATATATTATATTTACCATCTGAATCTAATCATGTCATGTCAACAAATGGAAAAGTCAGCGATCTATTAATTATCATGTTAATCACGGCGCCTTTAGCCCCAACAGTAGGGGCGCTTTTTACCCCAAATACCATACTTTCACATATTCTTTTGTTATTTAAAAACTGTTCCTTTAATTACCTTAAACAAAACTGAAAATCATAAAGAAGACCTTTGTCTCAAAATATATGCATTCATTTTAGCGATTCTCATTTGCTACTTAAATCTACAACATTTTAAAAAACATAAAATATTAGATCAAGTAAGCACAGAATCAACTTTGCGCTGCTGCGCGCGATCACGTCAAAGATCAGACAAATATACACGTGCATCTTGAAAAGCGGATGTTTCGAAAAGTGTTACGCCACATTTTTGTGCCATCTAGTGGTTTAGATAAAAATAATATCAAAGGTGCCTTTTACCCCGAGGCGCGTTTAACCCCGGTGTACCCTATTATTGTAAGTATAAGTTTAGTGTTTTTGTATTTTCAACATACATAAAATGTTGTGCCAGTCAACCTCTTTTTTAGGCTGCGGATTTCCTGATTATAATATAATATAATATAAATGTTAATTTCTCTCAACTCTGCCAAACAAAGCTTTATACATTAAACAAAATTTGTTCTAATTTTATACTGATTTAAACAATTTTTAAATATGATATAATTGTCACACTACATGCTGGAATGAGGACAAGAGTGCACGATGAAGAAGGTTATCTTTCAATTCTTTAATATAAATCCACAAGGAATGATGAAGGAAACATCCACACACATAGAGTAACCACATCCAATAACCGGCAACTAAACTGCTCACAAACGGGACTTAAGTATAAGGGTAAATGAGGAAAACACAGGTGAAGGTGGTAAACTAATAATGACTAAACAAGACCAGGAACAAAACCAAATATGGGCAAACAAGAACTAAACCAGAACACAAGACAGGAAAACACAGAAACAAGGTCCATAACATGACGGGGTGTGACAATAATATAATAGTATAATAAAGTTACATGACTGAAATATGTTCTGATTTTAAACGGCATGAAACTACAGTAATTAAATGAAGAAAAAATGCACCAATGCTATAGTACCCAAAATAATTATTAAATAGATATTGTCGGAGAGAAGGAAAAGTAATAATATAATATAATATATGTTAACTGGCATTTCTCAAATATGCCACACAACATTTCTTTTTCTTTTTTTAAACAATATAGTTTATGTTCTGATTTACCGTATCATGTCACGCAGCAATTTCACTTTATGTTTTGGAATGGAGTAAAAAGGAATTACAAACACACACGTTTAGCTAAATGAACACACACCCCAGACTTCTATTGTTTCATATAAAGCTAATTATAATTATTATAGATTAATCTTAATCCTAAAAGAACACATTGTGCATTTTTAGAATTCAAAATTGTCCTCAAATGATGCAAAATGTCTCACACAAATACACACTTTCCCTGAGAACCTCAAATGCTCTTTCCCCTCCTCTGTCTCTCTGTGTGTGTCACACATCTCTAGAAGCTCACAGTACTTCCTGTCTGACAAGCTCTGATTAGATTTCAGTCCCAAACCCTTGATAAAAGCCGCCCGGTGCGTGTGCGTGTGTGTGTAGTGTCTCATATCTCTCCATGAGACGGTGTGTGTTTAAGTGGCCATCAAACACAGAGTCGTGTGTAACTCCTCATCCTCAGCATGGAAATGAAGCGTGAGTGTTTATCTGAGCTTGTGCTTGTAGGAGAGTCAGTCTGTAATAGAGTTTGGAGAGACGTGAGTGTGTGTGTCTGTATGTTTATTCATGTGTGATTATGGAAAAGGTGAAGCTTTTACCCTATTATATGAACTTTGAGGGGCCTTATCAGGGAAAATTGGATTTTCTTGCTCTTTGGAAATAGAAAAGCCCTTTTCCTGCATTTACTGAAACTAAACTGCAAAAACAGCTTATTTGGATACATTCATGATTAAGAAATAAAAACTGATATAACTGATATAATAATATAATATAATATAATATAATATAATATAATATAATATAATATAATATATAGGGATGCACAGAAATGTAAATTCTTGGCTGAAGCCGAACAAAATGAAACACTGGGCCAAAGGCTGAATTCCGAACACGGTTTTTTTGTGTTTTTTTCCCATGTATTTTGCCAGTTTTTTTACCATTGTATTAATTAAACAGCCAAAATGTGCTTTTTACTGTTTTCTCTTTGCTTTTCAAAGAAAAAAAAAATCAATTACAAAACAATTTTAAAATATTTAACACTGAACATTTTTAACATTCTTGCAGACATTGTACCAACAAAGCACAATTTAACTTAAAATTAGTAAGTTAGTAAAATAATTTTTGAGACCCCCCTCTTGAATCAGGCATGTATTTTTTTTTATTTTTATTTTTTATTTTTTTTGCTGTGCAAATATATGCAGCCAGAAAATATTACAGATCCCAATTTGAATATTATGTGTGAATTTTATAATAAATGTATTAATAGAGCAGTTGTATTTATTAAATAATTAAATTACAATACTAAGATTTATGAATGTTGATGGAGCTTTTTTGGCGGAAACCCACAATAAGTCCTCAGTGCTTCCTTTTGTTGACAACAGCAGATTTATAAATGATTCTCATTACGAATTTGGGAAGATGTTTGTCGCACATATCACATTATCACATGCCTTATAAAAATTTATAAAAATGTTACTAAGCAACTGACGAGTAACACTGTTTCAGTGCAGATTCTCGTCATGCTTTGGATTTTAAACCCTGGCTAAAAAGCAGATGAAGTCGCGAGCTCGTGCTGCACTTTTAGAATACATAATGTAATGTTCTGCAGTATTTTTTAGTATTTGCAGTACTTTTTAGACCAAGATGGCGGCGCGGTCAGACGCTGCGGCCTCTCCAGGTCCCAAAGACGGTGCTTTTATGTCTTTTAATGTCGTCTGTTCGTCTCCAAATAGTGTCGATTTACTGTTAATTCATCGGGAGATCACTCCGAGATACATATACGATCGCCAAAGTCTTTTGGATATCGACAAGACATACAAACTCAAACTCTCGCCGGCGGCTACTGAGAAGCTACGAGGCCTTTGTTTACTGCTGGAGCCGGACCTCGAGACCGCGGCCTCGCCGACTGACGCTACCCGCACAAGGCGGCGTCACAAGCGGTGTGAGAGAGGACGGAAGCGCGGTAAGCGCGGAGGTATACGAGCTAGGCTGAGGGCTAACCCCACAAGACCGGCTCTTCCAACACTCATGCTCTCAAACGTTCGCTCTCTGGAAAACAAACTGGACTTAATTCAACTCAGTCGATCTACACAGCATGAGGAAAGGGATTGTTGTGTGTTTGTTTTCACTGAAACATGGCTAAACGACAACATCCCGGACTCCGCCATTCAGCTGCACGGACTAACTTGCTACCGAGCGGACAGAAATTCATCACTGTCTGGTAAGACTCGCGGGGGTGGCTTGTGTGTGTATATCAACAAAGAATGGTGTAACAATGCTGCGGTAGTGACAAAACACTGTTCATCACTGGTGGAGTTTATGTTTGTGAAGTGTCGACCGTTCTATCTGCCGCGGGAGTTCACGGCCATTGTTATTGTCGCGGTTTACATTCCTCCGTGTGCAAACGCAAAGGACGCGCTTCGCGAGCTGTACAGCGCCATCAGCGAACAACAAACAAATAACCCTGACGGCTTTTTCATCATAGCCGGTGACTTCAACCACGCAAACTTAAAGACAGTTTTGCCAAAGTTCTACCAACATGTGAACTTTGCAACAAGGGGAAACAACACACTGGACTTTGTTTACACAACAGTTAAGAACGCATACAAAGCCGAACCCCGCCCCCACCTCGGGTACTCGGACCACATCTCTGTTATGCTAATCCCAGCATACAGACCACTTCTCAAACTCACCAAACCGGTTCAAAAGCAGATCACAGTATGGCCAGACAATGCCACCTCAGCACTGCAGGACTGCTTCCAGGACACAGACTGGGACATGTTTAAAGAGGCGGCCACCTACAACAACCACACAGACCTGCAGGAGTACACCGAAACTGTGACTGCTTACATCAAAAAGTGCATAGATGATGTGACAGTCACCAAAACCATCACCACACGTGCCAACCAGAAGCCATGGATGACAGCAGAGGTTCGTGGGCTGCTAAAGACCAGAGATGAAGCATTCAGATCAGGAGATAAAGCAGCCCTCAAAACAGCAAGAACCAATCTGTCTCATGGCATCAAGAAGGCAAAACATCAGTATGCTAAAAAAATCAACAATCACTTCACAGACAGCAGAGACACTCGGACCCTATGGCAAGCCATTCAGACCATCACTGACTACAAGCCCCTGCCACAGGCCAGTGATGATGACACATCTTTACCAGAGGCACTCAACCACTTCTACTCACGATTTGAGATACAGAACGACACACCTGCACAGAAACTACTCACATCTCCAAACGACCAGGTACTCTGTCTCTCTCCAGTCGACGTAAGGAAGACCCTATCCAGGATTAACCCACGAAAGGCTGCGGGCCCTGACAACATACCTGGACGTGTACTGAAAGACTGTGCTGCACAGCTGACGGATGTCCTAACAGACATCTTCAACATCTCGCTGAGCCAGGCAGTCGTCCCCACGTGTCTCAAATCCACCTCCATAATTCCAGTACCAAAGAAGTCACCTGTGTCCTGTCTGAATGACTATCGTCCCATAGCACTGACCCCAATCATGATGAAGTGCTTTGAGAGGTTAGTCATGCAGCACATCAAGTCCAGTCTCCCAAACACGCTGGACCCACTCCAGTTTGCATACCGTCCAAACCGTTCCACGGACGATGCAATATCCACCACTCTCCACCTAGCTCTTACCCATCTGGAACAGAAAGACTCTTATGTAAGAATGCTGTTCATTGACTTCAGCTCAGCATTCAACACAATAATCCCACAACAGCTCATCCACAAACTAAACCTGCTGGGCCTTAACACCTCCCTCTGTAATTGGATCCTGGACTTTTTAACTGCAAGACCTCAGTCAGTCCGTGTCGGCCGCAACACCTCCAGCACTACCACACTGAGCACAGGTGCCCCACAAGGCTGTGTGCTCAGCCCGCTGCTCTTCACGCTGCTGACCCACGACTGCACTGCCAAGTCCAGCTCCAACCACATCATCAAGTTTGCTGATGACACAACTGTGGTAGGCCTCATCAGCAACAACGATGAAACGCACTACAGAGAGGAAGTGGCACAGCTGGCTGAATGGTGTGGTGCTAACAACCTGTCCCTCAATGTGGGTAAGACGAAAGAGGTTGTGATGGACTTCAGGAGAAACTCTGTTGACCACCCCCCACTGACTATCGACGGCTCAACCGTGGAGAGAGTCGGCAGCACTAAATTCCTGGGAGTGCACATCACAGAGGATCTCACCTGGACCACCAACGTCACGTCACTCAACAAGAAGGGACAACAGCGCCTCCACTTTCTCTGCCGGCTGAAAAGGGCAAGTCTCCCTCCACCCATCCTCACCACTTTTTACAGGGGCACCATTGAGAGTGTGCTGACTACCTGCATCACTGTCTGGTATGGGAACTGCAGTGCTGCTGACCGCAAGACCCTACAACGGACAGTGAACACTGCCGCAAAGATCATCGGTGCCCCTCTCCCCTCCATCCTGGACATTTTCCTTTCACGATGCTCCAACAAGGCCACCAGCATCGTGAAGGACCCCACCCACCCCTCTCACAACCTCTTCCAGCTCCTGCCATCAGGTAGAAGGTACCGGAGCATCAGAGCTCGCTCTGTCAGATTGCTCAACAGCTTTTTTCCCCAGGCTGTGAGAGCTCTTAACTCCAATCCCCCTGTCCCCCTCTGAAACCATGAACACCTCAGCCCTCCCACCCCCCAACTCATTAAAAACTGTTGACAATTTTACTAAGTGCAATTCTGAATGTGCTACACACAGGTGAGTGGGCTATACAAACCACCTGTAGTAACGCACTCGTCCCACTATATGCACACTAGACACTTTCTACAAACACTCCCTGCCACAAAGACTCTTAAGAAAATATATGTCTACTTGAACATTGCACTACAAAATAATACGTTTACTTGAGCATTGGACTACAAAATCTTTTTGCACTATGCACTGTCTCCCACAAAATCTCTCTTCTGCACAATAATGTACAAAATATATATTTTTTCTGCACAATTTCATGTACATATATCTCTTTCGCACAATTTCATGTACAGTATTTATGTAAAGTTTTTTTTGTACAGTCTCAGTTTGTGTATGTGTGGACAACTAGGTATAGCAGTTATAGTATTTTTAGTATATGTATAGTCAGATAGTTAACTGTTGTATAGCTCTATTGTTTTTCCTATACTTGCATTGTTGTATGTTTATCTTATGTTTAACTAGTATGTAGCACCGTGGTCCTGCGAGACACGACATTTCGTTCCACTATATGTCCACACATGTAGCAGAATGACAATAAAGCTCGACTTGACTTGACTTGACTTGATTTACTAATTGTTTAAGGCCATTTTGTGATTTCAATCATCATACAGTAACCAGCAACAACCACTCCTTCCTCTTCTCATCGTTGTTGGTGCTTGTAATGTGTTTTGCGTCTTTCTCAGACAGTTTTAAATGCTTCCACACTGCCAACATGTTTGCTGCAATAAAAAGAGTGTGTGCCTCTCACTCTATGCTGGTTGCCATTTGATTGTGTCACGTCATTGTTCAGTACAATTAATTTGGTCTTTTCGCTTATTGGGCCAAATACAGAAAGATTTTTTTTTTGCTATTTTCGGCCAAATAATTTCGGATGTCGAACATTCGGTGCACCCCTAATAATATAATGTAATGTAATGTAATGTAACGTTATTTTACATTTCTTTCAACTCTGCCAAACAAAGCTTTATGGGCCAGATTTACTAATAGCTTGTGCCAGCACAAACTGTTTTTTTGTTAAAATAGTATTGTCAGGATTTATTAAAAGACGCGCAGTGAAGAATTAGCGCTGAAAAGGCGTGGACACAGTTACTTTTGAGCCTGACCTTATTGAATATGCATTTGTAGGAGTTTCCCTTTCAGATGCAAAATTTATGGGAGGAGAGTATTAAAGTGAATCACGCAACGCAATTTACTAACATTTGCGCTCGTCAAATTACTGGTATTTGCACCATTATTTAACGCCCAAAAAAGCATGTCTTAAAGCAGGTGCTAATTTGCGCTGCTCTTAGTAGATTGCGCTGGTCATTATGGAAATGATCTGGCTGCGTCTGTGTTCTTTAATGTGTGCATTGTCAGTAAATCACACACAGAATTTTCCCCTCTCATCGGTGCTTTTATGAAAGTGCGCTTTGAAGGCGTTTCACACTGAGCACGATGCGAAAAAGCGAGACGAATTGCAGACGAACGGTGCTTTCACACCACAAATTTGCCCTGTTTAGTAAATCTGGCCCTGTATATTAAATGAAATATGTTCTAATTTTATACTAAATTAAATGAAAATGTTTCTTTTTATATATAATGTAATATATTATAATATAATATATGTTAATTGACATTTCTCTCAATTCTGCCAAACAAAGCTTTATATATTAAACAAAATA
Organism: Spinibarbus caldwelli; assembly: GCA_039654775.1. Classification (NCBI taxonomy): domain Eukaryota; kingdom Metazoa; phylum Chordata; class Actinopteri; order Cypriniformes; family Cyprinidae; genus Spinibarbus; species Spinibarbus caldwelli. The sequence continues at coordinate 22,338,773 of CM077247.1, read as the reverse complement.
TGTTCTTATGTTTTATACTGAATGAAACTAAATAAATGTATCTTTTATATAATATAAAAAAATGAAGGAAAAATGCACCAATGCTAGTAGCCAAAAATAATTATTAAATAGATATTGTCAGAGAGAGGAAAAGGATCATGTAAAACTAAATTACAAGAAGTGAAGAAACCTGCACTAACATAAGAAGTCATCGTCTACTACAGCAGTGTGGATTACAGTGTGTTTAAAACCGCTTGTAGAAGATAAAAACACTTTGGAGTCAGAGGTCATCTTCTCATCTGAAGAGTCAGAGAAGCAGAGATGTGTGTGTTTGTCACCTTGCTGCAGGGCATGATCCAGTAGGCGATGGCGAGGAAAGGCAATCCGACAGTGACGCCCAGAACCGTCAAACACTTCACCCCGATGGACTGCTGCCGCAAACCTGACAGATTCTCATACCAGATCGTCAGCAGCTGCTGCTGGCAGTTCGGATGAGCCACAAACTGACACATATGGAGAAAAGAGGAGACGATAAATCATATTACAGCAGACAAACACAGAAATATTCATCCACAATATTATGTGTTGTGTATATAAATCCACAACACATAATATTGTGGATGAATATAGCAGCAGGATACTGAAACTGTGTTAAATGTGCTAAACAGACATTGGAGTAGATTCCTTCAGAAAACTAAATGATGCTATATATATATTTACTATAAATATTTTGCTGTAAAATATTTTTGTAATTAGATAATGCAGATACATAATAATTGATTACAATTACTAAAGTGTTGTTATTATTTTGAATTGAGGTAAATGTGTAAGAAGTGATAATAAATAATATATGAAGATGATAAAATTATCTTTCATTTATTCATTTTTAAAGAAATTTAAATTTATAAAATAAATTAAAATAAATATTAAATTAACAATATAATATAATATAATATAAATGTCAAAAATATTATAAATACTTTATATTACTACTACTACTAACAATAATAATAATATAAAAATATATTTGTTCATTTTTAAAGAAATGTAAAAAAGTCACTATCAAAATGTACTTGGCTAAGCAATGGCAGACTGCTGTCATCAAGATAAGATAGGATAAGATAAGATAAGATAAGATAAGATAAGATAAGATAAGATAAAAATATGGTCATTTAGCAGACGCTTTTATCCAAAGCGACTTACAAATATATAAATTTTAAAATATTATAAATATAAATGTTATATAATACTACTACTACTAGTGCTACTACTAATATAAAAATATATTTTTATATAATTAAAAAATTTAAAGAAGTCACTATCAAAATGACTGTACCGCTACTGTCAGAGGCATCATGCCCATTCAAAGTGAGGGGGCACATGCCCCCTTAGATTTTTGAGCCAAGTAGATTTTGAATGCAGTTTCCAAAAGACAAGAAATAGGCGATTAATATTTTCTATATTTAATACAACCACACCTGCGTGATTAGAAGTTCAGTGTGTGTGCGTCCTATCATCAGCTGCTAAATTCAGAGACAGACGCGTTTTTACAGCCCTGTGCATTATAACCAATCACACACGATGCTGTTGAACTTATGAATGCAATAACCAATCAGAGAAGTTCAGATGAGTCATCGCTAAAATGCCTGTGTTTTCTACACTCGCTCACTGACTGCATACCTCTTTCTGGTGAATTTTCTCGTCAGAAACCGCAAAGTGAAAATGTGTGTACGAATCTGTAAGATATTAATTTCATAATGTAAACACATTCAGTGATTTTAATGGGAGTTTTTGAGAGTACTTGAAGTAGATTGTCACTGAAAATGTTATTTGATAATGTAAATGTTCTTTGCTCTCTTTCTGTAGCTACAATGAAAGTGATTTGCCTAACTTGCAATGTTTTTATTCACATTAACTTTCAATGTTAAATTCACATTAAATATTAAATATTGTGTTTTTGCTACTTTGTACATTGCCTATTTGTATATTTGTATATTATTCTTTTATTATCTGTCTCCTGTCCTGTTGCTCTCTTTCTGTTGCACTGTGGAGCTTCTGTCACTATAACAAATTCCTCGTATGTGTAAACATACCTGGCCAATAAAGCTCATTCTCATTCTGATTCTGATTCTGAATATAAAGTCAGTAGTATTAAAAATATGTTATGGCATGACACCCATAAACAGACAGGTTTTTATGCATAGTTAATAGATTAACTATGTTTAATGGCACCTGTTTAATAGCAATACACAATTCATTCATTCACTCATTAAATTATTAGGTTACTTTGACCATCACCCACTATCAACATAATCTATAAAGGTGAGAATCAAGATATTTCATGATATAGTTAATGCGTTTGGGAATGTTTAGAATAAAAAGGAAACAATAAATAAAACATAAGTGCTGTTGTGGCTGCTGTGTCACATGACAACCCCCCCCCCCCCCCCCCCCCCCAACTCGTGCCCCCTCAAAAATAATGAGTGCATGACGCCCCTGACTACTGTCCTTATTTATTTATTTTTTAAATCTGCTGCATTTTCCTGCATATTTCTGATGTTTTTCCTGTTGTTTGGTGTTGTATCTCTATTAGAGAGGTAAATGTGTGTTTCTTTAGAGAAGATAACCTGCCTGAGAGAAACAGACAGATCGTGACATTGATTTAAGGTGAGCCGCCGGCTGATAGTGTGATCCAGAGCTGAGCCTGACCGACCTAAAGCCCACAGCGAGTGTGTATGTGTGTGTGTTAATCTATAGGCAATCTATTTCATAAGGTACAAGCCATATAACATCCTCAACCTTAATTTGCCAGCAGGTCACACACACACACACACACACACAGAGTGACACTTGTCTGTCTTCAGTGATCCATTAAATTCTGACACAGAGATGGTAGTTATCGCAATCTGTCCGTGTGTGTGTGTACCTGTTTTTATATCCTGGTGGGGACTTAAACCTGAATACACACAGACTCATGGGGACTCGTGTCACGGTGAGGATCTAAATTGAGGTCCCCACGGGTAAACAAGCTAATAAATCACACAGAATGAAGTTTTTTGAAAATCTAAAAATGCAGAAAGTTTCCTGTAAGGGGTATGTTTAGGTGTAGGGTTGGTGTAGGGCAATAGCACATACAGTTTGTACAGTATAAAAACCATTACGCCTATGAATGTCCCCACAAGGATAACGAAACGTGTGTGTGTGTGTGTGAGAGAGAGACACTGTGACACACACGACTCTGAGGTCACCTGAATCTTGTACCTGGTTGCCGTAGTAACAGTCCAAGCATCCCCTCTGACTGCTTTTAATGAGAATTGTCACACACTCATCTGAATAAACGAGATGTTTATTGTCCATCTACAAAAAGCCCCGATTTGTATTTGTATGCATAATTTATAATTTAATCTGCATAATTTTTAAAAACTGAACTTGATTTGCATAATTTTTTAAAAGTTAAATGCGAATCGGTTTCATATGCATAATTAATTTTTAAAAGATAAAGAGTTTCTCCTTAATTGATTCCCAGGAACGTTTTCTGACATCAAATCATCATGTGTATGAATTTGTTCACAATAATATGATTATGTTGTATTTCAGAATTTCTTTTTCACTTATTTTTGTCTTATTTTTTGGTAAAATATTAACACAGTTTGTTATTTTAGTATCATTGAGATACTATTGTAGTTTCTATTAATATGTAGAATTTTTCTGTTTTAATTTCAATATAGGAAATTTGTTTTGTGTTTTTGCCATTTTTGTAGCTTTCTGTCAGTGTTGATATAGATATTATTCATTTTTAAATTGTATTCATGTTTTATTCATATGTTAAACTCAATTAAAATGAGAAATGTTGCTATGGAAACTAGCCAAAATAATTATAAGAAAAAAAGTGTATTACCTTTGTTTATTATTTATATTATTTTATTTAGATATTTATATTTTATTATTTCAGTTAACATTAATTTTAACACATTTTTTTTTCTTTTTTACCAACTTTTTATGGTTATAGTTTTAGTTATAACTATAATTATGTGATATAGGTTATAATAGAATATAGGTAAGTTATAGAATAGGATATCAAGTCATGTTTTCTGAAAATCAAAATTAAGTGACTAAATAAATAAATAAATTTACATTTAGAATTTTTTAACTTTTTAATTTAACTTTTGTAAACTATTTATACACTATTTGGCAGATTTATTTCTCATTTTACAAAATTAATTCTGATAATTTTTCCAGAAAACACAACTTAATACCTTAACTTAATTCCCAAGTAAATACATTTTTATTTAAAAATGTTCAGATATTTGTACTGTAAAAGAAGTCAAAAATACTGAACAGCATTTTTTATTTATTTTTTATTTTTGGCAGTACATCTCTAAACTAATGAGTTTCAGTGCTCATCTTCACCAAATAAACAAAAATGCACACAAATGTAACTGTATTATCAACATTCACAATTATACAGTATTATAATCAATATAATCGGATTCTGTAGTTGAAACGCCCTCAACTCAAGGCTCAAAAGAAAATGGGTAATTATGACATTATGGTGTTCAAGTGCACTCATCTCATAAACACCATGATTGCAATGTTCCTCGAAGGCTGAATTTAACGAAAGGGTCTTATTGTCATGCTTCTTCTGTCAATAAAACTATTAAGATTTCAATCGCAATCTGAAAATGATTAAGATTCAATCAAGCTGGCCTGTAATGAGAGTTCATCTCAGGAGGGTTTGGATTAAGCTGAGGGCAACAGGACATATTACCCTCACGTTATCTGCTTAACAAGGTCGTGATCCCTTTAAACCCACAGAAGTGATGGACGATGTGATCAGATCAACAGTCACTGCAAAAATAAAAAAATCACATAAAAAGAAAAAAAAAAAGAAAAAATCTATTTCTCTATGTACTAATGTTGTACTACTTCTAATTTGTGCTGATTTGAAATGAATGAATGAATGAATATTTATAAAGTATTTATTCATAATGGTGGTATTTGTACTTCTATTAATTTAATTTGATTTAAAATAAATCAATTAATTAATAAATACATCAATAAATGTATTTAAAAATATATTTAAACGTAAAGTATTTATACATAAAGGTAGTATGTACTGCTTTCGCATTACTTTCAATTTATGTTGATTTTAAATAATTAAATAGATAAATTTACAATATGTCTAAATTTGTTAAGAATTTATACATCATGGTAGTATTATAAATAAATAAATGAATCAATTAATAAATAAATATTGAATTTTTTCATTTTCGATTTTGAATTTTGTAAAGTAATTATGAACATTAGTAGTATGTCCTACTGTTGTGCAATTTGTAATTTACGCTGATTTAAATAAATAAATAAACATACACTTAGGATTTTTTATTTTTTTAATTTAAATTTTGTAAAGTATTTATACACAATATGTATTACAGTATGTCCTAATGTTGTGCAATTTGTAATGTATGCTGGTTAAATTAATTACATCAATAAATTTACATTTAGAATCTTTTAATTTTTTAATTTAAATTTTGTAAAGTATTTATACACAACAGTAGTATGTCCTATTGTTGTGAAACTTGTAATTTACATTGATTAAATTAAATAATTAAATAAATTTACATTTAGAATTTTTTAATTTTTTAATTTCAATTTTGTAAAGTATTTATACACAATGGTAGTATGTCCTACTGTTGTGCAATTTGTAATGTACATGGCTTTAAATGAATGAATGAATGAATGAATGAATATATTTATTTCTTTATTTACATTTAAAAATTTTTAAGGTTTGAATTTAAATTTTGTAAAGTATTCATACACAATAGTAGTATGTCCTACTGTTGTGCAACTTGTAATTTAAACGTGAATAAAAATTAAATAAATAAATAAATAAATAAATTTAGATTTTTTTTTTACATTTTTGAATTAAAATTTGTAATTATTTATACAGAATAGTAGTTTGTTCTATGTTGTGCAACTTGTAATTTACGCTGATTTAAACAAACAAACAAACAAATAAATAGATAAACAAACAAACAAACAAAAACATTTTTAAAGGTGCCTGGACTAGATGTTTTTATTACTACATTAAAGTACTGAGAATGCCATTTTTTCATTGCTCAGGACACTAGATGCAGTTATGTTTCAATGAAGTATCAATAGATATATCGTATACAATGCTTGAGGAGAAATCAAAATGAGATGCAAACAAAGCCAACAGCAGACATACAGTAAGAGGGCTACAAAATGAATGTGGAAAGCAGCTCAGATCAGATCATTTGATGAGAAGCACACTTCATTTTCTGATTGCACACTTCTGAATCTTTTTGTTTGCAAAACTGTTGAGATCTCTTGTGAAAATAAGACTCGTGTGAGATTACAGGCTCTTTTTCTCAGGAGAAACATCTGAGACACTCTTTTCATGGTGATGCAAATCATCACATGGCTCCCTGGACGCTTCACTGGCCGTCAGCAACTGCATCTGTGTTTATCTTGTGAAATGAAAGCAGCGCTGAGGCGTGTCGCCACTGGCCCGCTGTCTCGCCTTCATTTCCTCTCTCCAGTGTGTTTGACATTTCGTCCAATAAGATCAGATGAAGTGAACTACAATTCTCCAGCTCATAGCTCATGATATTTACCATCAGGAAGAACAGAAACACAAATGCATGACCTAAAAACAATAGCCTGTGCAATGATTTCATGAGAACGCTAATGGTTTTCCATATAGTTACAGTGTCAATGCTGTGAGTCAGTGGAGTGAGGGCTGAAGTCAGAAGGTTAGGAAGTTGTGGAGCTGTTAGCATGCAGACAGCGAGTTCTCCATCTGAGACACAGTCCGCCAATCACGAGTTCAGCTGAGGTGAAGAACAGAAGCGCTCAGATACTTGATTAGACTCCAAACTTGAACACCTCGCCTCACCTCACGTCTCCAAGACTTCACCCTGATCGGATATGTACCACAGTACTGCACGCTTACTATAGTCACACATACTACAGCCAATACACTTCAGGTTTGTTTGTATTGCAGTGCACATTTATATTTTATTCGTAAAGCCCAACATATGAAATAATAGAATATGGAGGAAAAACAGCTCAGTTTTATTCAGAGACTCAAACTGAGCAAAAATATGTAATATGGTGCAGATGCTGAAATTTATATGGAAAAAAGTATTAAATTCTGATGGTAATGTAAATCAGTGAGATCTTTATAACAGTATAGCAGATACTTACATAAAATTATAAAAGGTTATTGAGAAATTAACAAACAAACGTTCCTCAAAAGCCTGATGATCAATTTTGAAACTTACTTATTCTTTTGTTTACTTTCAAATTTCAGTAAAGATTTGACAGCAAAAGGACATCTGAAGCACAAACTGAAGGTGGACGTTTGTACAATTAAACCTTTTACTTGCTAAAAAAACGTCTAAACTATCAATCAGACGACAGAAGATTACTGTAGATTGTGTGCAACAGGTGTAACAGCAAAGTTTTGATCATGTTGTTCATTTAGAGGTTTTATTTTTCAACCTGGTCTCATGACGAAAACGTACCTGTGGGAACCTTTTCGTGAGAAGCGAAATACGTACCGCCATGTATGTTTCGTCACATATTCAATGTGAAATGTACACTGGGTGGTGCTAAAAGAGTGTTTGTTTTTTTCCCCGGAACAGATGATCGTACATATGGTACGTTTAATGTGACGCTGGTTTTGTAGGCGTCACCGCAGTTCTGACTTTAAATGTCCATTGAGTGGCGCTATAACTCTAATGCTCCGTGACGTTTTTAAAATAACGTACCATCTGCACTACACCTAAACCTACCCGATAGTATGAACAAAAGCAAATGTGACATAAAAATGCAATCGCAAGCATGCCATTTTAGCTTGTTTTTCGATCTCTCATCTTTCAGCTCTTTCATCGTGAATCATGTTTTTGTCAGGATTCGTACCCAAGGATTCCGCATCCTAAATCCAATTCTGTGCCAGCTGAGCTACCGATCAACTTCTTATGTCCGGAAAGCAAAAAATGAAAGCTGTAATCATAACTGTGTATGAAAACGATTACAAGTGCTCGCTGTTTTACCACCTCTAGTGTTAATTTCTGTTGGAAACTGCAGTGATATACTTATTGGTATGAATTTCGTGAAAAAGTTCCCAGTGGTACGTTTTCCTCATGAGACCAGGTAGTTATTTTTGTATCAAATATGATATAGTAGGATTTACAGGGATTGGATTGTTCTCACCTTTTTAACTTCATATTTGATGGCGAGTTTGACGCGGCTCAGACAGGGTCTCTGGTGCTCTGTGGGTGGGTTCTGGTCCACATCACCGTTCAGAATGGCCTCCACTTCCTCTGTGTCACGACAGAGATCCAGAACACCCACAACAAAATCCTTACACTGCATAGACAACTTCCTGTAGTCATTCTGACCGAAAGAAACACAGAGAGAGAATAGTCAGGAGTCCCCTCCCACCTGTCAATCAAACCTTGTTACCAAAGTTACATATTCATTCCAATGAAGAAAAGATTAAGTGTTTTAAGCATTTCTTGCAAATGTATCCAATAAATTTGTAGCTTCTTCTTCAAAGACATTTTTTTTTCTAACTAAATACAAATAAAAGCAAATAATCCTGAACCGTTTTCTATCCAGGTAAATAAAATGTACAGTTTTCACTCCAGGTAAATAAAACTTTAAAAGCAGACGGCAGTGGAAATGTAAATTTATCGCATGGAAAATTCTCATTCACGTGAAGCAAAATAGAAATTCACGTGAAGCAAAATAGAATAATATTTAATATTTATATAAATAAATACAATTTTTGTTTATTTAAAATAAAAATAAAAGTAAAATATTTAGGGCTGCTCCCTAACAGTCGAATAACCGTTAGTCGACTAGAAGAGGCTTGGTCGACCAAAATTTTATTAGTCGCAGAAATTATTTTTCTTTAAATCCACAAGCAAAGTCACGCAGTCTGTGACGGACAGATCGTTAACAGCTGGTCTTTGTGGTAATACAGAACATCGGGCAGGACAACCAAACACTTGCCTATATCATTCACCAGCCTCAAATATCGCTTATCATCTGAAATATGTAAGTAGTAGCAACTTTACATGGCCTCATTCGAATGTTAACCTTGAAAAATGTGCACTGTTCAAGTGTCTGTGTGGAGCGTGGAAGCTGAACAGTAGCGCGCTCACTGCGTGACAGATGGAGGCGCTGGTGCGGTCACTTGCTCTTAAAATGCTCCGTCATTTTTGGTCATACAGATAAGAGGAATACATCTTTTGAATCTGTAAAGACTCTTCGCTTATTTGTGTGCACTCAGAACAACAACGAAACTTTGCGCTTTTTTAAAATAATTAAAGCAAACAGGATGCGCTTTCTGCCATCTCGGTCTCTGTGAACTTGAGCGCGAAACTCCAAAATTCTGTGTAGCCAATACTTGCCTTACAGACATGAAAAATATACTATCTATAGAGAGTGAAATGTCTACTTGCAAATGAACCAATTCAAATGGAAAACAAATACTCTCAGATTACATAATCCATATGAAACATGCATACAGGCGCATCCACTACTGCGGAGATGACAAGACAAGACTTGTTTATCAATAAATTATTAAAATGTTAATGCAGCGTCCTTACTGTTTTTCCCTGACACATTCATAATCATTAGCTACTTCTGCCGGTGTGCTGTGGCATGCATGCGCTTAAGAGCTTATTAGGCTATGTAGGCAATTAAAGGCTCATTATTATGATTTAAATGTTTTATTAATAAACGTGAAATTAGTCTACTAATGCTAAAAATGAACGACTACTAGTCGACCAGAAAAATCTTTAGTTAAGGGAAGCCCTAAAAATATTAATGTTTAATTATTAAAATATATTTGTAAAGTATTTATACATCATGGTAGTTTTTGTTTTACTACAATTAATTTATTGTAATTTAAATACATTTAAATTATTCTATTTAAATACAATAAAAACTTTTAAAAAATCCAACCCTGTTTTTTCTCCAGTCAAATAAAATAATTGAAAATAAAATAAGTGAATTAGTGAATTAAAATAAAATAAAATGCAGTGAAAAATGAAAATTATAATTATCCCATTCCTGTAAACAATCCAATCAATCAATCAATAATTAAATAACTAAAAATAACTTAAATAATGAATGTATGTATGTATATATATATATATATATATATATATATATACACACACACACACACACACACACATATGATACAAAACAATAAATTTTATACATTTATATATATATATATATATATATATATATATATATATATATATATATATAAACAAGGTGTCTGGCAAAGTTATTTTTGTTACTACAAAGCATATATATATAGGCATTATAGGGAAAATGCTTAATAGGAAAATTCTTTTAATTTCATACTTTTGTTTCTTTTCATCATGGCCTGAAATGAGTCTATCTTTGTGAGATTCTTCCAAAAGTGATTTAGAAGTTACAGCACAGCAAAACTTGCTCCAATTATTTCACTGATGGACAAGCAGGTGAGAACAACACAACATACTGAACTTCTCTGACAGCTCACAAACCCGCATTCACAACGACACTGGAGATCCAAACTGGACCTGCAAGACTGTCACAACAAAAATCGTGTGGAGGTGTCTGTCTGTCCGGAGAACCACCGCAGTTATCAGCCCTTTCAATGTGCATCAGTGTCCTTCAGCGAAACAGCTGAGCGTTTGATTTCTGACACTGAGGTCTGTGGGTGGAACAGATGCTGAGCTCCGGACGGCCGTCAGACTGATCTCTGAGATAACGAGCAGTCTGTCCGTCTCAGGAAGCAAATCCCTTTGCTCTTGTGTGTCTGAACCACAGCCCGTTCAAGCACAGACACAGATCGGCCTTTGCTGTAATCAACGTCTGCCTGCGATAAACTCTGAACCGTTCCACAGTTTGAGCTCAAAGCAGCTCGTCGTTGCTGGATCGAGCTTGACTGAGATGGATTTGTCTCAGAATTTGTCAAACATGCTGACTGATGAATATACATTTCCATCAAAAAGTGTGGTGTCAGTATAAGATTAATATTTTCATTCAGCAAGGATGCATTAAATTGATCAAAAGTGACAGTAAAAACATTCATAATGTTACAAAAGATTATTTCAAATAAATGCTTTTCTTTTGAATTTTCTGTTCATCAAAGAATCCTAAAAATAAAATGTATCACCGTTTCCACGAAAATATGAAGCAGCACAACTGTTTTCATCATTGATAATAATCAGAAATGTTTCTTGAGCACCAAATCAGCATATTAGAATGATTTCTGAAGGATCATGTGACACTGAAGACTGGAGTAATGATGCTGAAAATTCAGCTTTGATCTCAGGAATAAATTACATTTAACAATATATTCAGAAAGAAAACAATTTTATTTTAAATGATAATAATATTTCACAATTTTATAGTTTTTACTGTGTTTTTAATCAAATAAATGCAGACTTGGTGAGCAGAATAACTGTAAAGAACTTTAAACCAAACGGAAGAACTAATTAAAACATTATTTTAAACAAATTCATTAAGTGCCATCCATTTGCTATAAGATCTAGTCCTGACATCCCGTTAGACTATCTACTAATTATGTGAATGCTAATGCTTCTAGCCATGCAAGTTTGATTTTACAGTATGTGCTGATGCATTACAAAATGTAAAAATAATTCATAATTCAATGCAAAGTTTCACGTCAGAGCTGTAACTCTAATGTGGATTAGAGCATCTGGAACACTTCATTTACAAATCAGCATCCATAACTGAAACAGTTTTATAATGTGAAATATGATTATGACGTATGTCTCGGGCATTAAGTGATCTGCAATCCTTACATTTGATGTAATATCTCAATCTTCTACAAAACCATTAAGATTGTTTTCTTGAAATTACTCACATAGCCGAAGCGAAAGCATACAACAGTCAGATCACACACACGGGTCTGGACCAGCAGCTGTTCTGAGTGTTGAACTCTTTCAGGAAAATACATCAGCATCAAATCAGCTGCATTATGATTCTACGCATATGAGTGAACATCTCAAATGAACCAAAAATGCTAACCATTCACTTCACAGTCACTGTCTAACTGACAGTTCCAGCATTTGTCAACACATTTCATACTATTTTAGCCATGGAGAACATAACCTAGATGAGAGCAGAGCATTAAAATTGTCAATTATGAAAAGAGACAACTTTATGAGTTTTAAGGTAGTCACATAATAACTATACATGTTAAATTAAAGTAATGCTGTTTGAATGTACTGTATAAAAGGGCCTGAACAACATGCAGGATTGTTTTGTACACAATTTTAAACATTTTGGAAAGTTCAACCATCAAAACACGGAGTTACACTTGTAACAATTAGACTACATTTGCAGAAAACACATACTTTGCACTCAAAATGAGCCTAAATGCAAAATAATTAGCTAAATTAAAGATAAAGACTACCTGATCTCATGACAAAAATGTACCTGTGGGAAAATGTTTTCGCAAGACAAAATATATACCAATATATACATATCACTGCAGTTTCCAACAGAAATTAACACTAGAGACAGTAAAACATCGAGCATTGTAATCGTTTTCATACACAGTTATGATTACAGCTCCATATGTGTCGCTTTTCCGGAGGTAACAAGTTTGCTCAGCCGTCACGGAATTGGACTTAGAATGACGAATCCTTGGGTACAAATCCCGTCAAAAACATGACTCATGATGAAAGAGCTGAAAGATGAGCGATCGAAAAACAAGCTAAAATGGCATGCTTGCGATTGCGTTTTTATGTCAAATTCGCTTTTGTTCATACTATCGGGTAGGATTAGGTGTAATGCAGATGGCACGTTATTTTAAAACGTCATGGAGCATTAGAGTTATAACGCCACTCAATGGACATTTCATGTCAGAACTGCGATGACACCTACAAAACCAACATCACATAAAACGTACCATATGTACGTTCATCTGTTCCGGGGAAAAATCTAACACTCTTTTAGCGCCACCCAGTGTACATTTCACATCGAATATGTCACAAAACATACATGGTGGTACGTATTTCGCATCTTGTGAAAAAGTTCCCACAGGTACGTTTTCGTCACGAGACCAGGTTGGATAAAGATCCATTTCCAAAATACAAAAAAATGCAGTTTTATTTATCAGATGTTTATTTTTGTAAACTGAAAAAAAAAAAAACAAGTTGTAGAAACTGCTAGTGAATTTCACTAACAAAATAAACAAATAAACAACAAATAAACAGCAAGTAACATTTAACCATGAAATTAGAAAAAGTTGAAAGCAGTATAAATGAAAAAGTATTTTCTTGTAAAACATACTCCAATAATCTTTGTTTAACTTCGAAAATTAATTTTTATCGTTAAGTCATAATTTTGCTGTTTTTTGCACAGTTTTGCTCTGTTTGCTTTTTGCAGTAGTTACTATTTACTATTTTTTCAGTGTGAATCTTGATGAGTTGTATTAAAACCCACAAACATCATAATTTTTAATTATTGTAATAGTTCATATAATCCACAGCAATTAAAAAACAAAAAACATAAAAAAATTGCATTGTCCTGTTTTTAAATGTATAAATGATAACAAGTGAGATTTCAATGATATTTTGACTGCTGAACTAGGAAATGTCCCTGGTCAGAGATTTCAAAATCTGCTCACCTTATTCAAACAGCTCACTGTAACCAAAAAAAACAAAAAAAAAAACAGAAATACACAAGGACTCTGGTCAAGCAAATTGGCTAAAATGACAAATAATTTCAGTGAAAGCACAATGGAGAGACCGGCCACCCGAAAACACTCTCATAATGTGACTGTAAGTCTTGTAAACACTTTTAAACCAGAAACGGCGGCTTGGGAGACAATCGTAATTGGGACTGTTTTCATACAAGATGCTGAATCGATGGTGCAAGAAAGCAGTTCTACACACAAGAGCATTTTTAGGAAAACAATCTGAGATAAAGGCTATTAAACTATTTAAATGTAAGCACAGCCAGTGCAACAGCCACAACTGTTGATTAATGAATGCAATCTACTTGTTTCCTTGCAATAATGCAGCAATACATTAGCTATAGACTGTATTTAAAACTGCTGAGTGTGAGTTTAATGTTCAGAATCATTATAAGAGGCAAACAATGATAATAATCTTTATTGAGTATGTGTTTGTGATAATATCTGCAGAACAGATTTGGAGAAATGTAGCATTACATCACTTCCTCACCAATGGATTCTCTACAGTGAATGGGTGCCATAACATCTTAATAATGGATTTGTTTCATACAAACACCCCGGTTTTGGCTTCACAAGACATTAATTAATGGACTGGAGTGGTGTAGATTACTTGTGGATTATTGTGATGTTTTTATCAGCTGTTTGGACTCTCATTCTGACGGCACCCATTCACTGCAGAGGATCCATTGGTGAGCAAGTGATGTAACGCTACATTTCTCCAAATCTGATGAAGAAACAAACTCATCTACATCTTGGATGACCTGAGACTGAGTGTAACTAGTTGTTTTAGCAGTCATATTTGATGCAGTATTACACTCTGAGAGAGTTTCTGTTCACTGCACCTAGAAAACAATTTGCTTTTGTACATTAGATTCCTCAACATGGCCAATCTATGGGAAACAGAAGCAGAGAACATTGAGCTCTTTCTCAGTAAATAAAGAGCAGAGTTGTTTTGCAAACCTCTGCAGGTTTGAATGTTTGCAGGGGCTCAAACTCAATGAGATTGTGTTCCAGCAGTCTGACCTCATCAAACAATATAAGATGATACAGCATTTACTGCAACGCTTTTATTCTCTATTTTTAGAGCAAAGAAGGTGTGGACTGTATTTGTTTTGTTTTCTACAATTTTTTTTTCTTCTTCTGGCAGCTTTGCAGAGGGTCTGCGTATTGCTGGTTTAAAATTTAGCATGTAAACTTTTAAATGCCACCAACAGCTTAAAGTCTGACATATTTTTTTGCTTTTACCTTTTGCACTGCAGAAAAATTACTTCTTACTAATTACTTTCAATCTATGAAATCAAGTCTTAATATCTTATGAAGTGTTGGTTCTCCAAGTAAATTTGTAATTTTAATGCTTTTTTAGATATTTTAACTGAAAAAAAGACAAAAGAATGTAATTTTTTTGCAGTGTGAGTCGTGTTTTTATTATACTTTAATTTTAGCTCATTCTGAATTCACTGAAACTAGTTTCCATCAGCGAACATTCCTTTTTGTTTTTGACACCAATAAGAAAAATTTCACTTTTTTTTTTGTTCTGGTAAAACTGATAAACAGGCAGTGAAGCACTCTTATATATTCTTTCTCACATTCTCAGGAAATAAAATATTTGCATAATGACACAATTCAGGGTTATCATTGTTAACTACAAAAAATAAAAATAAAAATAAATAAATCACAGACATTTTCAGTACTTATAATAAACATTTGCTGAAATAAAATATAAAAAGCATACTAAAATACTTAAATAACTAAAACTAAATAAGCCAAAACCAATATATTAAATAAACTAATAAAAATGACAAAAACACAAAACAAAATTACTAAAACTTTAACTAAAATTAAAATTAAAATAAAATCTTATTCAAAATATCAACAAAAACCATAATGATATGTTAATGATAGCTGAATAATGCCGACATAATGCTGTTGCAATTACACGCAAAACTGATAACAGCACTACCTACTGGTTAAAATGTATAAACCTATTAATAATTTCACCAATGGAAGTGTAATGATAAACAAACTATGCATGTCAGTGTTCAAGCTCTTTAATTCCTGCTTGCATCTTACTTATATTTGTTTATTAATAAGAAAAAAAATCAAATGACATACAACCATGCAAACGACTACAACTGATCTTCTAGAAAGTGATGCCTGAGCCCACTTTTCTTTGTGATTTGTTTACTAGACAGCTCTTTCTAATAGCTCCTCTCTCTGTTTAGCATATGATGAAGGAGTGGATATGAAAATATCAAATGATGAAAATGATCCTGTCACACACTCCCATGAGCCCGACCTGCCCGAGGTGTGTGTGTGTGTGTGTGTGTGTGTTTCATATGACTGATAGCCAGCTGATCTAGCAGATTTGCCCTTTTCACTGGTCTCTTGTGAGGAAATCAGTCTTTCTGAGGGATGAGAAAGACTGTGTACTCGAACAACCCAACACACAAACACTGCCTCAACACACACACACTCATTAGATATCTGATATTCTCCCATCTGAAGTCACATTATAGGAATATTCCAGTTCAATACAAGTTAAGCTCTATGGACTGTATCTCTGACATGTTGTCGATTACCACAGAAGATCATTTAGACTCTTTACAGTGATACACTGACAGTGAAAGTCTATGTGGAAAGAACAGCCACAAAACCAAAACACTAGAAAAGTCAAAACACTAGAAATAAGAGCTAGCAGAGCTGGTAAGAATTAAGAAATAAACAGTTTACATAAAAATCCACCAAACAGGAATAACATCAGTGACAAATCACCACAAATCACTAATTATTCTCATATAAAATATTCTCACCAGCTTAAACAATGATTTTAGACACTTTACAGCTCAAATAACACACATTTAGATGCTTTACCAAATGCAAACTTAATTTCTAGCCTATTAACTGCATTACTGTAAATACAATCTTTTTTTTTTAATTTAAACTCTTATTTAAAAGTCTAATTTCTAACTATAAAGGGATTTTCTGTTTAAATAAATCTCTTTTTCTCTGTCGCTCTGCTTTCTGGTTTAGTCTATAAAGTCTGTCTTATCATTTATTGTATTGTAATTCACATTGGAGCTTCTGCTAAATGAATAAATGTGAATATACTGTAGCTCACACAATGGCAATTTAATTTCTCTTCCTTCTATCATAAACACACAGATGGTTTCATATTCAGCCTTCAGTATATGACTGTAATTCCAATATGGATTTTTCCATTACAGCTTCAATGTCACACATACTTCGCATTAATATAATTAATTACAGTGATGTTCAATTACAGACAGTTTCACAATTGTTAATTAGCATAGGATCACACTTGGGTTCACTATATGTGTTAAACAAGATCAGTCATGTTCAAGATTGAAAACTGGTCACGCTTTTTACCCCAGTGAATGCTTACAAATAATAAAATAATACATTTGTAGAAATTAAATATTTAAAAAAAGGCACAACAACAGATGTATAATGTCTAATATTCTAAATTGTTATGAATAAAAATGGCTGGCATTCACAGCTACATTTTAGCAAAATTAATGAAAAGTCCTGCCTACGAAAAAAAAAAAACACTTTTTTTTTTTTGTAAAATTGCAACATTTTAAAAACTATATATGGAGTAAGTTGTCACAATGAGAAGCAGCTCATTATTTGCACTGATTTAAAAAATGATTTAAAAATACTGTCTTTTTAGAAATTACTGTGTTTCTCTATTACCTAAAACTCATTACCTAAAATATACCTACAAGTTATTTAGAAAATAAATGTATAATGTCTAAATTAATATATAAAGAAATTATGAATACAAATTACTGGCCTTCACAGCTGCATTTCAGCAAAATGAATGAAACTTTAAAAATCCTGACTGCTAAAAAAAAAAAAAAAAACTATATGGGGCAAGTTGTCACAATGGGGTTGATTTTAAAAGAACATTCTTGTAGATAAAGTAAAAGAAAAAATCATGATATATCTTTTTATTATTTTTATTACTTTATTTTATTTTATTAATTGTATTACAGGCTATTTACACCAAATTATAAAGTTATTTAGAAAAACAAATTGTAATGTCTAAACTAATATTCTAAGTGACTATGAATAAAAAATAACTAAAATATTTAACATAATTATTTGCACTGATTTGAGAAGAATTTTGAGATTTAAGAAGAATTTCACATTCTTAAGAAAATATCTAAAGTACGACTTATTATAGACCATTTAATCTGGTAATTTAGTCTGGTAATTTTTTTTTTTTTCCCCCAATATACTGGATTATGTAAAGGAATGATAATGTAATCAAACATTTTTTTTAACAAAATGAATGAATTAATTAATTAATGTATTTATTTATTATTTCTTTCTTGTCTGACTGTCAAATTATTGGCAATATGTCTGTTATTCCTTCTTTCTTGATTGTTTGTTCCAGGGATGTTATTTTTGTTTATATTTGATAGACAATAAAAAGTTGATATATTATTAATACCTAAAAGTTTTTAGACAGAAACTACATTTATAAAGTGTCAGTTTTAAACTAATTCTAAATGAAAAATTGCTGGCATTCGCAGTTGCATTTTGAATGCGGAATGAATGCGGTAATTTGTAGCATTCTTTGCTGGATTGTAGTCCTCCGTCATTCGCAGCTGCAGGGATCATCTGGAGTCTGTTGCTCCTGAAACGAGTCCCGCCTCGTCTCTAATGAACATTTCTCAGAAACCTCCGGTAAACCTCCATCTCAAACCAAGACAAACGGGGAGGATTCCATCAGCTGAAGCCACGGACAACAGATGCGATGTTACCGGTGGCAACAGTGGTCACATGACCCACGGAATGTTCACTGACGGCCACAAAACAACGCCATGCTTTTGTTCCTTGCTGATTCGTCTACAGCCTGTTTTGAGAGGATAAAACCTTGGCACAAGGATAAAACATGGATGGCACTTCTGAAGATGAAACGATCTGTGCACCCATATGGCCCTTAAATATGGGCACTTGAGCAAGAATTAGCTCAGAGACGCGCCGGCGTCTGACCGCCACACAAACTCTGACAGAGTTTATATGAGGTTGGGGAGTAAAACCCTCTTTACAATGAGGAAAGAAGCTAAGAATGATTGGATTTGACAAACCAATCCAGTGCCGGTCCACGCTGCATTCATCGCTGCAGATTTAAGACGATACCGCAGGAACTACAGCTTTTCATCATATAAACAGGCCTTAAAATGTCTGTTATTTATTGTTAACTTAAATTAAAACCATATAAAAAAAAAATATGTGAAATCAAAAATGAACATTAAATGAAAAAAAAAAAAAAGTAAACATTGTTTTAATTAAATATTCCTTCATATATTTTTGTTCATATATATGTAAGTGAAAGTAATATTATAGTAGGTTTGCATAACACATATCAAATTTAATTAATTAATAATAATATATTATTCTATATTATTATAATTAATATGCATGTATTTAAATATATTAATATTCCATTGTGTCTGTGTGTTTTATAATAATATGTAGCCTAACATACATACTTTTTTTTTTTTTTGTGTGTGTGTGTGTGTGTGTGTGTGTGTGTGTGTGTGTGATCCAAATAAAGCAGCCCTAAGAACAGGCAGGAACACACACGTAGCACAGGGGTAAGACAAGCAATACCAGATGTTGGAAACACAACTAAACACTCTATATACTTAATATAATGAGGGGACTAAACAGACACACCTGGAACTAAATTAACTGATAATCAAACTAAATGAGGACAGGAAACAGGAAAAAACAAATATGGGCATGGAGGGAACAAGAGGGAGGAAAAACACAGAACACAGGGACAAAAGTCTGACAATATTATTATTATTAATTAAATTTGATGTTATGCTAATCTATTAGAATATAATTATTATCTATTATAATACACTTCACTTACATGAATATGAACATAAAATATATGAAGAATATTTAATAAAACATATATTATACAAATGTATTTTATATATTATTACATATTACTTTCACTTATATATTAAGATAAGATACATGAAGAATAATTTGTTGTGTTTTTGTCATTTTTATAATTATTATTTTTAAAATATATCTGTGTTTTATTTATTTATTTTTATTTTTTTCTTATTTTAGTTATTTTAGTACTTCAAGTTAGCTAAAATATTGTTATACTTTTGGACCTGTTTTGCCCGTTTCTGTTCTGTGTTCCCTTATTTGGTCATGTTCCTGTCCTCGTTTAGTCTGATTATTAGTTGATTCCCAGCACCTGTCTGTCCCTCCTTATCCTGTGT
This sequence comes from Spinibarbus caldwelli, assembly GCA_039654775.1. NCBI lineage: Eukaryota > Metazoa > Chordata > Actinopteri > Cypriniformes > Cyprinidae > Spinibarbus > Spinibarbus caldwelli. The sequence goes on along the minus strand of CM077247.1, from coordinate 22,318,748 downwards.
TTATAAGCCCAGTCTGTTCAGTTAGTGTTTGTCGGGTCTACCAGTGATGGTTGTGTACTATTTCTCGTTCCTAGTGTGGATTTATCCTGTGTGTTGGACTGAATTAAAGACTGTTTTGTTATCCACAGCTCCTTCGTTCATTCCGGCAGTGAAATGTGACATATATATATAGTTTTAAGTAACTGTTTAGTTTTAATTCATTTTATTTAATGTAAACAAGAAATATAAAAAAAGTAATTAATACAATTTACAGTAGTATATTAATAATTCCAAAAAAAAAACTGCGAAATCTGAGATGTGAAAATTATATATACGTAGTCAAATTTGCATTTACATCAGATAGATTATGAATGTTCTGAATCAATCTGAGGATGAAACTACAAAACCACTGACTCCAGTGCTGTACAAAACTACATTAAACATCTTATTTCATACATGAATAGAACACATGCGGTGTAAAGTGCGCTGTCAGTCGGCTCTGGAGGAGGACTGATCCCTGAGGAGTCCAGCAGGATTCGGCCGTCAGATGGATTAGACTCACACTCATTAGTGAGCAGTGTGTGCTGGGAAACAGATGCTGCTCTGCTGAACGTGTGGACGCTTTACTGAAACACTGGACGTGCGAATTAACATTCAAATACACACACACACAAAGAGAGCCCTAGAGAGACGAGCTGTAGTTAATTACACACACTCCTGTGCGAAGAACACTTTAATTTACAGTTGTGTAGTGGACGCACACACCACCATCTGAGCCTTGACAAATACACACTTACATCTGATCCTCACACACATCCAGCTCTAGTCAACTGTCTACACAGGGAACTACTTCTAAGGAGCCGTTCATATAAAACATGGAGTGCTTGAGATGCTACTTCCATTAATTTAGTTGATAAGTTGATACTTTAATATGCATACGAATACAACACACACAGAGATATTCCGTTTCTATTTCATCTTCTTTTTGCTGGCTTCTCATCTTCTTCAGGTCAGGACGTCCATATGAAGTAAAAGCCATCAGCCCAAATATCAGTCTCAGAGAACATTATCTGACTGTTTCCTGCTCCGTTTCTCACAGACACATTCGCTGTTATTCATTGCTCTCATACAGTGAGAGTTGATTGTATTGCCTGAAGATTCAGTGTTGCTGCTGCTTTAATATAGTTTGGGAAGATGAGACGTGCTTGTGAAATATTCTCATTATTTATATTCAGTGTTTTTGTTATCTTTCCTTACCTAACATGACTTTACACACATGACTTTAGACTGTAAACCTGTTTACATTAAGTCGATATTCAAATCTTATTTAGGTGCATTACAATTGTTGGTCAGAGTCACCATACCTTATAAAAAACACCCTAATTTTGAGCTAGCTATTCACCAGAAGCAATGCGTGACATGAACCACGCCCCCAACAAAAAAATCTCAAAACACCACACAACATGTCATGAAAAACACACATAGTGCCTCAGGTCCTGGACATCTTGCTATCTTCAACAGAAAATTAATTTTAGGGTTTATCAGCACACTATTGTAATGAGAGTCGACATTATCTAACCACCAACTGATGCTCAAAAGAAGCAGGACAACAACCCAAAAACACAGGACTAAATCAACAACAGAATGACTTTAAAGGGGTCATATGATGCATTTTCATGTTTTCCTTTTTCTTTAGTGTGTTATGTAGCTATTTGTGCATGTATAAGATCTGCAAAGTTACAAAGCTCAAAATCTCCCACAAAAGGATTTTTATAAACGAGAAGTCTGACCCAGACCAGCTGAAAACACCTTGATCGATTTCTCCCTCACATACCTATGTCACTATGTGTAAATATTTGCATAATGCTGCCCAAATGTATAGTATTGTTGCCACCATGTTGTGGAAACGCTCTATGCGAAAGAAAAAGCACTTTATTTTGCCTTCCGAAAGTGGGCACAATTAGCAATCAGTGGTTAAGATTTATTTATAACACTGTTCCAGAACAGTACAACCCAAATGTTTGAGTGTGTGCAGCTCATTTTACAGAGGACAGTTTCCTGAACCTGAGAGAGTACAAGGCAGCAGTTTACAAAAGCTGTTTCTAAAAAATGGGGCAATTTCAGCTTTGCTAGGACAATCTGGCGTTTCTGAATCAGAGCCTGTGAGTATGTTTTATTATTTGCTATTGACTGTAAGTAAATGGTGAGGTGTAGAATAACATATGTTGTTTCCGATCGATTTGGTCATCTTAATTTTCAGATTAATTTGACTCAGGCTCGAACTGATATGGTGAAACTGACAACATTATTAACTTTCTTTATAATTGCTTTGGAAGCAGAAGCTCGCGATTATATTTCCAACACACACTTGAGATGTTCGGCCAATCACAACGCACTGGGTCAGCTGGCCAATCAGAGCACACTAGCTATTCGGAAGAAGGGGCTTTGTAGAATTCAACGCGTTTTAGAAAAACTGGGTATAGAGGAGTTACAATAATGTACAGTATGTGAAAAATAATGTGTTTTTTTTTTTTAACATTAAAGCATGCTAACATATTCTCACCCAATACACAAAATAATGATCTTTGAAAACAGCTGTAGTAGACAGCACATTCCAGGGCCAAGTTTATGGCGGGGCCCCTCTCTGACCACAATAGTGGACAGAGGTTTGCTACATTTTGATTGGATCTTGGTGGACTAACATAAGTAAACTGTCCAACGTCATCAGATAAAGATGCCAGGACAACAGCAAGACACCTCTTAGAGGGCAAGAAGAAGACCTTTGGTACAAAGCCCGGGAAGGACGGGACTTCCTATTGGTCAAAATGCAGTTTCTGCCCTTCACCCACCAACAGACTGATTCCTCAGGTTTTGGCCTGTGACTGCCATAAAAATTCCTTAGGACCTCTGGACACAGCAGCAGTGGGTGAAACAAACAGGGATCACAGAGTTCCATCCAAATCCATTCATAACTATGTTCTCAAACCTTAAACTGATGCAAACTACAACACACACATCTTATACTTATTCAGAGAAATAAGTATTCTCAGTGACAGTGACGTGTAGTGCAACATCTTACACAAACTCAGCTGTTAATGGACAAATGAATGCATGCATGACAGTTCAATCTTCTTCCATCATGTTTGGACTTAATGTGTTCGTAACAGTGCCATAGGTATTCTGGTTGTGGCTTGGTAAGTGAATGATGCATTGGTAAAACTTTAGTGACACTTTTCTAAATGTGTGTTTGGACTATGCAAATAAGTTCCACAGGAGGAAAGAAGGGTGGGCCACTCACAGCCTGGAAATGGAGAAGCGCCAGAAAGCAAAATTCACTACACGGCATCATATGAGCCCTTTAACAGAAGAAAACAGACCTTCTGTAGTGAAGCAATCAGAGTCCTGACCTCAAACCCACTGAGATGCTGTGATATTACCTTAAGAGAGCAATTCACACCAGATATATCGAGAAAACTGCTAAAATGAAACCACTTTAGTGCTAAATTCCTCCTGACCATGTGCAGGTCTGATGCACAATTACAGGAAACCCTGTGTGGAGGTTACTGCTTCCAGAAGTGAGACAGAATCACTTACAGCAATTACAAATAAGAAGAAAAAAAATCTAATTAAATCAAATCAAATCAAATCAAATCAAATCAAGATACATTTACTTTACATTACATTAAATTATTTTAAAAAAAAATTAAAACAAGAAAAAATATCTGCCAATGGGGTCAGAAAAATAATCTTGTTTTCCCTTTGAATTAAGTTCATTTTTCTGATCCCACTTACAGATTTTTTTTCTTCTTATTTAAGCATAAACTCACTTCATTCTGATACATTTTTCAGAAAACAAGACTTAAGGTCTTTGCACACTGAGTCTGAAATTTTCGCACATTAAAAAATAAATACAAGTCAAGTCAAGTCACCTTTATTTATATAGCGCTTTTAACAATACAGATTGTGTCAAAGCACTTAACAGTAATCAAACACTCAAACACTCAATTTTCAGTTAAAGGCATTTCATTATTGAATTAAGAGATGTCATTGTCTAGCTCAGTTTAGTTTAAATAGTATCTATGAAATCAAATTGACGATAATCGTTAGAAATTAACATTACAACAACATGTTGTGACAATCACATTTACACATTGCCTCCAAAACTTTCGTCCGTCATAAAATTTTTTAAATCGGATTAGATTTTCTGCGTTTTCGCATCCATAGCAAATATTATGACTCAGTGTGCAAGGTTTCTATGCGTGACAATGAAGAATACGAAAAAACGCATACGCAGATTTCGAACTCAATGTGCAAAGACCTTTAATATCTTTTGTCATTATGATTCTCAAGTAAATCTATCTTGATTTAAGAATTTTTATACATTTGTGCTGGAAAACAAGGCAAAAATTCTTAAGTATGTATTTTTTGTTTTGCAGTGTCCCTGGTTTTTATTATTTTGTTGTAAAATGTAACTATATTATCACCCAGCTTTTTATATAAAATAGATATACAAGTATGTCCAACTTTATCTGCTTAAATACAGTAAATACGTGTAGGGCAATATGTACTATATGGCAAATATCATATGCTTGACTGCTTCTATCGTTACAAAATGTAAAAAAAATTAATCTCCCAATCTAAATGCAACTATAAGGAATCAAGATATTAAGATTTTATAAACATTAACATCATTTGATGTTTTTCTGTAAAGATGTGTATTGTAAAAAAAAAAAAAAAAAAAAAAGTGGTATACAAATACATTTGTTCTTCAAAAAATTACACATTTTGTTTGTTTCTTACCTTGAACTCCGTCTCTATGTTGGCGAGTCGTGCGAGTTCATTGCTGAGTTCTAGTGCCGTCAGTACAGGATCTTCACTGGACAGCGACAGGTAAGCGGCGCTAGCGAGCCCTTTGTATGCGTTCATGCGCGATCTGGAGTGACTGAACGAGTCGCGTCTCTGTTTCTCCGTGCACTCGCAGCACTTGCAGAAGTAGTCATGTGGCCGCTCGATCCTGGCGCCCTTCATCAGCAGGATGTGGACGATCTCATACTCCTGACAGTGCGCGGCCAGAATCACCGGCGTCACGTCATGCGAAAACCTTGTCCCATCCTCGTCGTAGGCGTAGAAGTCGTCATCCCTCAGTTCCTGCTCCAGCGGGCTCAAAGTCAGTCTCAAACCACCTGCGAATGCCGGATGAGCCAAAATGGCCTCCACGATTCGCACATAACCTTTGCTGATCGCCAAAAGAAGCGCATCCCCAACGCGTGCCAACCCGTCCTTCTTCAGCAAGAGCTCTGTGACCTCCAGGTGCTCGTTGCCCACTGCTAACTGCAGCGCGTTTTGCCCCATGTAGTCCACGCAGTTGAAGTTGAGCGTTTTGGACTCGTCCAGCATCTTGCGGACTACGGGAATGTTGCCGTACTCCGCTGCATCCAGGAAACGTTCCTCCTCCGCCGTGAGGCTGGTGCCGCGTTCGTTGAACATGTAGGCGGGGCCTCGGATGGCCTGCCTACGGCCCTTCTCTCGCAGGGTGGTGTGCCTGCGATGCATGACCTCTGACCTGAGAGATAACAAAAAAAGAATTCTTGGTCAACATGAAATGGCTTTCGCAACCCATATTAGCTACATGATGTTTTGTATTTCAAGGGTTAGTTCATCCAAAATTAAACTTCTGTCATTAATTACTCACCCTCATGACATTCCAAACCTTTAAGACCTTCGTTCATCTTCGGAACACAAATTAAGATTTTTTTGATAAAATCCGAGAGCTTTCTGACCCTCCATAGACAGCAACATAACTGACACATTCAAGGCCCAGAAAGGTAGTAAGGACATTGTTAAAATAGTCCATGTGACATCAGTGGCTCAACCGTAATATTTTACGAAGCTACAAGAATACTTTGTGTCCCAGGAGAATAGAAATCATTGAATAAAGTTTTTTTTTTTTTTTTTGCACACAAAAAGTATTCTCGTAGCTTCATAACATTACGGTTGAACCATTGATGTCACATGGACTATTTTAATGATGTCCTTACTACCTTTCTGGGCCTTGAACATGGTAGATGCATTGCTGTCTATGCAGGGTCAGAAAGTTCTCGGATTTCATCAAAAATATCTTAATTTGTGTTCCGAGGATAAACGAAGGTCTTATGGGTTTAGAACGATATGAGGGTGAGTAATTAATGACAGAATTTTCATTTTTGGGTACACTATCCCTTTAACAGAAGTAAAGCAGAGAATAAAAAATATTTTAGTTCATTGCCAAGGTAAAATTTCAATTTTTCATTTAGTTTAAGTTGAAGTACTAAAATGACTAAAACTAAAACTGAAATAAAAATCAATAAATCTATATAGACATATTTAAATAATAATAATAATAATAATAATAATAATAATAATAATAATTAAAACAAAATTACTAAAATCTCAAAATATTAATACATACTGTGATAACAATGATACTAAAAAACATTGATTTTAACAACACCAGGAAAACGTCATAAACTAGCTGTAAAATTTTGCTGCTAAATAGCTTAAATAAGTGTGTTTAATTCAACTAGTCTAATCTGTTCTGCTCACTGCACAGCACGAGATTCAATCCATTACTGTTTGTCAATAGACTGACGGTCTAAAACTGCAAATCACAGCTCTCCTTTTAGAAGTTGCTAAATTGGCCTTTCACGACACATGAGACTGTCTGACCTCTGATTGGCCCAATAATCAATGACATCAGAGATCAGCTCGGGCTGCAGCGTTTTCAATGGATCTCACACAGACAGACACGTGATGTTCAACAGTGGGAGCAAAAGCTAAGAAATTGCCAACATTCAACACACACATTTCAGTTTTTGTCATTTCCAGATAAGAGTCTGTGTGATAGTCAGATTTTCCATCATAAAACACAAGAGGGTGAATATATCACACTTTATAAATGACATGATGATTGCAGGATGCAAATGCTATATTTGTTTGCAAAATCATATCAATTTTAGCCATCTTGATCACAGTCTTGTCTAAAATTGCACATGTATGCCTCAGGAGAAAATCCATTTACTCAGAAACGACTAGTTTTACAAACACAAACTGCTTATACAGCATATAAACATAAATATACACACACAAACACATGAAACATACATGTGCAGTGAGCAGATCAATATGTCATCTAGTACATGCTGTGCTGCTCTGACTATTTGATTTCCAAATGCTGTCAAACTCTCTGTGTGCAAATCACGAGAGTCACAACCCGCTATAAAACAAAAACACTCTCAGCTTTTACACACACACACACACACACACACACACACACACACACACACACACACACACACACACACAACCCCAGAGAGATAATCCAAAGTTTTCCGGCTAGATATACCAATGCAGCATATGTTGTTTAATTAGTGGTGTTTGTTAAGTCAAGCATAACTATTGCTGTTGCTTATATTTATATTTATGATGATCAAACCTCTAACACTAAGTATGAAAGTCCAGTGTGTGCATTGTGTGTTGTTGAGGAGAGTGTGCTGGTGCTTCACTTAGTGATCAGAGGCACCATTTTCACCTACTGGAGAAGAAAACAGGTGAGAAAATCCTACAGACACACATTAAAAGAACTGAGACACATTTACTGACCAAAAGATAACAGATACGTGAGGATTCAGGACTACTGAAGACCAGACAGGAAGAAAACACCTAGCAACCACCCAGCCCACCCTAGCAATCACTTAAGAATAATGTCCTTGCAACCACCCTGAACACTCTAGCAACCACTTACAGTAGGAATGCCCTTGCAACATCCTGCCAACCACCCTGAACACCCTAACGACCACTTAAGAATGCCCTAGCAACACTCTAACAACCACTTCAAAATGTCTTAGCAACACCCTAACAACCACTTATGAATGCCCTAGCAACACTCTAACAACCACTTAAAAATGTCCTAGCAAAACCCTAACAACTTAAGAATGCCCTAGCAACACTTTAACAGCCACCTAAGAGTGTCCCAGCAATGCCCTAGTGACCACCCCAAACACCTTAGCAACCACCTGAGAATCCTAGCAACACCCTGGTAACTATCTAGCAATACTTTAGCAACAGCTTGGCAACCACCTACTATTTCTTCAGAAAAAGTGAAAAAGTGCACAGTAGTTTTGCAGTGATGTTCAGTCAGTCAGGTGGGCCAGCGATCACCTAACACTCTGCTCCTCAGAGACAAATAAAAGAGTCACGTGATAAAGAGACAGCGGAAAGAAGATTACACAGTGCTCTGACACATCAAACGCAGAACAGAGCGGCTGAAAATGGAACCCATTCAAACAGAGCGACTTCCCTGAGGGAAATGAAGGAGAGAAAGAGAGAGAGAGTGTCCTGCCGAGCGCAGTGTGTGTGAGAGGTCAACAAGATCCTCCAGATATGTCTGTCTCTCTCTCACACAAGCTTACAGGTGCACAAAATGCATGTGTTTGCATAAAGTCTGTGTCTGATTAAATGTGACCGATTTCTGTGGCACCACCTCTAGCACCAAACTGAATTGCAAAAATAATTAAATTTTTACTTTTCTGAGGAAAATGTGACCACTGTTTAACTTTATGTTTATCCGTGCAATTCATGATTTATTCTATAAACCAATGTCCAAAAAAAAAAAAAAAAAAAATCACCTTGTGTTACTTTGTTGCTAGGGTGTTCTGGGTGGTTGCTAGGTGATGATTTACTGACTCCAGAGCCCAACTCCAAGTCTATATGATATTCTGGTCTCTATATAGTTGTTTCTGCACAGATAAAGCATGTAGGGCCAGATTTACTAAACAGGGCGAATTAGCGTTAGAGCACAATTCCATAAAAGTGCCGATGGGAGGGTAAAATTCTGCTTGTGATTAAAGAACACAGACACAGCCAGATCATTTCCATAATGACCAGCGCAATCTACTAAAGAGCAGCGCAAATTAGCGCCTGCTTTAAGACATGCTTTTTTGGCTGTTAAATAATCGTGCAAATACTAGTAATTCGACGAGCACAAATGTTAGTAAATCGCATCGCGTGATTCATTTTAATACTCTCCTCCCATAAATTTTGCGACTGAAAGGGAAACTCCTACAAATGCATATTCAATAAGGTCAGGCGCAAAAATAACTGTGTCCATGCCTTTTCAGCACTAATTCTTCACTGTGCATCGTTAGTAAATCCTGACAGGACTATTTTAATGCCAAAAGACGGTTTGCGCTGGCGCAAGCTGTTAGTAAATCTGGCCCATAATCTTTTGATGCGATGCATTATGCCAGAGTTTCCCAAATGGGGGTTTGCAAGCTGATGAAAAGCTAATAATTAATTACATCAAATGTAAAATTTAAATTAAAAAACACAATAATCATGATATAGCTTAGTAATTACCAAATCAAAGGCTGATATTTCAAAAAATAACTGTGTAACATGAAAATAAAAGCTTTGAAACGTCAGCTTTTGATCGGTTGGAAGTGAAGAATTTAAGATAAATCGTAGTATTGTAACTTGTAAAATAAAAATTATTATAATAATTATGAAATATTCATTTTATTTTACAGTGCAATTGTGATTTACAATAGTAGTATATTTCTGATTTGTGTTACTTTTGTTAAAACTATTATTTTTTTTGAGCTAAAATGATGATGATAATGAAGATTATTATTATTATTATTATTATTATTATTATTATTATTATAATTATTATTATTCAAGTTGATAGAGTTAATAAAACACCAGTGAAAAGCCAATCAGCTAATCAACTCAAAACACCTGCAAATGTTTTCTGAGCCTTCAAAATGGTCTCTCAGTTTGGTTCACTAGGCTACACAATCATGGGGAAGACTGCTGATCTGACAGTTGTTCAGAAGACAATCATTGACACCCTTCACAAGGAGGGTAAGCCACAAACATTCATTGCCAAAGAAGCTGGCTGTTCACAGAGTGCTGTATCCAAGCATGTTAACAGAAAGTTGAGTGGAAGGAAAAAGTGTGGAAGAAAAAGATGCACAACCAACCGAGAGAACCACAGCCTTATGAGGATTGTCAAGCAAAATCGATTCAAGAATTTGGGTGAACTTCACAAGGAATGGACTGAGGCTGGGGTCAAGGCATCAAGAGCCACCACACACAGACGTGTCAAGGAATTTGGCTACAGTTGTTGTATTCCTCTTGTTAAGCCACAGACAATGTCAGAGGCGTCTTACCTGGGCTAAGCAGGAGAAGAACTGGACTGTTGCCCAGTGGTCCAAAGTCCTCTTTTCAGATGAGAGCAAGTTTTGTATTTCATTTGGAAACCAGGGTACTAGAGTCTGGAGGAAGGGTGGAGAAGCTCATAGCCCAAGTTGCTTGAAGTCCAGTGTTAAGTTTCCACAGTCTGTGATGATTTGGGGTGCAATGTCATCTGCTGGTGTTGGTCCATTGTGTTTTTGGACCAACTGCACCCGTTTACCAAGAAATTTTGGAGCACTTTATGATTCCTTCTGCTGACCAGCTTTTTAAAGATGCTGATTTCATTTTCCAGCAGGATTTGGCACCTGCCCACACTGCCAAAAGCTGTTTTAATGACTATATGATGTTCTTGAGTTTGATCTGACAGCTTAAGATGAACATGAGTGAAGTTTAAACAGGGAATGAATTATGAGTCCATCCATATGGAGAATATGTGGAGCTGATGGACACACACTCGCACAGAGAAGGAATAATATCCAAACTTGGTCTATCCTTTCATCCTACTGTACTGTAGATCACCTCTCATCTCTCTCTTGTACCAGCATCAGCATAGAAATGGATTTTGTTGCTTCTCATCAGCACAAAGAATGAAAGGAGCAACTGGAATCACAATGAGAGAGGAAGACTACAAGCCAGAGGAGTGAGACAGATGAAACAGAGCGGAAAGAGCGAGATAAAAGAAGTGATGACCCTTTTTACAAACGCTTTGAAATGACGGAGCTTCTGTTGATATTTTAAACTGGGAGAAAAATGTAAGAAAAAATGAGGAACAGGAAGCTGTGACCAGGAAGTGACTGTTTTCATACCAGACAAGAAGAAAACACCTATCAACCACTCTAGTAATCAAATGGCGAAAGAACATAACAAAATTTCTCAAAATTTAACTAAATTTAAAATGAAACTGAAATATAAAAAAGTAAAATATTAAACTACAATAGTATATAAACAATACTAAAATACACTGGAAGTGACCAACTCCTATTTACTATACAACACAAACACACAAAAGCACATATTTTATATGAGAAGCTCCATTCTAAGGCAGCATCCTAACTAATATGGCACCCTACATAGTGCACTTCTCATGTGAAGCACACAAGAAACACCACTCAAAACTGAGTCCATTCAATTTGACTTGCTCATCTGACCTTACAATACTCTAAGCACAAACACACCTCACAAACATACATAAATATCTGATTATATAGTCCATTTTGTAATAGACTGTACTATTTTTAGCAATACCCTTCTGTAATGTTCTTACATCATGGTTTTTATTGATCAGAATGGGTTTGTATTGGGGGTGGCTTATTCAGGCCAATTTGAAACAAAAAGCCGTAACACAATGAAATTAGCACAACAAAATGGAAACAAGCCGCAACACAACGAAATTAGCACAACACAACGGAAACAAGCCGCAACACAACGGAAACAAGTTGCAACACAGCAAAATTAGCACAACACAATGGAAACAAGCTGCAACACAGCAAAATTAGCACAGCACAATGGAAACAAACAGCAACACAACGAAATTAGCACACCACAACGGAAACAAGCCACAACACAATGGAAACAAGCCGCAACACAACGAAATTAGCACAACACAATGGAAATAGTCGGCAACACAATGGAAACAAGCCGTAACGCAACGAAATTAGCACAACACAACAGAAACAAGCTGTAACACAACGAAATTAGCACAACACAACGGAAACAAGCCGCAACACAACAGAATTAGCACAACACAACTGAAACAAGTCACAACACAATGGAAACAAGCCACAATACAACGGAAACAAGTTGCAACACAGCAAAATCAGCACAACATAACGGAAACAAGTTACAACATAATGGAAACAAGCCACAACACAGCAAATTAGCACAACACAATGGAAACAAGCTGCTACACAGCAAAATTAGCACAACACAACGGAAACAAACAGCAACACAACAAAATTAGCACAACACAATGGAAACAAGCCGCAACACAACAAAATTAGCACACCACAATGGAAACAAGTCACAACACAATGGAAACAAGCTGCAACACAACAAAATTAGCACAACACAATGGAAACAAGTCGCAACACAATGAAATTAGCACACCACAACGGAAACAAGCCGCAACATAACAAAATTAGCACAATACAATGAAAATAGTCGGCAACACAATGGAAACAAGCCGTAACACAACGAAATTAGCACAACACAACGGAAACAAGTTACAACACAATGGGAACAGGCCACAACACAGCAAATTAGCACAACACAACGGAAACAAGCTGCAACACAATGAAATTAGCACACCACAACGGAAACAAGTCACAACACAATGGAAACAAGCCATAACACAACGGAAACAAGCCGCAACACAACGGAAACAAGTCACAACACAATGAAACAAGCCACAACACAGCAAAATTAGCACAACACAACGGAAACAAGCCGCAACACAACGAAATTATCACAACACAATGGAAACAAGCCACAACAAAACACAATGGAAATAGTCGGCAACACAATGGAAACAAGCCGTAACACAACGAAATTAGCACAACATAACGGAAACAAGCCGTAACACAACGAAATTAGCACAACACAACGGAAACAAGTCACAACACAATGGAAACAAGCCACAACACAATGGAAACAAGTTGCAACACAGCAAAATTAGCACAACACAATGGAAACAAGCTGCAACACAGCAAAATTAGCACAACACAACGGAAACAAACAGCAACACAACAAAATTAGCACAACACAACGGAAACAAACAGCAACACAACAAAATTAGCACAACACAACGGAAACAAACAGCAACACAACAAAATTAGCACAACACAATGGAAACAAGTCACAACACAATGGAAACAAGCCACAACACAATGGAAACAAGTTGCAACACAGCAAAATTAGCACAACACAATGGAAACAAGCTGCAACACAGCAAAATTAGCACAACACAACGGAAACAAACAGCAACACAACAAAATTAGCACAACACAACGGAAACAAACAGCAACACAACAAAATTAGCACAACACAATGGAAACAAGCCGCAACACCACGAAATTAGCACACCACAACGGAAACAAGTCACAACACAATGGAAACAAGCCGCAACACAACAAAATTAGCACAACACAATGGAAACAAACAGCAACACAACAAAATTAGCACACCACAACGGAAACAAGCCGCAACACAGCAAAATTAGCACAACACAACGGAAACAAACAGCAACACAACAAAATTGGCACAACACAATGGAAACAAGCCGCAACACAGCAAAATTAGCACAACACAACGGAAACAAGCCGCAACACAGCAAAATTAGCACAACACAACGGAAACAAACAGCAACACAACAAAATTAGCACAACACAACGGAAACAAGCCGCAACACGACGAAATTAGCACACCACAACAGAAACAAGTCAAAACACAATGGAAACAAGCCGCAACACAACAAAATTAGCATAACACAATAGAAATAGTCGGCAACACAATGAAATTAGCACACCACAACAGAAACAAGCCGCAACACAACAAAATTAGCACAACACAATGGAAATAGTCGGCAACACAATGAAATTAGCACACCACAACGGAAACAAGCCGTAACACAATGGAAACAAGCCACAAAACAACGGAAACAAGTTGCAACACAGCAAAATTAGCACAACACACCGGAAACAAGCTGCAACACAGCCAAATTAGCACAACACAACGGAAACAAACAGCAACACAACAAAATTAGCACAACACAATGGAAACAAGCCGCAACACAACGAAATTAGCACACCACAACGGAAACAAGTCACAACACAATGGAAACAATCCGCAACACAACAAAATTAGCACAACACAATGGAAACAAGCCACAACACAACGAAATTAGCACACCACAATGGAAACAAGCCGCAACACAGCAAAATTAGCACAACACAACGGAAACAAACAGCAACACAACAAAATTAGCACAACACAATGGAAACAAGCAGCAACACAGCAAAATTAGCACAACACAACGGAAACAAACAGCAACACAACAAAATTAGCAAAACACAACAGAAACAAGCCGCAACACAACGAAATTAGCACACCACAACGGAAACAAGTCACAACACAATGGAAACAATCCGCAACACAACAAAATTAGCACAACACAATGGAAACAAGCCACAACACAACGAAATTAGCACACCACAATGGAAACAAGCCGCAACACAGCAAAATTAGCACAACACAACGGAAACAAACAGCAACACAACAAAATTAGCACAACACAATGGAAACAAGCAGCAACACAGCAAAATTAGCACAACACAACGGAAACAAACAGCAACACAACAAAATTAGCAAAACACAACAGAAACAAGCCGCAACACAACGAAATTAGCACACCACAACGGAAACAAGTCACAACACAATGGAAACAAGCCGCAACACAACAAAATTAGCACAGCACAATGGAAACAAGCCGCAACACAATGAAATTAGCACACCACAACGGAAACAAGCCGCAACACAACAAAATTAGCACAACACAATGGAAATAGTTGGCAACACAATGAAATTAGCACACCACAACGGAAACAAGTCATAACACAACAAAATTAGCACAACACAACGGAAACAAGCCACAACACAGCAAATTAACACAACACAACGGAAGCAAGCTGCAACAAAATGAAATTAGCACACCACAACAGAATCAAGCCGCAACACAACGGAAACAAACAGCAACGCAACAAAATTAGCACAACACAACGGAAACAAGCCGCAACACAACGAAATTAGCACAACACAACGGAAACAAGTCACAACACAATGGAAACAAGCCACAACACGGCAAAATTAGCACAACACAATGGAAACAAGCCGCAACACAACGAAATTAGCACACCACAACGGAAACAAGCCGCAACACAACAAAATTAGCACTACACAATGGAAATAGTCGGCAACACAATGGAAACAAGCCATAACACAACAAAATTAGCACAACACAATGGAAACAAGCCGCAACACAATGAAATTAGCACAACACAACGGAAACAAGTTACAACACAATGGGAACAAGCCACAACACAGCAAAATTAGCATAACACAACGGAAATAATCGGAAACACAACGGAAACAAGCCGCAAGACAATGGAAACAAGCCGTAACACAACAAAATTAGCACAACACAACAGAAACAAGCTGCAACACAGCGAAATTAGTTGTGTTGTGATAATTTCGTTGTGTTTTGGAGATTTCGTTGTATTGTGCACACCGTATATGATATTGAATATCAAAGCTACATATTTAAATAATAATTCACAAAATAAGATCTCCTGAAAGTTCACACAAATCTTTTCTATATAATGAAAGTACATGGTGGTGTTCAGGGATTGTCAAGCTCCAAAACGGACAAAAAAATAAAATAAAATTATGAAATTATGGTCTATTTCTCACACAAAGCTTTTATATGGCTTCAGAAGACTTTGAATATAGCAAACAAGTCGCGTGGACTCTTATGGTACTTTTCGAAGCATAAAAACTCATGGTCAATGTATGATTGTATGAGGAAAAATCTGAATAAGCATTTTTCAATTTTTTCTTTTGTGTTTCAAGGAAGATAGCTGACAACTTCAGACGGATGCTTTTGGAGATGCTTTTTGGTCTCATCTGGAGATTGACGTGGAGATTAATGAAGATCTGATTCTGCCTGCAGTATCATTACCACTGGAGCGGATCGGATGATGACACAGACAGCTTGTCTGGAATATTTTGGCAGGTTATTATTGTTTTCACCTCAGGCTGCAGGCAGCGTCTTGAGACCAGAACCAACACTACAAACACTTTTCTCATGCCTCTGTTTCTTTCAACTTTGCACACACTTCCAGGCAATTATAAAGTGAAAGTCGAAATAAGCTAAATAACAAAATACTAAATAAGTCACAGCAAGCTGTCAGACATCAATATTTAAAGACTTGCTGTGGTAAATCAGGCCTGTTTTTCACATAAACTCAACGGTTCTGGAGGAAAAGCGATCAGCGCATGCGCATCACACTGGAGAACGTCGATAAAAAATCTATTCTAACTTCTATCATAATACCTTCAAACTCAGATCACTAATTCTAACAAAATTATCAGTCAGATAATAGTTAGGCCTACTACTATCAAATAATAAAATTAAAATTAAAAATAAAACGCGCGCCACACCTTTGTGCTTCAAAACGCCACTCACACGATAAAAACTGAGATGCTACACTGTAAAAGAAAAATCTGTAAAATTTATGGTAAAAAACCGGCAGCTGTGGTTGCCAGAATTCTACCATAAAAAATACGGTAGCAACATTTTAGGTTTTTACGGTTTTAACTTAAATTTACAGTTAAAAATTGTAATTCCATTAACTGATATACCAACCTATTGAAGTACTGAAATCTGCTTTGTACCTTTGAAATACACTGATAACCACCAAATGCAGGTGGTGATGAGAAAGTTTTTTTTTCCCTGTCAGTTTTACATTCTTTTTCACTTCCAAAAATGGTATTTCACCGTAAAATTGTCTGAAATGTCCATTACAGTTTTTCACCATATATATTAGGGGAACTTACCGTTAACCATTTAACAGGTTTTTACTGTAGCATTTTCACAGTTTTTTACGTTAAAATCACGGTCATTTTTTTACAATGTAGTGATCAAAAACCTCAAGGAGCAACTTAAAATTATTTTTTTAAAAAACATTATTATTATTATTATTATATTAGGATAACGTATTGAATTAAATAGGCTACTAAATTATTAATACGCTACTAATAGACAAGAGCAAATTACAGAATAAATCTATATAAATCTATATCTAAATTCACTGTAAAAGTGAAAATATGCTGTTCTTACACTAAAGACCCATTTTTACCTCATTCGATCCATAACAGTTACTTTGGATATTGATTCGGTCATTCGATTTTGACTTGAATAAAGCAGTTCACTGATTGATAGGTTATGTTTCCACAGTTTTAGGTTACCTGACAAACATTTTACAGTGATCCCGTTATAAGAGCTGAAGGTTGGACTCACGTGTCAGGTGGAGCGCAGCTGTGCGGGGTCTCGATCAACTCCTCCGGGCTGCGCGTCTCATGATCGGGTCTGTGTGGCGAGCGCCACCGCTGTCCGCGGTTCTGGAGACCGTCGCGCACCGGAGACGCGGCACAGCATTGCCCGAGACGCGCCGGCGAGCGCCCGATCAAGTCCAGCGGATCGCGGCTAAACGCGTCTCTGGATCGCGAGTCGGTGCGTGGAAGTGGCGCAGATGCCCGCCGCTTCAGGGGTCTCGGCGGCTGAGGGAGACGAGTCTGGCCGGCAGGAGCGGGAGAGGAGGAGGAGGGCGGGGAGCGGGAAGAAGAGGAGGCACGGAGCCCCTCGCCTTCGTCAGACATCGGGAGAGCTCGTGCTCCGCATCTGGTAAGGGAAAGAGCTTCTTGAAACTGAGACGCGCAACTTCAGCAACAAGTGGGAGCAGAGTTTTAACCTCAAAACACACCCAGTCACACACACACACACACACACACACACACACACACACACACACACACTAACAACTCAAATGAGAGCTTGAAATACTACATAGACACAAGTATATGCCTGATGAACATTTACTCATCCATAACTTACTTTCTTTTGTGGAATACAAAAGGAGATGCAACGAAGAATGTATGAGCTGCTCTTTTCCATACAATAAAATTTTATTATGTTAAAAGAAGGTTAAAACTCACTCAAAATTAAAATTTGCTGAAAATCTACTCACCCTCAAACCATCCCAGATGTAGCTGAGTCTTAGCATTACATGACTTGTTCACAAATGGATCCTCTGCAGTGAATGGGTGCCATCAGAATGAGAGTCCAAACAGCTGATAAAATACACAATAATCCACAAGAAATCCACATGACTACAGTCC
>CM077247.1:22065586-22295586 GCA_039654775.1 Spinibarbus caldwelli | reverse complement strand
GAATAGAAAGTTCAAAAGAACTACTTTTATTCAAAATACAAATCTCTTTTGTAACTTTTGTAACATTATAAATGTCTATACTGTCACTTTTGATAAATTTAATTAATTTAAATAAAATTTAACCTATTTCTCAGTGAATACACTTTTATGTACTAAAGCTGATTCACAAACTGTATACATGTACTATAAGCTGTTATGTATCTAGAAAGTATATGCACAGGTCAGAATGATCTGCAGTCGGCACAATACATCCACCTCAGTATATCCCCGTTAACCCAGCGCTTATTTCAGCCATCGTAACAGTGTAAAGATTATAGGCTTACGTGTTCAGCGCTGGACTCATGCAGCCTGAGGAGGTTTTCACAGCCCGTCGTCATTCATCAATCAAATACACCCTCTATTGTTAAACATTATAGAAAGAGGAAAGAAGAGTTTGATTCACTTTCTTTGCAGTGGAAAGAAGGTGTAAGAGCTTCACTGTTTCTCTGTCATTATTCACACTCAGGTGTGGATGGGCTCTTCTGAGGGGCTCGGCTCTGACATGCATTATGTATAATGGCTCTCTCTTTTAGACTCCTCTGTTTGCCCCGAGGCCTCGACAAAGTATCCTCTCTGTGTCTTGCTGCATTTATATTTATTCAAAAATGAGCACTCTTAGACGAAACTCTATGAAGAACCTGCAAGAATAATGATTTCAATAGTTTTCTGAAGGCATTAAAAAAAAGAAAAAAGTGTCGAGCTGCATTTGATGTGCATTTTTAATGCACATTGGAAAAAAAAAAAACAGTTTTAAGTACTTTTAGTGGAACAATTTTCACTCAGAAATTGCTATTAAATTTTCACAAATAGTTAAAGAGAAATGGCAGGAAATACATTGAATTAAAAGGAATAGTTCACCCTAAAATGAAAACTTGCTGAAAATGTACTCACGCTCAGGTCATCCAAGATGAAGATGAGTTTCTTCATGGGTTTTCTTCTTGGGAACCAATATGGAGAAATGTAGCAATACATCACTTGCTCACCAATGGATCCTCTGCAGTGAATGGGTGCCGTCAGAATGAGAGCCCAAACAGCTGATAAAAACATTACAATAATCCACAAGTAATCCACACCACTCCAGTCCATCAATTAACATATTTGTGAAGACATCATTAAAATGTTTTATTTCCTTTTTTCTTTTTTTTTTCTTTTTTTTTTTTTTTTTTGGTGAACTATCCCTTTAAAGGAGTCATATGATGCGATTTCAAGTTTTCCTTTCTCTTTGGAGTGTTACAAGCTGTTTGTGCATAGATAAGATCCCTGAAGTTGCAAAGACTAAAGTCTCAAAACCAAAGAGATATTTTTTTTAAAAAATTTAAGACTTGACCACGCCCCCCTAAAACGGCTCATTCAAACACGCCCCCACACCTCTACTTCACGGTGTGGGGAGATTTGCAAAACTCCGCCCAAATGTATATGCAAAGAAAGAGGGCGGGACTTTTATTCTCGCTGTAGTATTGTTGCTGCCACTGGAGCCATGTCCTGGAGATGCTGTGTTTCGTTGTGAAAGCGAAACTACTTTCTGAACAGAACAGTTCAACCCAAATATTCGAGTGTGTGCAGCACATTTTACGGAAGACTATTTCCTGAACCTGGGAGTAGCCTGCCAGTTGTGCTCAAAGACTGTTTCTATAAAGTGGGGCAACTCCAACTTTGCAAGGACAATCTGGTGCTTCTGACTCACAGCCTGTAAGTATGTTTTCTTATTTAAAGAATTTGCCACTGACTATTCAAATGCGAGTTTTGAGCTATGTAGAGTAGTGCTTGTTGTTTGTCGTTTCTCCGATCACAAATACAGACATGGTAACGTTTATGCGGCACGATGCAACACGACGCATAAAAAGACAGTATAAGTCATTATAATCAGTAATTATGTCCCCACTGGATGCAACAAATGCCTCGTTTGTAATGGGTTTTATTGTTTTTGTGTCGTCGCGCCGGGACACGGCATCACAATACGGTGAGGGGCGTAACATTTCCGTCTCATGCTTGAGGTATTCGGCCAATCACAACGCACTAGATAGCTGGCCAATCAGAGCACACCTCGCTTCTCAGAACGATGAGCTTTGTAAAAATCGGCGCGTTTCAGAAAGGCGGGGCATAGAGGAGCAACAATAATGTACAGTGTGTGGAAAATAATGTGTTTTTTTTTTTAACCTTAAACCGCATAAACACATTGCATTACACCAAATACACAAAATAATGTTCTTTTTAGCAACGTCATATGACCCCTTTTTAAATCTGGAATTCTGACATAGAACGACATATTTACTGTTATAAGCAATTGAAAACAGAATTTTACATTAGTAATCTATGAGTAAATAGGGATAGTGAACATATGCGAGACATAATGAGCCTCAGTGAGCCCAAAGTAGCAACAAGAAATACATTTCACACAATACATGCAAGAAAAATATTTTCCTACTTGTTTTATAATATAAATATTTAAACCTTCTTAAATGAAGTACAGTTACTTAAGAAGCAAAATAATTTAAGGTATTAAGTCTAACTTTTTTTCTGAAAAAATTATCAAAATAAAGTGGGTGTATGTTAAAAATTAAAATAAATAAATAAACAAAATCTGCCAATGGGCCTTGACAAAGTAAACAAGATTTGATATTTTTCAGTAAAGATTTTATATCTTATGTCATTTTGCTTCTCAATTAAATGCATCTTTGTTTATTTTACTTAAAAAAAATTTTTTAATTATTTTTATTTATTTATTTATTTACTTACTTACTTACTTACTTATTTCAGTCTGCAAATTAACCAGATTGTGAACATATGAATTGAAAGAAAGTTAAATAGGAAATAAATCAAAGATTATTGGAGTACAATTTTTTTCCTTAAAAAATAAAATAAAATAAATAAATAAACAAGCAAATAAATGAATGAATGACTCAATCAATCAATCAATCAATCAATCAATAAATAATGTTTAATTCAACATTTATATTACTTTGTAATTAATTAATTGTAAAATTTACTAGCAATTTCTGAGTGAAAATGGTTTTCCTACACCAAACCCACACCATTTTTGTTTCTTCAGTCCTTTAGTTCACACATACTGAACCCCAGACCATTTCCAGGCCTTAGCTGGTCTAAGCTGGTTTCCAGTCTCATATGGACTCAACTAGTGTGAAAGTACACGGCTTCTTCACGGCAAATCAGATGTCTAGACTGCAGGAGCTGTCAATCAAAAGACAAGAGAAATCCAGCATGTCGCTCAGATCAATAAACTGTCCTGCACTCCTGTTCACCCTCAGCTGTGGTCTGACCTCCGAGATCTGCCTGTCATCTCACATTGTGGCCAGAACGGTTGAAATCACATAAATACCTCAGTGTTCGCAGTGTCTTTGAGCGATGGGCCGCTACTCAGGGTTAAAGATCTGTGACAGCGAACCACAGCCGAATCCACAGAAACTCTTGTAGCATTTCATTTCCCCCCTGAAGTCCACTTTTAATGTCAGTCAAGGTTTCTCGCACCAAAATTGTCATATTTTAGTTTTTCATAGCTTTTTACCCTCTCGCTGACCTTTTAGAAATACACAAGCTGCACCTTTAAGACATGAATATGTTAATAAAGCCATGGTTGTCATAATCATAGTCATTTTTGCAGTTTAGTTCCAATAAACTCATTTATTCTATGATTTGAAAATGGTTTGCTAAATACGTAAATAAATCAAAATAATAAGACTAGACTGTGTGCATGAAACATACAGTCAAGTGAGTTATGAATGTATAGGCATAGATTGATTAAGACAGAGTACAGTAATGAGCTTTTCTGAACACAGCATGTGTCTGTTTTCTCTGATAAGGAGGCCTGCGAGGACCAAACGACCCATGACTACATCCTGGCTTTTGTGTAATTTACTGAGTTGCTCTTATTGTTCCCGCAGACGCTTGGGCGCATGCCGCGGGGAGCTGAAATGCAAATGAATGTGACAGAGCGACAGTCCTCTGAGATAAGAGAGGGAATATCATTCTGACAGCACTTTAAAAGCATTATGACGCTTACAAAAGAGTGTTACAAAACTCACATGTAACCTTCATGAAGAATTCAGTTCCAGAATGCATCGTCATACTCAGTAAAAGTGTTATTTTAGTATCACTGAAATACTAGAGTTTTTATTAATAATTTGAATTAGTTGTTATTTTTTAATTTTAAATTTAATTTTTCATTTTTGTTCAACTTTTAGTAATATTTTTGGACATTTTTATAATTTTTTATCAAGTGTCTATATAGGTTTTATTCATTTGTATTTCAGTTTTTTGTTATTTTAGTACATCAAGTTAAATTAAATGAAAATGAGAAATGTTGCTTTGGCAACTAGCTGATATTAAATCCTTTAAAAAACATTTAATTTTAGTTAATTTATTTTATATAAAAAAAAGCTTTTTATTTTATTTAATTTTTTTTATTCTATTAAAATATATTTTAAATAAATTCTAAATATAAAACATGTATACAGTGAGCCTTAATGAAATATATTTTTGAAATTTCAAATATATTTAGTTTCAACCTAATACCAGAATATATTTCAAATTGTAAGAAAATACATTTCCAGTCTTATATTGAGGCAAATTTTGATTTGTGACTTATGTAAATGTATTTATTTATTTAATTAATTGAAATATATATATATATATATATATATATATATATATACACGCACACACACACACACACACACACACACACACACACACAAAATATGCAAAAAAAAATGCAAAAATATGTTTTGAAATGTATTAATTGGTATTTGAATAAATAAATAAATAAATAAGTAAATAAAAATAGTCACATCACAAGTAAAGCAGGGTTATTTTAACCCATACAGCAAAAATATATTTTGATATTTATATATATATATATTGATATTTTTGAAAATATATTTTTGGGTTAAAATAACCCCTGCTCTACATGAAAAGATTAGATAGATAGATAGATAGATAGATAGATAGATAGATAGATAGATAGATAGATAGATAGATAGATAGATAGATAGATAGATAGATAGATAGATAATTAATCATGGTAGCAGTTTAAAAAAGGGTGGGAAAGGTCAGATAAATCTAGAGAAATGCTAATTAATGCATTTCATTCAATATTGCAACATATTGATTAAAATCTGTTCAGCTGAATTATAAATGGACTGCTTTAATGCTCACTAGCTAATCAATAATGTCAAACTGCACAGAATATTCTGTGTGCTTCATGTACAGAAGCTATATGTGTGTTGTGTTGATGCCTATGTAGAGCACTTCCCATCAGTCACTTATAAGGGTCCATTAAATTTAGAAAGCTGCCTTAGAAGGGAGCTGCCTATGTAGACAGCAAGACAACGCCTTAAGATTTGGAACAGAACTAATGTGTGACTGATGTCCATTATAAAGCACTGATATTACATTATAAAATGAGCAGTAAACCTGCATCACTCTTGAACAGCTACTTTAATGAAATCATTAATTTGCAGTGATTTTCTGATTGTTTAACGATCTCTGAGCTGCTGAATGTGTCTCACCCCACTGAAGCGGATCTGATGGCTCAGTGTGTCTCTCCAAAGGCTCAGGAACGGCTCCTCTGGACGGTAATTAGTCTTCAGCCACAGACAGAAACAGCGTTTAAGCAAACGGCTCAGTCACACACTCTCCCTTCCATCATTTTCTCTCTCGCTGCTGAACAAACCCTGAAATATGGATGAATGAGGGAGACCTACACCGATAATGAGTGTGTGTGTGTGTGTGTGTGTGTTTAAGTGCAGGTTTGTCTGTGTTTGTGTTGTGTGCATATATACATACATATATATTTTTCACAAATATTTGTAAAATATTTTACACAAATATTTTTATATTTGCGTGTGTGACAAAGGTCAATACGTCAGTGAAGAAATACAAAGGCAAATCAGATTGCGTGTGGACAGCGAGCAGACGGATGGTGGAGAAAGAGACAAGAACTATGAAGATCCAGAGCAAGATAAAGCAACATAAACTGAATTACAGCAGCAGAGTCCAGACACACAGCGACTGAACAGCAATAACATCAGCGCTCGCACATGAGGTTCAGGCCTGAATCCAATCTCTCCATGAACACACACCACATCGCTGTTGAGTTTAGAAGTTTCTCATCTGAAAAGAAACACTTCATGATAGAGATTATGAATCCTGTAAGTCTCCAGACTGACTGGTCATTTATATTCAACTCATCCAACCAGAAACTTTCAGTTCATCTGCAAACTTTTGCACCAATCCAACTGAAAAACAAAACAGTAATAGTGTTTTGAACAATGGTCTACTGATGTTTTTTATATATCACCAAACCCATTGAAATATAACATGATATATTAGCATCTATAATTAAGGCAGTGATTAATGAGTCTCATATCTGATTCCACTGTTGTTATTGAGTCTCTTTCATTTCAGATGTGATGCCAGCAGTACTTGAAACACCAACTGTTGTTTTACTCTGAAAGTTGGCAAACAGCTTGAGATCCGTATAGTGAATGTGGACCTGCCAACGCAACCAGAAAATTAGCTTTATTTACAGTATTAAACAAAGTCAAAATGAACAAGAATTGTTGTGAAAACAATCATATACCATAATTAGAGTCATTCCTATGAGAACAAGATCAGATTTCTCAGAGGATGCATGAGGTAGATGAATAACAGAAGGCTGTTTGTTTCTTCGTTTTTCTATTAGGACTGAAACTATAAATTTAGTTTCGACCTCCACAGGGAAGAGCGGTCATGCTCAAATATTTTTAGATATTCTAGGGCTTATTTGAGGCACTAAATATCAAATAAACATCTTTCAGCAGAGTTATGTCTATAGTTGGTTTTTGCATAAGCTGTCACTTTTCACATCAATTACATATTAACCTGCTCCTCAACGTCTTATAGAAATTAACGGGTGGCTAGTCACTTTATATGACAATCAGTAAATTAGAATAACAAGCAAATGTTTGGAAGTGATGGATCATCCTGAACAAAGCAGCTGACCTGATGGAAACAGGGTTATTAACTAAAACTGAAACATTATTTTAAATAAAATAAATGTTAACTAATTAAACAAAATTAAATTAAACTAAACTTTCTCAGAAAATTTTTCATTTTCAGTTTAACATGATATATGATGAATAATTAAAACCATATCTATAAAATAAAATAAAGATTAAAATAAAACAAACTATAATATTATTAAATTAAATACACAATAAAAATAGTAAATTAATAAATACTATATATACATTTAAAAAAATGAAAAAATGCAATATATATATATATATATATATATATATATATATATATATATATATATATTATGATATGATATGAAAATAAAAAAATAACAGAAAAAATCACATAATTGAAATATTTTGTGAAACATTCAGATAATATAATAATAAAAATCATAATTTTGCACAATTTTGTTTATCGAGTACAATAATTTAATTAATAATTAATTGTATTTGTAAACATTAAATTGATCAAACATGGCACTAAATACATTAATGCTACAAAATTTTTCTATTTAAAAAAAAAATGCTGTTGAACTTTTCATTGATCAAAGAATCCTGAAAAAAAAATGTATCATGATTTAACTGTACATAAATTGCTTTTTTAAAAAATACCTTTAAAAAGGTTGTTACAAAGGATTATAGAACATTAAAAAATAAACATATGAAAGAGTATGAAAAACCCTCTTAAATCACATTGATGACGGATATACCAGCAATATTAAAGATCAGCATTCATGACATTATAATCACAAAGAGATTCTAGGTGATTTGAACCTGTGACCCTGTGATATTCATGAAGAAACATGCACCCAGAATATGATAAAGCAGAAACATGCATTTCTCTCCATCATTTGGCCATATTCACACGTATGTAAACATGCTGTACAGAGTGTTACGAAATTCACTCTGAATTCCTGCACTTCCTTCATTCACTCTGTTCCTTTACACTTATCAACTCAGGACAGCTGAGAAAAGCACCAAACCAGACAGAGACAGAGAGATAGAAACAGATGGAAACATATAGGTGAGGTGAGTTTGAGAACAGAGTAAACAGGGTAAAACAAGAACGAGAAAAGAACAGTAAATCAGAATGAGAAGAGACAGTGTCCTCTAGTCCTTTTGCTCACATACACTACCAGTCAAAAGTCTGTTGTTGAAAGAAATCTCTTCTGCTCACCAATGATGCATTTATTTGATTAAAAAGTACTAAAAAGTGGCTTTTATTATCATTGAAAATATTATCATTTAAAGTAACTGTTTTCTATTGGAACATACTGTGTTATTCTAGATCTTGACTTCCGGTGTCATGGGGATCGCCATTGAGCAATGGAGGCAGAGAATAGGCCGATATTCCCATCCAGCTTTTAAAGAAAAATTCAAACCTGCCACAATTATCCTCCATAGTGGTGTGCTTGCTGGTGGAAGCTGTTTGCCTTCTCTTAATCTTAGCGGGCGATGTGGAAAAGAACCCCGGCCCTGCGAGAGGCAAGCGTGGCGTTTCAGACACGATGTTTAGGCCGGAGAGAACAACATGGCAAACAACACTGTTTGGAGCGACAGGTGGCACAGAACCAAGAGAATCCCACACACTTACGCATATTGAATCCCTTCAAAAAGAGGTTATGGACATAAGAGAACTTGTTGAAAAGTGTGTTACCGAACATCTTGATCTGGGTAGAGCCAAAAGCGATGTGGAACTCCCGATTGAACGCGCTCACCGTGTTGGAAAGAGATCACCTGGAAGAGCAAGGCCGGTGGTGGTCCGTTTCAGCAGGCGGAAGGATAAGGAAGAGAAAGCATGAGAATGGCGTGAACGAAGTAATACTGAAGAAGATGGAATAAATGGCCGAATTCGGGTGTCAGAGGACTTTAGTGCTCGGGTGTGTGAGATACAGAGAAAGTCAAAATCAACCAAACATACGGATGTCACTTCGTTTTGATAAATTACTTGTGGACGGTAGAGTTTTTACTTATGACACATAGTCTGAGTCTGTGGCTGAAATTGAATTGAACAATGAAGGAACATCTGACACTCTTGTACATGAACTCACTATAATCGCATGGAAGGTTCAGGGGTTAAAGACTAAAGTCAACAATAGTGAGTTATTGGACACATTGCGGGGAAATTCTATTATTTGTCTGAGTGAAGTTTGGTCACAAGATGAGACTGAGTTTTGTCATTTATTGGCTGATTATACATGTTTTTGTCTTGTGCGTAAGCGTGTGTCAAATTTTGGTCGTAATATTGGAGGTATCTGTGTTTATGTACATGATTCTATTGTGAAATATTTTTCTCGGATTTGTGAACAAGCAACTGACTGCATATTTTTATATTCTGACAAAAAGAGTGGATTATTTGAGGATAACATTGTTCTTACTTTTACTTATATCTTCCCTGAGGGATCTAGTTCATATAGAGATAGAGAAGAGAAAAATAGTTCTTTGGAAAATGAAATTCTAGATGTGTTAGATCAAGTTGGAGAAGATGTAAAGTTAATCATTGCAGGGGATTTTAATGCTAGAACTGGTAATCAATGTGATTACATTGAGTGTGATGATTCTGAATATAGCCTATAGCATGTTGTAGTTATTAAAATAATGATCATTTTGAAGAGTATAGAAAATCAAAAGATAAGGTTGTTAATACATTTGGTTGCTGTCTTTTAGATATGTGTCATAATTTAAACATTCATTTTGTAAAAGGAAGAATTGGGAAAGATATCGATGGAGAGTTTACATTTATGTCAGCAGCTGGATGTAGTGTGATTGATTATTTTATTATATCCAGTGAACTCTTTACATATGTTAAAGATTTTGAGATTTTATATGTAGATATTTCTGATCACTTCCCATACCATGAGGTTAAGTGTTGAATCAAGGACAAAAATGCTGAAAAATCACAGTGATGTAAGAACCTGGACAAGATTTAAATGGGGAACTAATGGTGAGAGGCAGTTTTTGCAAAGATTATCTTATTTACTGAATGGAAACTTTTTAGGTGGCTTTTCTACTGCAGTGGAAGAAGATACTAATATAGCAGCTAAGATGTTGACAAACTGTTTACAAGAAGCAGGTAGATTTCTAATTAAAAAGTCTATATTTAAAGTTAAACAACCACAGTGGTGAAGATTGTTCATTTCAGAAATCTGTAAAATATAGTGTTTTAAATCAATTCAGAAGAACAGGTAATGTGGGGACTATGAACAATTATATTCTTGAGAAACGAAAATTAAAAAAAAAAAAATGTAATAGAAAGAAAAAACAGTATAATTTAAATGTTTTAGATAATATACTACAGGAAAACATGAAAACACAGCAGCAGTGGAAGAAAATTAAAAGTTATGGAAGGTCTAATAATATAAAGTCTAACAATATCGAACATGATAAGTGGCTAGAATATTTTATAAAGTTGTTATCTGATTCAAAATGTAATATAGATGCTGACTTTGAAAACTTTGTCACAAATTGTGTGAATAATAATGAAGTTGCACTATTTAATGAAGATGAAATTTTAGATAGTAGTATTACTTATAATGAGATTTTTAAAGCTATTATGTCAATGAGTAATGGAAAGGCCCCTGGACCAGACTGTATTATTATTGAGATGCTGAAAGCAGCATCACATATGTTATGTCCTATAATGCTCTCTTTATATAACACAATATTAGATACAGGGGACTTCCAAGAGATTTGGTGTGAGGCGGTGATTTGTCGATGTAGGAAATTATAGGGGGATCTCATTGCTTAATGTGTTTGGTAAAATTTTTACAAAGGTCTTGAACTGGAGATTAGTATCTTATGTAGAAGTAAATAATATGTTTTATGAAGAACAAGCAGGGTATAGGTCAGGTTATTCTACAATAGATAATATTTTTTTATTTTACAGTCAGTGATTCAGAAATATATTACAAAGCAAAAAGGAAGGATGCATTGTATATTTATTGATTTTTCTAAAGCTTTTGACAGTGTTCAGCATAATCTTTTGTATTTCACTCTCATTAAGAATGGCATTGGTGGAAAAGTTTTTAGTGTATTGAGATCTATATATTCTAAACTTAAATCATGTGTGAAAGGAACCAATGGTGTAAGACAGGGCTGCGTGGTGAGTCCACTTTTGTTCATTCTTTTCTTAAATTAATATATAACAGTGTTGAAGAAAAATTGTAAAGGTATTCAAATTGAAAGTATTACAGAAGTACAGACCTTGTTGTATGTTGATGATATGGCTAATATAGCAGATACAATTGGAGGGTTACAGAAACAGATTGAACAGCTGGAAAAATGTTGTAATCTTTATGGTATGAGAGTAAATTTGAGTAAAACAAAAATTATGGTTTTTAGAAGAGGGGGCTCTCTAAATAAGGCTGAAAAATGGTATTTTGTTGGTGAACAGACTGAAGTGGTTAATTGTTACAAATATCTGGGTATGTGGTTTACACCAAAATGGTGGAAAACCCGACAACTTTTAGCAAGCCAAGGCAAGAAAGCAATGCTTTCCTTGCTAAGGTTTGTTCGTAAACATAAAATCAGCTGCAATCAATCCTTGTATTTGTTTGATCGCATGGTTGCACCTATACTTTATTATGGATCTGAGATATGGGGTTTTGAACCAGTGGAGTGTATTGAAAATGTTCAGGAATCTTTTTGTAAAAAACTCCTGTGTATCAGTACAAGTGTGAGCAATGTAGCTGTCTTGGGTGATTTGGGTAGATTTGTATTGTCCACTTCTTATGAAAAGATGTATCATGTATAAACTAATGTCTATGTCTAATCATCGTTATCCAAGAAAATGTTATAATATATTCTGTGAAGTAGATAGAAAAACATGGGTTACTTGTATTAGAGTTCTGCTGTATTTTTATGGTTTTTCTAGTACCTGGGAGGCTCAAAGTGTAGGTGATATAAGAACATTTACAGCTATTCTTAACCAACGACTGAAAGAAAAAGCACGTGAGGCATGGTATACATCAGTTTTGGAAAATAATAAGTTAAATATATATTCACAATGCAAGTCGTCTTTGATAAAAGAGAGCTACATTGTGTCTGAGTATAAAATGCAACTGGTATGATCATTGTTCCTTTTTAGATGTTCAAGTCATCATCTTGCTATAGAAACAGGCAGATGGAGTAATAAACCAATGGCAGAGAGAATCTGTAGTTATTGTAAGTTAACATCAAATATTTCTGTGACAGAAGATGAGAAGCATTTTTGGTATGATTGCTCCTTGTATGAGGATTTGTGTAACAAATACTTTGGTGATCTTGTTCTTGTTGGTGATGTTTGTATTGATGTGTCAAGTGTTTGTGATTCAGGGTATGCATGGAGATTGGCATTGTATATATATCATGGAATGAAGAAAAGATGATCTGCCATGTCATTATGATTTTGTGGAACTATGGGCCGAGAGGCCATGTATTCCTGGAATAAATTTGAAACTGAAACTGAAACATATTGTAAAATGTGATTTATTCCTGTGATTCAGAGCTGAATTTTCAGCATCATTATTCCAGTCTTCAGTGTCCCATGATCCTTCAGAAATCATTTTAATGTGCTGATCTGTTGCTCAAGAAAAATTCTTACTATTATCAGTGTTGAAAACAGTTGCACAGCCAGTTGTGCTAATATTTTACATATATTTATATAATTTCAGACGCCATTCTGGGATAGTCAAACTTGAACTTTTGTCTTAATAAATAGATGTTGAAAAAATTGATATGCATCAAAACAAATTAAAACAAATGCAGACAAATGCAAAAATGTGTCCAGTGTAAACAGCCCCTTAAAATGCAATCTAGGTAGGCTGCTCACTGGCCTGTGTTTGAGAGGAACGTTCAGAGGTTGTGTTTTATTTATATGACTGTGTCTCTCGCTGTGGATGTGTGTATAATTGCAGGTCTCTGACAGCGCTTTAATAAAGTAAGGTGTGTAAATTACAGTGTCTTCAGCGAACGCCCCCTCACTTCTGTCTGGCTGTCTCTATAGTGAGGTCAAACTGTGCTGTTAGAAAAGTCTCATTTATTTCCTGTCTCGTCAGATTCAGCAGGAGTTAATTAAGCTTTAAATCTTGTTTAACACAAATTAATTATTCAGCTAGCAATTTACAGTGGATGGACTTAATATTCATACAACTGCAGGTCAAGAGTGTGTGTGAGAGTGTTTCTAAGTGTGCTTTTGCTCATGCTGCTTTCCATTCAACTTGGAAAATGAGAATTTAGTAACACTTTAGTATAGGGATCAATTCTCACTATAAACAAGTTGCTTATTTGGCATGCCTATTATTAACATATTGGCTGTTTATTAGTATTTATAAAGCACATATTCTGCATGAGCATCCCTAATCCTACCCAATACCTAAACTTAAGAACTACCTTACTAACTATTAATAAGCAGCAAATTAGGAGTTTATTGAGGCAAAAGTCATAGTTAATGGTTTGTTAATAGCGAGAATTTGACCTTAAAATAAAGTGTGACAGATAATTTCTACTTGGAAAGGACAAGAAAATCTCATTATATAAATCATGCAAATATGGTATATATGGCAAAGTACAATGATATTACTGATACCATTACCACACTATAATATGTGTGCATGTTAATGTGGTTGACTCCTGTTTTGCCTGAATATTGAAAAACACTACTGGTCAAAAGTTTGGAATAGTTAATATTTTATAATGTTATTGAAAGACATTTCTTCTGCTCACCGAAGATTCATTTATTTGATCAAAAATACAGTAACCACAGTAATGTTGTGAAATATTATTATAATTATATTATTATATAACTAATTATATTATTATAATTTTAACTGCATTCTTTTTGAATATATTTTTTAAAAATGTAATTTATTTCTGTGATGCAAATTATTTACATTTTGGGGTAAGTAAAATTAAATAAAGAAATTAATACTTTTATTGTCATTAAATTGATCAAAAGTGATAGTAAATGCATTTATAATGTCACCAAAGTTTTCTATTTCAAATAAATGCTGTTCTTTTGAACTTTCTATTCATCAAAGAATCCTGAAAAATAAAATATATCATGGTTTCCACAAAAAAAATGAAGCAGCAAAACTGTTTTTAACATTGATAATAATCAGAAATGTTTCTTGAGCACCAAATCAGCATATTAGAATGATTTCTGATGGATCATGTGACACTGAAGACCGGAGTAATGATGCTGAAAATTCAGTTTTGATTACAGGAATAAATTACATTTTACAATATTTCCACACAAAAATATCTAAATTATTTCACAATATTACTGTTTTCATTGTATTTGTGACCAAATTAATGCAACCGTGGTGCGCAGAAGACACTGCTTGCAAAAGCATTAAAAAATCTTACCGATCCCAGACTATTTACCTTATTTTAAGGATGTTTAAATAATTTTAAGGGAAAACAATACAAAAGTACTTGCAGTTTATGTAAAACATACAGCAATTCTCCCTTGTAAGGGTGCTTTTGGTTAGAAGGCGGATTGCAAGCAGCCTCCGTCGCTCTCTTTTTATCTGTATTAAAGCGACAGAGCATGACTTTAGATGATCATTAGAGAGAGAAATGACATCATCATTCCTCCGGTGTGTCATTTGAGAACATTAATTATTTTCATTACACAACGACAGCACAATCCTCCCCTCCTTTAAACTCCTTCTCATCATTAATTAGGAGAAAAAGTACTGTAAGAATGCTCCTCAACAGGCAGATCATCACTCGGAAGTGAAACGTGAAGCGTTTTTGAGGCTTATTTTAATTTTGTTGTCATGCATGAATTGGTCTCTTCTCATTAGCCGACAGGCCTGATCGAAATATTAGAGGTTACCAAGGCAACAAAACAGGAAGAGGAGGCGTCCGGGAGACAAATGATTTTACAAAGTGTTTCTGTGCTTTTGTTTGTGGTCACGAAAGGCCCACAGTGACAGAATCGATGTTTGCTTTGCTCCTGTGAGGTCAAAGGTTAATTGTATGCTAGTCTCTAAGCACGTTCCTGCTGTCAATCAAACTCAAGCCCGCCGTTCACCCACTGACCGGATCTCATTTATGTCTAAATTAGCTTGAACTTAAACGAGATCATGTACGGTGAGGAAATTACTTTCTGAATACTGTGTACAGGCCTGTTAAACTATCATTTACAGACACACACACACATTCAGCAAAACAACTGTCTATATTACAGTGTGTTTCAGGTCACAAGACACACATTTGACCTTGTGATTATTTGAGTCATTGTCTGCTGTGGTTTCTGTACGTGTTTTTCGACCAGGACTAAGGTCAGGTCATTCAATCTCAGGTAGACTCTGAAGCCTGTTGAACTGAGCAAAGGTCAGAGGTCAAACAGAAAGAAAGACCGAAACATCGAGGACGTCACAGTCTGGAGGCTGAAGATGGAGAGGAACATTTTACAAAACTCTCATGCTATTTCCAAGCATCAACAATTCAGTCAAAGCAATACATTTGAACGCATCCATGTAAATATTAATAACTTGTAAATATGTAAATAATTTCTGTCCTAACCAGTCGCTACAACAAGAAGCAGGACCTTTTGTCAGTCTTCATTTATAAAATGCATATATAATCAGATTTAATCCCAGATCAATTATGAAAATGTACAGATAAAAAGGTAATCACAATATGCATTATACATTATATATATATATATATA
This sequence comes from Spinibarbus caldwelli, assembly GCA_039654775.1. Taxonomy (NCBI): domain Eukaryota; kingdom Metazoa; phylum Chordata; class Actinopteri; order Cypriniformes; family Cyprinidae; genus Spinibarbus; species Spinibarbus caldwelli. The sequence goes on along the minus strand of CM077247.1, from coordinate 22,279,869 downwards.
TATATGTGTGTGTGTGTGTGTGTGTGTGTGTGTATATGTGTGTATATATATGTATATATATATATATATAGACATAAATATATATATATATAGATAGATAGATAGATAGATAGATACATATATACATATATATATATATATATAGATAGATAGATATATATATATATACATATAAATATATAATTTCATTTAATTTCAGTTCACATTTATTTCATTTTATTTTATTTTAACAATTATAATTCATAAGGTTAATTTTTTTCATGTTTTTATTTTTGATTGTAGTTAAAGTAGTTGACAGTTATAACCCTGATTATATGAAAATGTTATAAAATAATGAGTATGAGAATATGTATGAGTATGAGAATATTAGAATATAACTGAGTAGCTCCGCCCACAAATGAAATGAAATGTCATTGGTCCAAAGTCATCCTCAATAATAATTGCAGATTAATCATTAAGTATTTTGGGGGGCTTCATTTAAAGGAACAATTCACCTCAAAAATGGAAATTCTGAAATCATTTACTCACCCTCATGTCATTCCAAACCTGTATGAGTTTCTTTCTTATGTTGAACATAAAAGAAGATATTTTGAAGAATGCTGGTAATCAAACAGTTAATGGTCCCCATTGACTTCCATAGTATTTTTTTCCCTACTATGGAAGTAAATTGGGACGATCAAATGTTCGGTTCTTCAAAATTCTTCAAAATATCTTCTTTTGTGTTCAGCATAAGAAAGAAACTTATACAGGTTTGGAACGACATGAGTATGAGTAAATGATGACAGAATTTTCATTTTCAGCCTGATCTCATGACGAAAACGTACCTATGGGAACTTTTTCGCAAGACCCAAAATACATACCGCCATATACGTTTCGTCACATATTCGATGTGAAATGTCCCTTGAGTGGCGCTAAAAGAGTGTTCGATTTTTTTTCCCCCAGAAGAGATGAACGTACATATGGTACGTTTTATGTGACGTTGGTTTTGTACGTGTCACCCCAGGTCTGATTTGAAATGTCCATTGAGTGGCGCTATAAGTCTAATTCTCTGTGACATTTTAAAATAACGTACCATCTGTACTACACCTAGACCTACCCAATGATTTGAACAAAAGCGAATGTGACGTAAAAACTCAACTGCAAGCATGCTGTTTTAGCTTGTTTTTCGATCTGTCATCTTTCAGCTCTTTCATCATGAGTCATGTTTTTGATGGGATTTGTACCCAAGGATTCCGCATTCTAAGTCCAATTCCATGCTGAGCTACCGAACAAGCTTGTTACGTCCAGAAAGCGAAACATATGGAGCTCTAATCATAACTGTGCACGAAAACGATTACAAGTGCTCGCTGTTTTACCACCTGTTCATTTCTGTTGGAAACTGCAGTGATATGTATTTATTGGTACGTATTTCACATCTTGTGAAAAAGATCCCACAGGTACGTTTTCGTCATGAGATCAGGTAGTTAATTTTTGAGGTGAACTGTTCATTTAACAGCACTTCCAAATGCAGAATTCATATCACATCCCTCCTGCACCATTGAGATGAATGTGAATGCTAAAAGCATATTTCTCCAGGTATTATACACCCACAGGATAAATCTAATAGACTGAACACTCTCAGCGCTCTTCTGATATTACAGCTGATTATGAGCAATATCTCAAGCAGATGTCGCTCTGGATGTAAACTGAGAACATTTACCTACTGAGAATTCCTGCTGCCGTAAAACATCTGAAGGTGTGCTGTGCGGTTCAGCTCAAATCAATCTTCAGCAGCACAAAATGAAAACACTCTCTGTCTATAAGTCTTTCTGCCCAAAATACTTCAAGTGAACCCTGGTCAAATTAATACATATTCATAACTGTATTGTTTTAGGACAGAGAGTGAGTGAGATCAATTAATCAATGTGTGTCTAATGTGTATATTGATCGTCAACACTCTTCTGTGAATCAACAACTCAGATTCATTTACATGGAACTCGAAGAACACAAACACACACTTCTGTGAAACTAGCAGCTGTTTCTTCAGTTCACTGAAATATCCGCACACTGAAGAAGGAACCCAAACCAGAAGATCACAGAGACTCTTTTGACTTGGACCAGTAAGCATTAAGATTCTGAGCAATGCATAACATCACCCTGGTATTTAAATTTCTAGCAATTTTAATGCTAACTTAAATATACAACACAATAAAGAAATATAAATGGTTTTCAAAATTTTTGACTGAAATAAGTAATTTTTGTATTTATTCTTAACATTAATACTGTGACTGGCATACTACTTCTTAATATGTCTATAGTCTTTCCTGGTGTACATTTCCCATACAGCTGAACTATAGCCTACCATAAAATCAGTCAGAATATGACAGATTGCTCTCATATGGACTAGGAATGTAGTACAGAAGTTTTGTGGACTATATGGTGCCTTTCTAGTGGTTATAGTACTTGTCCACCTTTGGAGAAATTCGCCAAAGGGTGAGCAGTGGATTGCATTTCTGGATATTACTGTCGGTTAACATTAGAGTGACCATTTTTATAACATCAAAAAGCAGAACACTTTGTAGAAAACAGTGACAGAAACTTTTCCAGAACTGTTCCATTAAAGGTGACATCATGAAAATCTGACTTTTTTTTTATTTTTTTTTTGTGTTTAAGTGCTATAATCGTGTCCCCGGTGCATCTACCAACCCAGAAAATATGAAAAAGAAGCCTTTCTCTGCAAGCTTGTGAAAAAACGAGCTGCTCAGATTTTGCTCCCCCCGTGATCTTTTTATAATATTACCGCCCCTTAATCTGTAAGTTTCCACCCATGGCGTGGCGCTACCATTGTGTTTTCGCAAGTTCTAACGCCATGGCGAAAGTTCGAGCAAAGCATGCTAACAGTTCTGTCTTTGGTTGGACTGATGAGCACCGAACACTATTTAGAGTCCCAGCCTCAGAGGAGACAAGAGTGTAAGCCTTGTGTCGTGTGTGTCATGTGTTTCCCTCCTTGCCCTTATTTGGTCCTTCCTGTTCCTGTCCTTGATAAGTTTGATTGTTTATGATTTCTTTCAGGTGTGTGTGTCTTATTATTGTGTGTATTTAGTTCCTGTCTGTTCTGTTCATTTTGGGTCTGGTCTACTTGTTACTCCCGGTGTTCCTGTGTGTCAGCCTTGCCTTGTCTTTGGATTTATTAAAGACTGTATTTATAGTTTACCCTCGTCTCCTCACTTCCCTCGTGTGTGCACCGTGACAAAGAGAGCAGTGGATTTATTGATTTATTTACTGTATATTATGCTGCTGCCACACAGATCAAATATAAACATGGCATTTCTTTCCTAACTCTTAACCTTCACAGACATAAAGGACTTTTTTTGTAACTTGTGTGTTTTTAACATAAACTTGTGTGTATTTGACAGTTTAAGCGCAATAAGACATGAAAGAGAACATGAAAGAGTTTAGTACTCGCATGCCGAGTGACTGCCACTTTCTGTGTGCATGCTTCGGGTGTGTGCGCTCAGAAAAACATATATAAGAAGTTTAAACTAATATGGCTTTAAAACACATGATTTCAGCACGATAGACATGATAATCAAAACCAAACAGATGTTTTTTTGTCAGAGTATCTGAGGTAAGAGCTGTAAAGGCACAGCCCTATTCTGGAAAAGGGGGCGGGAACGGCAGCTTATTTGCATTTAAAGAGACATGCATGAAAACAGCATATTTCTGCTTCCACTCAAAATAGGCATTTTCAAAATGATATAACAAATGATCTCTGTGGTATTTTGAACTGAAACTTCACAGACACATTCTAGGGACACCTGAGACTTATATTACATATTGTAAAAAAGGGCATAGTATGTCTCCTTTAAGGGGTAATATTTCATCGATTTCCAAGTGCATTGCTTCACTTATCTAAAGGCAACTTTTCTAACCTTTTTAAATTTGTGTCCCCTTTCATTTAAGTTTTTAAATTTATTCAATATAAGCAATAATAATAATAATAATAATAATAATAATATTCTAGGGCTGTTCCCAATCAAATGAAATATGACAATATCCATCTTTGCACTGCAGAAGTGGCTGAGAAGAGCTGCATGTTGCATGGCATTTAGATTTATTAACACAGATTATTTACAAATGCATCAATAATGTAAATAATGTATACAGCAATATTGTAACCAAATCACCTACCCTGCCTTTAATTGAACCAGCACTGTTAGACCACTTCACTGAACACAATAAATAGATTAATCATTCTGAGTCATGTGGGCCGCACGGGCATTCGCCTGGGTCGACAGAATTAGATGTAAATGCACTTCTATTCCTTCTTTATATATTCATGTAATATGTGGCCCACATTGTCAAGCAGCCCATTGGGAAAATGTGTTTTTAAGAAAATGTAAAAAAATATTTTGTTTATTTATTTTACAGCAGCAAACTTTCTGAATGTTTCAGAGCTCTCTGTCACCATGTGTAATTAGTTATTTATGTATTGTTCTTTGGTTTTGGTTTCTTCTGCAGAGTGACTATAGTTTCCTATCTGGCTCTAGAGCAGAAGTACAATAATTAGCTCAGTTCTGAAAGCTCTCGTTAAGACACAAACATGTCATATGTGTGTGATGAACAGCTGCTTGATTGTCCGTTTGGGAGGATGAGGTGAACCGAGAGCTCTCTCATTAGGAAAGTTTAAAGACTACTTAAATGAAGAGGGATTAATTATAACCACCCTATAGTAAATTTATTGTCCTGCATGTAAGGAAAGAGAATTGTGTGCTGTATTAATTCCCATATTTTATTATCTAATACTTAAACACCTGAGAGCACTTCTTTATTGCATTTGCATTTTATTTTTTAATTACAGATCATTTTTGTACTTTTTATTTATTTATTGAAAATGTAATAGAAATAGAAATATAGTCCACCTTCAATTTAATTTTTCACTGGATCTGTTGTTATTAAAATGTCAAATACTCAAAGCCCTTTGAACTCTGAGTCTGTTCATTTTGTAATATTCATGTACAGTCCCAGTTCTCTAATGAAAGGAATTTCTTAGTTTATTTATTTTTATAACAGATGCAGGGAAGTCATGTGTAAGTAAGTCATAATCAAAGTGGCCGAACAAAATTAGCACTTCATTATTTACACATCCATAGCTGCTAATTGTGTAGACGTGGATAAACTACATTTGCCAAAGCCACGAGAGCACACAACACACAATGCAAGAGTAAAATAAAATATTCTATAATTTGGAATTTATAATATTCTATCAATAATTTGGATTTTATTTAAAAAATGGTAAGAAAGGACACATTTGCTGAATAAAGTATGCTGCATTCTTAACTGCATAAAGAATGCAGACTGTTTCACATACTTAAACTTAAAAAATAACATGCAGTATTCTTTATGCTAGTATGTAATTTAAAATTCAGTTCATTAGCCTGTGTGTGTGTGTGTGTGTGTGTGTGTGTGTGTTTGTGTCTGTTTAAAAAGAAAGGGAAAAAAAACAATTAAATGTTCTTTGTGTAGTTCACACACACATTCATCATTTGTAATTACCCGTCTAATTCCTGGAGGGAGCACAGCGAGAATCTATTACTGCATAAAGAGCTGGAGACATTTACAACAGAGCTGAGAAGATGCTTTCAAGAGACACTTCATCCTCAGATCAAACATCAGTTAATGTGATGATGAACTAACTACTCAAACCTGTCATGACCCACATCAGCAGAGACATGCGTGTGAAACCATAAACGCTTTTATCACTGAATGGCCTCTGATTGAACACACAACAGCAGTCTGTGGATGTTATTTTGCACACATCAGGATGTTTCATGTTTCTGATCAGTTTTAGGCAGCTAACATTATTAACATTACACACACACACACACACACACACACACACACACACACACACACACATATATATATATATATATATATATATATATATATATATATATATATATATATATCTCATAGTCTATTTATATATTTAAATATTTAATTATATTTATATTTATTTTATTTATATTTATTCAGCATAAGTTCCACTTAAGATCAGCTGATTGGCTACCTGAGCTCCATCAGTCACTGTGACTAGCTGTGATGTCATCATATCTCACAGCTTTGAGGAATCTCCAGAGATTAGATGTCAATCATTGAGACAAGTAAATATAATCTGAAACAAAACCCACATGATTGACAGTTCATCTGATTCATTCAGCATTGCAATTAGTGACCGGTGTGTGTGTGTTTGTTTACCTGTTTAAGGTCACTGACTCCTCACTGACTCATACTTAATATTCAGAAATGTGTGAAATTGTCTAGACACTTTAAGAACTGAAATTTAAAATTGAATAAGTCAGAGAATTTGTGTAGCCTATATTTGATAATCCGTCATGGATGCTAGCAAACCTAATGGACGGGGTAAAAACAAGATATCTACTCCATGTACTGACACAAAGGGTGTAGATATGCAGAACAACATTTGCAAGAATGATTTACATATTTGCATGTGATTTGCATAGAATTAAAAAATGTGTTCAAGGTGTTTGCTGCCACAGAAAATCACATTTCTCCTCTGTAACTGTAAAACTTTGGCTGCATCCCAATTCACGCTCTCTTTCCTAAGTAGTGCATGAGATTTGGATTAAATCAACTCAGAACACATGCATTGAAAATAATACATTAGAAATCAGATGGTGCTCTATTGTGCTCCAAATCAATACTTTTATTCAGCAAGGACACATTAATTTGATCAAAAGTGACAGTAACGACATCTACATTGTTACAAAATGCTGCTCTTGTGAACTTTATATTCATCACAAAATTCTGGGGGGAAAAACATGGTTTCCACAAAAATATGAAGTAAACAACTGTTTTCAACATTGATAATAATCAGAAATGTTTCTTGAGCAGCATATTAGAATGATTTCTGAACGATCATGTGACACTGAACAGTGGAATAAAAATGCTGAAAATTCAGCTTTGATCACAGGAATAAACTGCATTTTAAATATATATTATAATAGAAAACAGTCACTTTGAATTGTAATAATATTTCACAATTTTACTGTAATGCATTTTTTAATCAAGTTAAATAAAGCCTTGGTGAGCATAAAAGCCTTCTTTCAAAAACAAAAAATAAAATCAAATAAAAAATATTACGAACTTGGTTTATGTACTAGGACCATGAGGAGTCTCTAAATAAATTATCAAATGAATGAATTATCAAATGAAATAATAAATAAACTAACTAACTAAAAATTTTGTTGCTCTTGTGTCAGGATTGTCTTGTGGGTCTTGTGTTCCCCTTCCTCTTGTATGCCCATATTTGGTTAGTTTCCTGTTCCTGTGATTATTAATTCTTGTCCAGCTGTGTGTTTTTAATTATCTAGTTATGTTGTGTATTTATAGTGTGTTCTGCGCTGTGTTTCCTGTTGAGTATTATATGTCTTTCATGTCTGTCGCGTGAGTGTTCTTACCTGTTTTGATTTAAGTAAAGACTTTGTTTTGGAATTATTCTACGTCTCCCCGTTCCTGGTATCCGTCTAGTGTAATCCGTGACAGAATACTTGACCTAAGAAAAAGTAAGTGGCGCTCCCTTCCCTGTGTTTTTGTTTTCAGTTTTGTAGAGTTTGTTTTGTTTCCGCGGCGATGGAGTTTGCTGCCCGCCTCCTCGTCCTCATCCGGCGTGATCTCCCCTTCTTCGAGTACGCCGGGGAATTCTGCGGGCTCGCCGCGGTGATGGAGTTGGACGACGCGGCCATCCTCCACCTGTTCCGGCTCGGGGCCTGTTACCACCGCCCCGTGGACCTCCCAGACACCACAGGACTGTGCTGGAAGGAGGGGCTCTACCGGTGTCTGGGAAGTGTCCGGGCCTGAGTTGGAAACAGCCCGTCGTCGTCCGTGGCTCTCCCAAGCCCGCCGGCCGAGAGTATGGCAAGCCATTCGGCTGTTAATGTGGCAAGCCACACGACCGTTAAAGTGTCCGCGCCTGCCAGAGCGCCCTCCAGTGCCCGCACCTCGAACGCGCCTGCCAGTGCGTCATCCAGTGCCTGTCCCAAGTCAGGTCATGTCCCCTGTTGTCCTCTCCAGTCCTCTGGAATCCGGTCTTGTCGGTCATGTCTTGTCAGTGGGGGTTCCACTGAAGCAGGAAGCTTCTCCTGTCATGGCCAGGGAGGCCATTCCCAAGCTTATTGCTCCGCGGCACGCCCCTATGGAAGCGGTTCCCGAATCTACCCCTGAGAGGGCCACTGATGCCTCAGCCAGCACACGGAGTGCTGGTAAACCCCAGTCATACCCATAATGGTCTTCGGATTCTGAGCCTAGCCCCATTGGGGCTCAAGTTCCGGAGGATAAACTACAGAAGACTCCAGCTCCTGTCCACCAGTCTAGCCCAAGAAGGGCTCCAGTTCCCGAGTCGAGCCCAGGGGAGGCTCCAGTTCCCGAATCCAGCCCAGAGAGGGCTCCTGATCCCCAGTTCAGCCCAGAGTGGACTCCTGATCCCTAGTTCAGCCCAGAGAGGGTCCCTGACCTCCAGTTAAGCCCCGTAAGTTCCTCCAAGTATTTTTTTTTTTTGGGGGGGGGGAGGGTAGTATGGCTAGTGCTGTAGTGGCTGGGGCCACGGCTGCGAAGGCTGCACCGCCATGGCCTCCTGAGCTCCCTGCGCCGCCCTGGAGGCCATCTGTCCTGTGTTTGTGTTCCTGAAGGCCTCCAGAGCGCCCACCCCTCCTCCCCATTGGATGGTATATGGTGCGAGGACGCACCTTCAGAGGGGGGGCGTAATGTCAGGATTGTCTTGTGTTCCCCTTCCTCTTGTATGCTCATATTTGGTTAGTTTCCTGTTCCTGTGATTTATTAATTCTTGTCCAGCTGTGTGTTTAATTATCTAGATATGTTGTGTATTTATAGTGTGTTCTGCCCTGTTTCCTGTTGAGTATTATACGTCATTCCTGTCTGTCGCATGAGTGTTCTTGCCGGTTTTGATTTAAGTAAAGACTTTTTGGAATTATTCTACGTCTCCCCATTCCTGGTATCCGTCTAGTCTAATCCGTGACATCTTGGACAATTTTAGATTACAAAATAAATGGCAAATTCTTTTAAAATACAATTTTAAAAAATGCATTCTAAATATATTTAACTACACATTTCAACATGAATTATATAGCCTTAAAATTGTCAACTTTAAAAGTGATTTACTTGTTTAACCTTTTATTGGTGAAAGTTAAAGTGTATTATTGCATAACTGAACTGCAAATTGGGATCCAGCCACATGAGAATTTTTAATGGCAGTATCCACACTGTTTCTAATGCTGTGACATTTGACTTTAACTATTTTAAACCCACTGGCAGGGGAAACCCACCCTGAACTTTACTTTGGAAAAAAAGAGAGCGTGAAGTGTTCCTTCTCATATTCCTAATTTCTGGCGTTTTGAGCATGTCAGAAAGTGGTATGGATGGATGACCGCTGTCCAGAGAATTACTTTCTTGAACACCTTTTCACACTTTGACACTCGTCATCTATTCTCTTTGCTTTCCATTACCCTACAGCCCTTCATACATGCACTGCTGTCATTCTGCTCCCATCATCTCTGTCCCTTGTGACGGTGTTAAATTGGTCTTGTGTTATTCATATTCATTTTCAGTGTAATAATCCCTGTCTCGTTTTCCTTTTGTTTCTTCATCATTCTCTTTCTCTCTCCCTGTCTTTGGTTATTGTTCCTGCTAATGGTTTAATTCTTGTTACAAGACAATGTCATTTAAAAAAACAAGATTCCTCGAAGTGATGATCTCTAATTAGACAAACATTCTCTCTCTCGCAAAATCAACAGCAGCTATGTAAGCTTATTTCTGCCGCTGAATACATTTTTCTCACAATTCTGGGTTTCTCACAAATTGGACTTTTTTTTTTTTTTTTTTTTTTTTTTTTTTTTTGGCAGAATTACAAGATATAAAGTCAGAATTTTAAGATATACGTTCAAAATTGTGAGAGAGAAACTCCAGAATTATGAGAGTAAAAGTCAAATTGCAAGATATGAAGTCATAATTGCGAAATACAAACTTAGAATTGTGAGAAGTCAAAATTGTGAGATATACACTCATAGGTGCCAGGAAGAACCAAAAAGGGGGTTTCGCGGCGATGCCATAGAGGAACCATTTTTGGTTCCCTGAAGAACTATTTTGTGAAAGGTTCTTTGAAGAACCAGTGTTTTTCTTGGTGCCATAAAGCACCTTTTCTGCAGAGGTGTAAAGTACTTGAGTAAATGTAACTATCAAAGACAACTTTAACTCTCTGCTTCACTAATTTATTATTTTTTTTTTTTTTTTTTTTTTTTTTTTTTTTTTTAAATGAGTATCTGTACTTTTTACTCCACTACATTTGAAATGAGTGTTGCAGTCACACATTACATTTTGCATGGCACCTAGCTTTTCTGCAGCAGTTTATTTATGCTACAAAAGATGTGATTATTGCCAACTACAGTGCACTGAAAGTACTATATCTTGTGCATTTTGCCCTTACTCACCCAAACTTGTCAACAAGGCTACTTTACGTGAATGAGTTTCTTAGCCAGTAGTTGTGAATCACAGGTGTTTTATAAATGAGATGAGGACATGACTACAGCTGCCAATGAGGCCGAAACCAGCACATGCAGTGCAAGAAGACTTTGACTTTAATTTTACTTAACATTATTTTATTTGTCCGTTACACTGAAGACAACTTTTTGAAGGATATTGATTTTGTTTTTGCAATTTTGTGGTGTTCAGTTTTATTTTGGTTTCAGAAAATAAGCGTGATTGATCTCCTCACAACTTAGCTCTTTCTTGTTTTTGTTGCGTTTTTCTGTGCCTTGTCTTGGACTTTTGTCACTTCCTGTCTCCCATGGTGTTTGTAGTCAGTTTGCATCTTATCTTGTTCAGCTTGTTAGCCTCCTGTATACTGCATATACAGCCCTAGTATTTCTTTAGTTCCTTGTGAGTTGTTGAATGTAATGGTTGTTTGTCCATCATTCTGTTCTTTGTTCCCTTTAGTTTTTGGGTTTTTGTTTTAGCTTTTTCCATGAAATACCTGCACATAGATCTTTGCTTCTCCACAACATTACAGTTTTTGACTGGCATGTCTCTTTGACTAGTGCATCTTTGAGCCTATATTTAGTATAAGTAAAATACTTAAGTACTGTTAAAATCAGATACTTGGAATTGGTGACCTTGTAACTTGTAGTGGAGTAATTTTCACTGCAAGGTATCTGTACTTTTACTCAAGTATATGGTTTTCAGGTACTCTTTACACCTGCTTTTCTGGAACTACATAGAACCCTTTTTAAAGGTTCTTCAAAGAACCACTGATGAATGGGTTCTTTATGGCCCCATTTCTTCCAAATCAATATGCTTACATTTATCATACTATAAATTTTTCTTTAATAGGATAGTTGATTAAAATAATTTTGTAAAAAAAAAAAAAAATCCAGAAGACAAGATGTATGATTAAAATGTTTATTGCATTTACAGTATACATCAATGCAGTATACATCATACCTCAATACTGTGTATGTGTTTTAATAGGGATGTGCACAAGTACTAGAGTACTCAGACTTGACAGCAATGATTGATCATTTTTTAAAGTCACTGCAATCATCATTTTCATGATCAATCATCGCGGTCAAGTCTGAGTGCTTGACGATCACCTGACTTCATATATTTCTCTTTTTCTGATTGGTTATGGCAGCATTTTGGGTGGTACCTGAGCTCTGAGTTAGTGTTAGGACAGAATGCCATCCAGACAAAATCAAAACCACAAGTACTTGAAATGGAAAAACGGACAAAAATGCCCATCCCTAGTTTGCAATACAGTGAATACAGCAGGTTAATGTCAGTACCCCCATCATCCACTAGTATGCCCTTTTTCATCCCGTGGAAACTGCCATTGGTGGGTCAAAGAGTTCCAGCTTTCACAGTCCTTTTGATGAATGGTTGAGGCCGAGTACATAGGATCCTGTAACAAAAAAAAAAAAAAGACACTTTCATTAGTTTCTTAATTTTCAAAGGTTTAGCACAGGTATAATGATGCAAAATGATAAACAAAGATAATGGAAAGTTATTTTTAAGCTGAACAGCAGTAAGAATAGAAACAAAATCAAAGCAAGTCAAAGAATTTTGGAAGTTCATCCATCCATCCATCCATCTATCTATTCACTCTCCAAACCACTTATCCTCTCTAGGGCCGTGGGGGTTGAAGCCCATCCCAGCATCTTGGGCCACAAATGCATCCAATTAATGGTATTTAAGCAATATAAGCACTAGGTAACAGTTATACAGTACCTGTCAAAATTTTGGAAACATTACAATGTTTTTGAAAAAAAAAAAAACAAATAAAAATCTCTTCTGCTCACTAAGTCTGCATTTATTTAATCAAGAATACAGAGAAAAAAGTATTATTGTAAAATATCATTACAAATTAAAAGAACTGTCTATTTTAATATACTGTAAATTGTAATTTATTCATGTGCTTAAAAAGCTGAATTTTCAGCATCATTACTCCAGTCTTCAGTGTCACATGATCCTACAGAAATCATTTTAATAAGCCGATTATTATTATATATATTTTTTTTTTTTTTATACATATTCTTAAAACAGTTTTTGCTTTAACTTTTTTTTTTTTTTTTTTTTTTTTTATGGAAATGGTGATGCCTTTTTCAGGATTCATTGATTGAATAGAACAATGAACAGCATTTATTAAATTTATCAAACAATTTAGTAAATGGAAATCTTTTCCAACATTATAAATGACTTCACTGTTACTTCTGATAAATGTAATGCACCCTTGATTAATAAAAGTATTAATTTCTGTCTTTTTTTTTTTAACCACACGTATTAATTTCTCTATTTTCTTACCACAAATGTTTGAATGGTATTGTTCCATAAAAATGTTAAGCAGCACAAACCGTTTTCAACATTAATCAGAAATGTTTTTTGAGCTGCAATTCAGCATGTTAGAATTATTTCTGAAGGATCGTGTAACACTGAAGACTGGATTAATGATGCTGAAAATTCAGCTTTGATCACAGCAATCAATTACATTTTAAAGTATATTCACGTAGAAAAGAGGTATTTTAAATTGTAATAATATTTGAGACTATTTCTGTTTTTACTGTATTTTTAATCAAATAAATGCAGTGAGCAGAAGACTTACATAAAAAAAAAAAACGTTAAAAAAAACATTAAAAATCATACTAATCTCTAACTTTTGAACAGTAGTGTATGTTTTAAGTGTAGTAAGGATTTACTTACTAGTCATATGGTTCATAGCGACTTAGAGATACTCTACTCCACGACCATCAGCATAGAAGAATCTAGAAACATAATATGCCATTTATCACAGAGCCAACAATATTTAGTATACACAGGCAGGTTTATTTAAAGGAAGCAAGCTAGAGCAGAAGTGAAATACAAAAAATAAAAATAGTTCACACCTCACATCTCTCATGGAGGAGTTAGTAAAGACTTTGCAAGCATTACAGCTATCACCATCTGTGTCTGCCCCGCCGCTGCCATTAGACCCAGCACCCCAAACACCGCCTCCGAGTCACTCCACGACCAGTCTCCGCTTAGCTTACCCGGAGAAATTCGACGGCACACCAGCTAAATGTAAGGGTTTTTTGCTACAATGCTCCTTGTTTGTCTCGCAACAACCAGCGTTATACCCCACTGAAGAGAGTCGCATTGCTTTTGTATGCTCTCTCGTTACTGGCAACGCTTTAGACTGGGTCACCGTAGTGTGGAATTTCAATCGACCAGCCTTTTCCTCGTTTGAGTTTTTTTTTTTTTTTTTTGCAGCATTTTCGAGCGGTGTTTCATCTCCCTGAGGGAGGAGACGGTGCGGGTGAGCAGATTCTCATTTTGCGACGGGAAAAAAAACGGCAACAGAGTTTGCTCTGACATTTCGCACACTGGCTGCACAAACTGGATGGTCTGATGATCCTCTAAAGCTGCATTTTCGCAGAGAACTGATTCTGGAGTTGCAGACCGAACTCGCTTCTCGAGACGAGGGAAAGACATTGGATGAACTGATTGATCGTGCCATTTGCATCGACAATCTGACTCATTCTAGGAGACCCAGCAGGGGTTACACTTACCATTCTCCAAGTCCCCCAGTTGTTCCTGAGCAAGAAGCCATGCAAGTAGGACACACGCGCATCTCTCTGGAGGAGAGAGATCGTCGGTATCGTCAAAACCTCTGTCTCTACTGTGGCCAAGCCGGTCATGTGAAGGTCTCCTGTCCTACCAGACCCAAGCAGCACACTTCCTCTGCAGTGAGTCAGTCATTTCATTCATCAAAGTGTGTCAAAGTGCCTGTTAAACTAGCCTTTAAGCAGGGTGTAATAGAGACTATGGCTTTAGTTGATTCTGGAGCAGCAGGAAATTTTATTGCTGCTGATTTTGCCAAAAGTCATGACCTCCCTCTCATACCCTGTAAACCTCCCTTGGCAGTGGCAGCGCTAGACGGGAGACCCCTCGTCGGTCAGGTCCATCACACCGTCGATGACATCTGCTTGACTACCGGCGCCATGCATTCTGAAATCATCCATTTCTACATCATACAAGCTCCCAACAACCCAGTTATTCTCAGACTCCCCTGGCTTCAACTACACGAACCACAGATCTCATGGACGGAGGGTCAAATGACTCACTGGTCAGCCAAGTGTCTCACACAGTGTCTTCAGATTCTGGAACCAATGTTAATTGAAACTGCCACCGTCAAAATGGATCCCTCTCACTCAACCGATATCACCTCAGACTATGCTGATCTATCTGAAGCATTCAGCATGGCCAAGGCTACCCAACTTCCCCCACATCGGTCCAGTGACTGTGCTATCGAGCTACTTACAGGCACCATACCTCCCAAGGGTCGAATCTTTCCCCTTTCACAACCAGAAACTGAATCCATGAAAACCTATATAGAGGAGGAACTAGCTAAAGGCTTCATCGTGCCATCCACATCCCCTGCGTCTGCAGGATTCTTCTTTGTCAATAAGAAAGATGGGAGTCTTCGGCCTTGTATTGATTATAGAGGGTTAAATGAAATAACTGTTAAATTCCAGTACCCTCTACCTCTAGTTCCTCCGGCTCTCGAACAGCTTCGCTCAGCCAATATTTCACTCGTATCAGAGAGGGGGATGAGTGGAAGACGGCTTTCTCCACCACGTCTGGGCACTATAAGTACCGGGTTATGCCGTTTGGGCTTGTTAACAGTCCCTCAGTCTTTCAGGCATTCATAAATGATGTATTCTGCGACATGCTCAATAGATGGGTCATCGTCTACATGGATGACATTCTCGTGTACTCAGTCGCTAGAGACACACATTAGCCATGTCCGGGCTGTTCTACAACGTTTAATCTCCCATCAGTTATACGCTAAAGCAGAGAAATGTGAGTTTCACCAGACTTCTACCACTTTCCTGGGATATGTAGTCAGCTCTGAAGGAGTGGCGATGGATGATCATAAGGTGCTAGCTGTCTTAAACTGGTCCCAACCTAAGACGGTCAAGGAAATGCAGAGATTCCTCTGCTTTGCTAACTTTTACAGACGTTTCATCAGAGACTTCAGCTCCATCGCAGCCCCTCTAACATCAATGACTAAGAGGACAGGAAGTCGCTTATTCTGGTCACCAGCAGCTGTTAAAGCATTTAATCACCTCAAGGAACGTTTCTCCATTGCACCCATACTGCATCACCCTGATCCTGAACGTGCGTTTGTGGTAGAGATTGATGCCTCCAGCACAGGTGTAGGGGCAGTTCTTTTGCAACGTCATGGCAGTCCACCCAAGCTTTTCCCCTGTACCTACTTCTCACGCAAGCTAAATCAAGCCGAACAGAACTATGATGTGGGAAACTGTGAGCTACTAGCGATGAAAGCGGCCTTTGAGGAATGGCGACACTGGCTTGAAGGGTCCAAATTTCCCTTCTCAGTTCTCACTGACCATTGCAATCTGGAGTATCTCCGCAGTGCCAAGAGACTCAATCACAGACAAGCCAGGTGGGCTCTTTTTTTTTTTTCCACACGGTTTCAGTTCACAGTAACTTATCGTCCTGGTTCCAAGAACACCAAAGCAGATGCCCTCTCTCGTCAGTTCGAGTCAGCATTTCAACTCCTTTCGCCTGATCCCATCTTACCTACCTCTCTCATTGTAACTCCTGTGCAGTGGGATGTCATGACTGAGATTGCGGGGAGACAGGGCACGGATCCCATACCTGCAGAATGTCCACCCAACAGTACTTTTGTACCTCTTTCCTTGGAGTCGAATCATTCAACAAGTTCATGATCTTCCCACTGGACATCCAGAAGTAACTGCATCCATTCAGCTTCTCTCAAATAAATTCTGGTGGTCCACACTTCGCACTGACGTCATTGCATTCATCAAGAATTATATAACCTGCAACACTTCCAAGTCCTCAAAACAGATGCCTGCGGGTTTTCTACAACCATTACCTGTTCCTCAGAGACCCTGGTCCCACACTGCCATATATTTTATCACTGACTTACCCAACTCCAAAGGCAATACCACCATTCTCACTGTTATTGATCGCTTCTCCAAGTCCTGTCGTCTGATACCATTACCCAAACTACCCACAGCCCTAGAAACAGCAGAGGTTTTATGCAGTTATGTATTCCAATTCTATGGACTTCCAGATGATATTGTCTCGGACAGAGGTCCTCAGTTCACCTCTCGTGTATGGGCAGCCTTCTTCAAATTCCTCAATATCAACATCAGTCTCACTTCTGGCTACCATCCTGAATCCAATGGACAAACTGAACGCCTCAATCAAGGGATCACTCGCTTCCTTAGATCGTACTGTCAACGTAATCAGGCTGATTGGACCAAATATCTCTTCTGGAATGAATATGCACAGAATTCCCAGCGCAAAACCATCTACTGGTCTCACACCCTTCCAATGCATACTTGGATTCCAACCACGTCTATTCCCCTGTTCCGGGGAACCCTCAGAGTTACCTGCAGTCAATGACTGGCTAAGGAGGAGTGAAACTACCTGGAACGAGGCTCATACTCATCTCCAGCATGCTGTCAGGAGACAGAAGGAGCGAGCCGATCGTCACCGACGTCCCAGCCCTGAGTATGTCCCGGGATCATGGGTTTGGCTCTCCACTCGAGATCTTCGGCTCCGACTACCCTGCCGTAAACTCAGTCCCAGGTACGTGGGTCCTTTCAAAATCATTAAAGAAATTACTCCTGTTTCTTACCGTTTAGCCTTACCTCCTCAATATCGTATCTCACCCACCTTTCATGTCTCTTTGCTCAAGGCCGCTGGTGCTCCGAGAAGGGCGAACGACCTAGATGAGGCCCGGAACCAGGGTCCCCCTCCCCTCATCATCGACGGTGAGGAGGCACATCAGGTTCAGGAGATTCTCGACTCTCTGCGCCGGGGAGGAATTCTGCAATGTCTCGTGGACTTGCCTTCTCACGTCAGGAGCCGCTCACAGGGAGGGGGCTCTGTAACGAATCCAGCCTCTGTGGTTCCCCCTGATCGTCACCAGAGGTCGCCGTCACCTGAGTATTGACTTTTCTCCATGAACTCCATTTCCCATCACCCCGTACCTGACTCTGATTGCTAGTTCACCTGATGCTCCTTATGAGGCTTACTTAAGCCACACACACACACTCGTCGCAAAGTCTTGTTTTGCCTCGGCTGACATTTCTGAGCGTTATCATTTTTCTCTATTGGATTACTGTTTGACCTGGACTGTTTCTCTTGTTTTTGGATTGTTCTCTGCCTGCCTTTTGACCTCCTTGCCTGGTTTGTTGGACTGCTTGTTTTTCTCTGCTTGCTGCCAGCCCCGACCTCTCGCCTGCCTTGTTACTCTGCCCTTGTCTCATCTCTGATAACCCTGTTACTGTTTACCGACCATTGCCTGTACGACTGTTTACTTTTATTAAAAGCTGCAAATGGATCCTCACTCCGTTGACTCATCATTACACACTCAGCCTTTTTATTTCATTTTAAAACATGATTGCAGTATTTTTTTTATACTAAACTTAAATAATTAGCCTAATATTTTTTTTGAGTCATGCAAAATAGCATTAAAATAGGTAAGGATTTACTGGTCTTTTTAATTAATAAACACCACAACACTATTTATATAACTCAAAATTAATACTTTTTATTACACTATAATTGAATGCAACTGATAGAAAATGAGTCTGGAATGAGTTCTGGACCAGACAGGACAATTCAGCTCACTTGATCTCACTTTCCAGAAACAAAAATATTTACAACATGAGTGTGAAGAACCATTAAATAGTCTAAAGAACCTTTCTGTGCTATAAAGAACCTTTCTGTGCTACAAAGAACCTTTTGTGAAATGGAAAGGTTCTTTGGATATTAAAGGTTCTTCATGGAACCATACACCCAGCCAAAGAACCATTTAAGAACCTTTAAGAGTGTAGTCAGAACTGCAAGATATAAACTCAGAATTGCAAGAAAAAAGTCAGAATTGCGAGGTACAAACTCAGAATTGTGTGAGAAATTATGAGACAAACTCAGAATTGTGGGATATAAAGTCAGAATTGAAAAAAAGTCAAATTGCGGGATACAAAATTGAGTATAAAGTCAGAATTGCTGGTTATAAAGTCAGAATTGCGAATATTTACATCTCACAATTCTGACTTTATACTTGCAATTCTGAACTTATATCTCAAGGAAAGTCACAGCTGCCTTTATATATATATATATACTTCCATAAGCTTCATTATACTCAGTTCTAGAATGTTGTAGCTGGTTGCCAGGGAGTTGCTATGCAGTTGCTAAGGAAGTCTTAATGATTGCTAGGGTGTTTCTAGTTTGTTTCTGCGTCCCAATTCGCCTACTTATACTATGACCTAAAAGTATGTACTCTTTTTTTTGTGAAGAAAAAGTACGTACTTTTTAGTATGTAGCAGAATAGTAGGCACGCTTTGGGACATACTACTACTTTGACCAAAAGTATCATTATAAAAGTTCACAGTGTTGCTGCAGATGAAATATAACGTGGATAACATTAAATAAATATTTTTTCATCAGGTTAGACATTGATTAGTTATCACTCAAATCCCTTTCTCTGCCTGTCCGTCGGTCGCGCATATCCGCCATGTTTGTCGTTTTTAAACACTTTTTATGTGTGTTTGTAGTTCTAATCGAATCCTCGTCCTACGCGCAATGTGTTGTGGGCAATATTAGCCGGCATCTATCTGCACTTCGAATTCTAACCAGAAGTAGTAGACCATCCGGGAATCTTTGGCATACTTTTTTAAACATACTATGATTTGGCACATACTAATTCTATTTTCGAATACTTGTCTTTATGTGATTCCTAGTTCTGATACCTAGCAACCATATAGCAACAGGATAGTGTTTCTATCCTGTTGCTATGCAGTTGCTAGGTAATAGATTGTGTTTCTGAAAAGAATCAGATGTCATTAAGTTTCTATGAAGTTTTAATTAAAACAGAAAGAATGAGAAACGTAGTGAGTGCGAGTTTAATTATTATTTCAGCTATCTGGTGTTGTCCAGTGGGACGGCGCGTAACACTTGAGTTTCATATCACAGCAGAAGAAGCACAGGAGTGTGAAATGATTCTTCACCTGTATGAATATTATTGCACTGTCTTACTCATTAACAAAGAGAAATGCTGGATGTTTCATTAATGAGAGCTGTGGTGTGAAAGCACGCTAACTTCAACTTCAACCCACAAGAAGAGCAAGACTAACAATAATTTATCTCAACACTTTTGTGTGTGCACAACAATCTGGATTCATCTACTAGCGATCATGTTCACGTCGCTGTGCTGTGTTTGTCTTGTTTGCACGGGAGTGAATGTTTTGAAGGGGCGAGTCTAGAATAGTCTGACAGACAGTTACCAAAGAAATTAATTAAACTGTTTACCTCTTCTAATATGACGCAGCAGAGGGATTTCCTGTGAAAGAGAGAGAGAGAGGGATCCACATGTAAGTATGTGTTGGTTCATAGACACAGTGTGCTTCTTTTCTGTATGCATAGAATATGACTGGTAGGCTAAATATTAGTATTGTCAATCGATTAAAAAAAATTAACAAATTAATCACATTTTTGTGATTAATCGTGATGAATTCCACCTGACATTAAAGTTTTTAAATAAACTTTTATATTGCAATAATTTCACATTCAATCTTCAAATTAATGTAGAAACAACATAAAGACAGTAAGGTAGAGTGGGGGAAAACGCCCCCTTTAAGGACTGTGTAATTTTTTTCTGTGAAACAAAAGTTAAATGTGTCCGGAATAGTTATCATAGTTTTAGTGGCAATGGCATAAATTATAAACCAAGTATGAAAAATGTCCAGAGTTTTCATGTTATTAGATTTTTAATAAAAATTAAAATTGTACCAAGGGGGCGTTTTACCCCACCTATGGGGCAAAACGCCCCCATGGGTGGGATAAAATGCCCCCCAGTCTGTCAAAGCAATTTGCTTTAAACATTTACAGCAAAATCAGAGTACAATTTTAGCTTAAAATTAAAACAATTATAATCAATAATTATGAATTACAAAATTATAATAGCCTATTTGAAACATTTTTGTTAGCTGATGCTAACTGGCTAGCTAACTAGTTAGCTGATGCTAACTTGAGGTAATTTTTAAATATAAAATCCAAATATTTTTATTCAACCAACTAGAAAAAACAATGGATTTGATGTTCAGAATAGAATAACTACAGTAATTACCCATTGGCCCCTGGGGGCGTTTTACCCCACTGACTATGTTTGAAAAAAAAAAAAATGTTATTCTGAAAATATAATTATATTTTTATTAAATAACATGTACTCCCTATCTATAGGCCCTACTGTTCACTTTTCATATATAACTGTGATGTTCTACAAAACAACAAGCTTTAAAATGCTTTTTTTCTTACTGCTGAAAATTAGATCATTTACCGTGAAATCCGTGTAAGCTTCATGGTGAAAACTTCTACATCACTCTTGTCAACGTAGTTCATAGTTACAATAAAAATTTATCTTGATTTTATCTTGTGGTTATTTTTGGGGGGCGGGGGGGTACCCCAAGTGTACCCCAATGCATTTGCATTTCAAGTGCATTGGGGTAAAACACGGGGGCGTTTTACCCCACTCTACCCTATACTTTTAATATTTGTCTAGTGGCATCTTTTTTATGACTGAAGGCGAGTATCACTGATACAATACTATTGATGTCTCTAGGAAATTGTACTTTTTTTTTTTTCCTTTAACCATTGGTTATAGCCATTCAACATACAATATAATTGAGAGCTATCAATTTGAACATTTATTAGACTTTAAAAAATATCAACTTCTAATTTAAGTGAACTTAAAACAATCTTCACATAAACCCATTATAATAAATGTCATATTTAACTGTGCCCTTCAGCAAGTAGGAAATATACAGAAATTGAATAAAATTATCAAACTCTAAATTCTAAATTAAATATAGATGAATCCTTAAAGCTACGTTTGACTCGCGCATATTGGAGTGCGCAACTGCAAAACCTCCTGTTTGATGTTGTCGTAAAGACGTTCTGCATCTAAATAAACGCAATTCTTGTCAAGAAAAAAAGAGACAGAAGCAGCAGTTGTGAGTGGGGTGAACAACCATAGCTCTGCCCTTGTGTTAATTGCGTTAAATATTTTTAACGCCATTAAAATGGAAAAATGAATCGTCTGCGTTAACACGCTAATTTTAACAGCACTACTAAATATACATGAAATATTAGACTGCACAATGCTACAATGTAATGCACTTGACTTTGCATTTCAAGTGCATTGAATGTAATAGATCATGTGAGAATGTAGAATTTTTGCATACTGTTTCACATACTTTTTATAGAAAAACATAGCAGGCAGTACACTCTATATGCTGTGCAGTATATGCAGTAAGCATTATGCCACTATCTTTTTTTCTCTATAGGTGTTATTCATAGGAATGAAATATTACCTTACTACATGCAGAATGCTACACGTATACTAGTAATATTATTTTAAAATATATCCGAAAATAGTTTTTAAAATAGTATGCAATATGCAGTGTTACTGTACAGTAGAGCATGGCGTAATACCAAAGTGGGTTTAATTACCAGATAATGCATGAACTGATTCTATAACTTGAATGCAACGTAAGTCGCTTCGAATAAAATCATCTGCCAAATGCATCAGTGACTATTCTTTTCATGGTTTAGTTGATCATGATCATCTTAAATAAGATGTATGATAGTGATACTATGACAGTATGCTATTATGAGTATAACCACACAAACACCCAGAATGAACCCATGTAACCATGGCTTATCCCATATATGAAGCTCTTCTGCCCCAGTGTGTCAGCATTAGGACACTAAATCCTCACCTGGTCATTATGACATCACTGATCTCTGACCCCGCCCACTGTTGCCATGGGAGACAGAGCCGGCAGCGGTCGTCCAATCAGAAGGCTGGAGCAGGATTAGAGAGGAGAACACACAGATGTTTCCTGCTCAACTCAACTCTAAAGAGTTTCTTCAAGCAGGAAATTAATCTGAACATGTTAGTAAATATTCTGACTAAAGGCAATAGAGTTAAAGTGCAGGATAAACACAGAGCCGGCTGAGATTAGTGTCAGGCTGCAGTGTGAGCTTTATGAGCATCGGAGTGAGTGTGTGTGTGTGTGTACCTGTTTTTCTATTCAGGTGGGGATTTAAACCTGAATACACACAGACTCATGGGGACTCGTGTCACGGTGGGGACCTAAATTGAGGTCCCCATGGGTAAAGAAGCTTATAAATCACACAGAGTGAAGTTTTTTGAAAATCTAAAAATGCAAAAAGTCTCCTGTGAGGGCTAAATTTAGGTGTAGGGTTGGTGTAGGGCAATAGAATATACAGTCTGTACAGTAGAAAAACCATTATGCCTATGAGTGTCCCCACAAGGATAGCGAAACAAGTGTGTGTGTGTGTGTGTGTGTGGCTGACAGAATCTAATTGCAGAGAAACACCAGACAGTCCAGCATTAGCAAACAATAATTAGACAGACAGAGATCTGACAGACTGGACAAACAACAGGCCTGTGAGGGTGATTCAGGTTTTGAATTGTGAGGATCAAATGCCCACACAATGATGGTAAAACCTAAAATAAATGCAGAAAAAGCAAGAAAAGAAAAGAAATTTGTGTGAAGTTTAGGGTTAAAGGGTTGTAGAAATATATAGAAATATAGTCTTTTTGACTAAATTGTGGGGGCTGAATGTCTCTACAATAATGATAAAACCTTAAATCAGTTGCATTGCAAGAAGCAAGGAAAACACCATAATAAAATGTAGTATTATATTTAAAAATTAAAAATAATATAAAAAATTAAATAATAAAACTAAAAATAAGAATATAAATAAAAATCTCAGTGAATGAAAAGAGTAGGAACTTTTGTGTTTAGTTTACAGTTAAAGGATTGCAGAAATATAATTAGCTCAATATATAAAAAAAAAAAAAAAAGCAGCCTAAAGTCTCCACTGAGAGAAAAGCAAATGTGTATCTGAAAGTAAGCACATGCATATGCAAATGTAAAAATGGTGTGTGTGTGTGTGTGTGTGTGTGTGTGTACTGGTACATATGGTTTATGAGGACACAAATGTGTATAATGACATGGGTACTACAACGTAAACATGGTTTATGAGGACACTTCCTGAGTCCCCGAAAAACAAAAGACTTAAAAAACATACTAAACGATGTTTTATGAAATTCAAAAATTGCCAGTAGTTTCCTGTAAGGGGTAGGTTTAGGTGTAGGGTTGGTGTAGGGCAATATAAAATACAGTTTGTACAGTATAAAAACCATTACACCTATGGAGAGTCCCCGTAAACCACAAATTCAAGTATGTGTGTGTGTGTGTGTGTGTGTGTGTGTGTAATTAGAGCTAGTAAGATAACACTGATTAGAGCTCATTAGATTACTACACAACCACTGAACACAACAGGACACACACACTCATACACTTCAAATGCAGTATTATTACAGGGCGCTGATTATATTTACATACGTTTCATATTTTTTTCTATAAAAAGCAGCAACAGTGAGGAATAAAAGAGCAGGAGTTTACAGTGTGTGTGTGTGATGTTGACAGGATATCAGAGCCTCACATTATCATCCACACACACACACACACCCACACCCACAATCTATATGAGCTAATACTGAAGACTAACCGTAACCAACAGACCATATTATACTATCTACCAAAACTGATTTTTTTTTTTTTCTTTTTTTTTTTCTCGGATGTGTTGTGGCTTGTTTTTTGGTTTGTTGGCTGCGTCTTGTTGTTAAAATTAAAAAATAACTTTCTAGTTTCTAACCCTGTTTCAGTTTTTACTGCTGACTCACTCATAAAACAGTCTCTTGTCGCCATCGAATGGCGAAATAATGTAACTGATTACCATCACGAGCACATGAACACTGACGAATACAAAGTCTGTTATAGAAGTATCAGCTCAATATAAAACAAAAGCAGTCTACACTGAAATAGAAAAACAAATCGGCATCTAAAATTGGTAGTCTAGCTTGTGTGTGTGTGTGTTTGTGTTATAATATCAAGCTATCAGAGACTCATGATTTCTATATCATTGTCACAACACAAGCATGATGCACATGTTTATCTAATTTAATACTAATACATGCTGTAGAGTAGACTAACCAGGGCCATTATACTCTACATAAAAACTAAAATAATAATAATAATAAACTTTAACTGAAATAAAACAGAATAATTCAAAATATTAATATTAACTATAACATTATCTCAATGATACTATATTGTATATTAATATATGTCAATAAAATAATTTTAAACTAAATACTGAAATAATAAAATAACACTGATACAAACTAACTCAAGCCATGAAAGCACTTTGTTTTTGTAATTATTGAGGTTTTGTCAGACCCATTCGAATTCAGTCATTTGGCAGATCCTTTGTTTTTAAGTTTTCAGCCATTTCTTGACCATGAAAATGAATGGAAATGCATTCGTTAGCAACATTAACAAAGTTAATGAGGACAAGCAATAATTCTAAAATAACATAAACCCTGAAGAAAAGATCAACACATACAGAGACATTAAAATACAATTGTTTAAAGGAAATAAAGGTGGGTAAGAGTGAAAGAGTGGAATGATCTTGCCACCCCAATCCGGAACGCTGGTTTTCAGCGACAGCTGAAAACCAATTTGTTTCGTCTCTATTTGACTTCATCCTAAAAAAACAAACAAACAACAACAACAAAAAAAACCACTTTGTTCTGTCTTTCCTTACTCTTTCCCTGAGCAGCTTGTACTTATTTGAACAATGCCTGAAACTGGTATTATGAGCACTTCCAGTGTCTATTTGCCTCTTTAAGCTGAATCGCTTGATGTATTCCCCAACTGTAAGTCGTTTTGGATAAAAGCGTCTGCTAAATGAATAAATGTAAATGTGAATGGTTGACCATAACTGAAATAGATCTATTTCTATTTCTTTTTCTATTTGAATAGTATGTGCTAATATCCATTAGACAGAAAACAGTTTATCTGGGAAACTAGAGAAACTAGATGTCTAATGTCCTTGTACACTAGCAGCTGCAACACAGACAATCCCGAAAGGCTTTCATATGGTTAAATGGAACCACACGTCATGTCCTGTTCCTGTTTCGGTTTTGCTCTAGTCTAAACCTCATCATATGATGTACTTCAGAATGAGATGTACTTCACAGTGAGGAACTGAATGCAAAAGCCACAGACCACATGCGCACTTTTAAGTACTTTGGACTTACAAAGTTCAAACGGATTCTCATGTTGCTCAAAGAATTTCTTAATAATTGTCAGTCAGTAAATGTGAAATCTTATCTTCCACAGGTCAGAGGACAGACACTCCGGTCTTATTTTCTTTCAGACAACTTTACCTGTTGGAGGTGGTAAAACTATAGTAAATTATACTCTATAGCTGGAAAGTTCTGATGAGTAAAATGTAAAGAATGTGGTTAGGTAACGCCCTGTTTAAGCAGTTAATTTATCTAGTCACATATTTCAAACAATAACGTTGTCGGGCCTGGAAATTATGTTTTAAATTTTAAAATTCTAATATTATCATATGTATTGCCATATGACTTGATCTTGGATAAGAACTGGAAAAAAAAAAATGCCAACTAAAATTATTTACCTTTTAAACATTTCAAATAAACAGACCGTCAAATGATTATTTATTTACTGAGAACAATATCTCTTATCCAGTCACAAACCAGTTCAACAACTGTCCTTTGATGGATATCATGTAAAGTCATATGATCAGGGGCGATTCTACGATTTTCATTTTAGGGGGGCTCAGCCCCCAATGAGGGTATAATATGTGTGTGTGTGTGTGTGTGTGTGTGTGTGTGTGTGTGTATATATATATATATATATATATATATATATATATATATATATATAAATAAAATAAAAAATGTTTGACTAATAGGAGTAGTATACTAAACTTACAAACAAAAAAGTGCAGTATTCCACTGTATTGCATAAGTCAAATACAAGTCTTCATGATCTCACACACACACACCTGTTTACTGTACACACACAAAATTTTACTGTTTGCATTTCTAGTACAACCCTCTTTCCTTAGCTCAAGTATGCAAACCTCTTTGCCATATGCATTGGAATATATATTACATTGAATGTTAAATTTTCAAATTAAAATGGCAACATGATCGTTGTATAAAGTATGCGTTCATATGTGCTTCATTTTCACTGGAGGAAACAGCTGTGGTTTGATGATGAGGGGTGAACGCAGCAAAAACAGGCAACAGTAGATGGGGAACTGATTGCTGCTCTATGATATTTTGTAAACTGTATTTATGACAAAGAACAGAACTGCACAGATGTAGATATTATAATAATCTATCGATAAACACACCTTGTCCTCTGTTTCTTGCTCTGCGCCGCATTTTATCAATGCTTTTCTCAATGCTTTTTGAGAAAAGCAATGACAAAATGCATTATTTAATTCACATTCATTCAAACAGATCATTGTTGACTGATAATCACAAAAACAACAGTCAGTGCTAGATAGATAGATAGATAGATAGACAAACAGACAGACAGATTGACAGATAGATAGATAGATAGATAGATAGATAGATAGATAGATAGATAGATAGATAGATAGATAGATAGATAGATAGATAGATGCTTTCAAGATAATGCTTCTAAGTTTTTATACAAGCTGTGTTTTACAGTCAGCAGACAGGAAGTGAAAGATTTTCAGAGAGCCTCTTCAGGAAGATCTGACACACACCCTTCACTTCTTGTTTCTCCTCCACTGCATCCACAGCTTCATCTGCAGGTATGTAAAAGTGTGATGTTGTAGTTTGCAAATGTATCATTGAGCCAATATTCTACTGAAATATGTATAGAATAACTTATTTACTAACCACTAGATAGAGTGTAGTAAAATAAACAACTTAAATGTATATATTGGATGTCTTCTTTCCACTAGTCTGAAGTAAGACAAGATACAGAAGCAAAATTGACCAGACCATGAAAATACAGTATTTTTGCCTGGTACTAGTTGTCATTAGGATCTATAGTTTGGTAATAACCAGGTTTTGAGTCAAAAGTCCAAATATGCAAATGCTAGCAGCGGTTTGAAAACTATCCTAATTAGGATAATATCTGACTCTGACTCTAATCAAAAATCATATTGGGT
Organism: Spinibarbus caldwelli; assembly: GCA_039654775.1. Classification (NCBI taxonomy): domain Eukaryota; kingdom Metazoa; phylum Chordata; class Actinopteri; order Cypriniformes; family Cyprinidae; genus Spinibarbus; species Spinibarbus caldwelli. The sequence continues at coordinate 22,252,146 of CM077247.1, read as the reverse complement.
AACAAAAACACATTAAAACTACACTGGCAGAAGCCACTATACAGTACAATGATGGATTTGAACTGAAATGTTGAACTGTTCTGAAGGCAAGAGTTGTTATGCTTTTATATGTTTTAATTTGATAATTTACTGATTTGATTTTCTTTTTTATTAATACAATGCAGTGATGTTTTTATGTTATGTTTCTCCCTTTTTTATATACTTCTCTTATTTTACAGTTAAAAGTTTGCTTAAAAAAACAAAAAAACAAAAAACAAACAAACAAAAAAAGATTAATATCCATTGTGACAACTTATCCAATGTGTGACAACATGCCCCATCACCTGTATGCTCTATACCTCATGCTTCAGACTTCGGTCTTTGTTTAATGCTTGGCTGCCATTGATTCTCATAAGTTTTCCTTTTCTTTTAGAACTCACAGCCTTCAATACTAAACCAATGAAGCAGTCCATTTCAGGAATCAGTAGGGTGAGATGTTTCCCAGTGTCTAGTGATTTTGTCTGTTACAGTAACAGAAGTGATAACCACAATATCTGCCAGTTATGAACTCACTGTCATGTGATGTGCTTCTCATTCAGTTCAAAAATGATCTGTCATCATTTTAAAAATGCTAAACATTATTTTTTTTTTTTTTTGTGATTTGATAACATCTGAATTGCAGATCTGGCAATGCTCATGCAGTTATTAATTAGTCATTTAGCAAACAAACGCTGTCTTATGTTTTACTGTCGTAAGAGGATATTTACTGCAGAGGCAAAGTAAGCTTGAGTTCTTCAGACTCTTCACTGGTCATGGAATGGAATTTAGGGAACCTTGATTTCATCCTTTACAGAATTCGGCCCGGAAGAGTTTCCAATAAAACCCCATAAACAGAATTAAGAATTACACCAAAAAACCCACAAACAGTAAAAGTAATTGAAATGCTAGTAAAGGTTATAGCAAGTCAAAACACATACAATGTCTCATACAAAATGAAGAACCGTTAATCTTATTTGATACGTGGGTCTGGTCAAAAGGTCTATTTTTTCCAAATGATGCAAGGCTTTCTATGATATTTTAATAAAACTTGTTCTGATGAATCTGACATCCAAGTGGATTCATGTTATCTGGATTCACATTATCTCCAGAATCCTCCAGGTAGAGCATCTAAAAGAAAGCGAAGTTCAACCATCCCTGGAGAGAGAGCGACTATGTAAGATTTTATCATTTTTAACACTCCATAATGTTTAATTTTACACTATTTTTTTAACATTAATTGATTGTAAAAATCTTAAGTTTTTAAGTAAAAAAAAAAAAAATAAAAAAATTACACAAAATTGTAGGATTTGTTTGACAGTTTTCACTCTGCTAGTAAATTTGACAATTAATTACAAAGAAACAGACGGAAGATAGAAGATTGAAAAAAGTTTTTTCTTGTAAAACATATTCCAAAAAATCTGTTTTATTTACAACTTCCAAAAAAAAAAAAAAAAAAAAAAAAAGCATTTTTAGTGCTTTTAAACTGTTTAAAAGTTTTAAACTAAGTTTATTTCTGTATTTATCTAGAAAATCAGCTGACTTTCTAGTCGACTTTCATTATGAAGAAATGATCAGTATCAATGATGCTAATGTCCTGACTACAGTCTCTCCTGCAGGTAAGAATTTGGAAATTTGCTTTTCTTTTTACCTTAATTTGATTTTGTAATTTTTTCTAGTTTTAGATGATTTGATCAGATCACCTGGATCATATATTAACTTATTTAAGGATGGCAGGTTCTATGCACTCACTCACTCACTCTCTCTCCAGATAAAATCACCAGAGCGGTTTGAGATTAGACGCTCAGAGGAGATTCTCACCTGAGAGAAGCTGAGTTGATCGTCCCAGTGAAACATGCACTGTGTAGAAGTTCACATGTGAGACTGTGTAATGCATGAATGAAGTATGCCTTAAATGCAATTTATTTGCATTGGAAAAACGTCTCCTAAAATGTAAATGAATCTGAACTAACTCGCAAACACACACACATCACCATTAACCATTAATCATCACAGTTCACACAGGACATGTTCTGGCATTCAAAAGCATCAAGAAAGAGTGCAGCCAAATACACACGTTGTGAGGTGCGAAGTTCAAGAGTTTTTTAACTTGACACACAGTATCAAAACTGACACTTGTGCTGTGAAAAAACACTTAGATGTGACCAAAGTGTACAAAGACCAAGAATCAAAAAATCATCCCAAATCTCCCAGCAGACTGACAAACCCAACTAAATGCATCTTTGTGGGCTGTATGTTAGTGATAGACTGATAATGAACCCTTTTCATAACATCTATTCACAGCTTTAATCTGCAACAGCAGCTATATTTACAGGCAACCCAATAATCTTTTTTTTCAGATTTTGGCTCTATCGGACTGAAAAGCCACTTCAAACAATGAAACAAAAATGAAATTTTGATCAGATTGAAAGGCACAATGTAGTCCTAAAAACTCTGATCAACAGAAAAAAAAAAATGTAAATGCTTGAATCTATCTTTTCAATTGGATTCATTCGCAAACCGTTTATTTACATTAGCTATTTTTTACATCATACAAACATTATTTACATCTTATATCAAACAAGCTGGTCAGTGGATGAGACTGAATATTAACCAAATATTTGCCAAAAAAAAGCTCTTCTGTATATGCCAGCTTTCTTTTTAGATGCATTATCAAAAAAAACAAAACAAAAAAAAAAAAAACAGTTATATTTGTGACATTATTATGCTGGGTTTCTCTGGTTCTGAATGTGGCGACTGGATACTATGCATTGCTCAGAATGCATGCAATGCACATGGAAATGAATATGTGAATCAAATTGCAACGTTTATGGTTTATATAAACAGAATCTGAATTGATTCATTCTGAATAACAAAAAAATAGTGCATGTAAACATACCTGATGTCTTTGAATAATCTTTATTAGGAACTTTTCTCAGATGTGTATATACAGTATGAAGTACTGATACATGTGATTATTTGTAATATGCTGTGGTAACTTTAAACTAATTTAGGCTTGAATCATAACCATATGTAACTATTTATGTTTCTTGTTCACTTGTTGCATGAATAAAATTTGTGAACTTGCTGAAACAGTCAGATCCATTGTTTTGAAATCACTAGTTTAGATCATCTACTCAACCTCAAAAAAAATCAATGTGACTGAATTTAACATGACATAAATATAAAAAATACTGAATGATGTCTACAGTCTATGTGCATGTATTTATAATAAGGATAAAATGTCATGAGTGTAAATGAGTTTATTGCTGGGACAGACACTGATTTCATTTCATTAGAGTTTGTTTTCAAACACATTCAATGAAATCAAGGCTCTTTTTTTCAACAACATCGTTACTATCAGCCTTTAAGAGCTTTATCACTTCTGTTTGTAACAGATAACAAATGAACAGCCAAAATGCTAAAAAAACAAACTAAAGAGACAGAATTAAAAATGAGTGGATGCATCATCAGACGGTTCAGATGATGGTTTTGCCTCATCGGGTTTGGAGCTCATCTGAAAAACACACACACACGCACACACATATTCACACTTTAATAAAGGTAATGATATACAGTATATACTGTGCATGTGGTGCATGATTGGGAAGCCACAACATAAAAGTGTTTTATCCCAGAATTCACAGTGTTTGTGGCTTGAGTGTTACCTTGGTTTTAAAGAACAGGTTTATGACTCCTTTGGAGCGACGGTCACCGGTGCGGTCAGACGGCAGACACACAGAAACGCTCTTACTGTCACGTTTGGAGCGCGCTGACTCCACCTCCTCACTCCCATTGGCTACTGACAGAGACAGACCTGAGGACAGCGTGTGAAATGAACTCTCTGTTAATATGGACTACTTCCTGTTTTGTTGTAGAGAATTTTTGGTATCCACAAAACAGGAAGCAGTCCACATAGACAGCTTAATAAAGATACAATTTTTTTCACATGTATAAATGGCAAAAGTTTAGGGTTACTAAAGGTTTACATAGCTAAAATTAAGAAGAACAAAAGGGAATGAGAGGAACCACTAAGATATGAATCAAGCATTTGTGAGTGTTGTACCTGTAATAGTGGGCAGAGATTTGGAGTTGACGAGGCCTCTGCTGCTCTCACTCGGCTCTGACAGATTCGTGTCACTGCGAAACTCCTGCTTCTTGGAAAGCTAGAGAGAGACAGAGAGTTCAACTAATAGTTACCATAATAATATCATTACAATCACTATGAAATAAAAACAAAAATGAAAAATGAAGGACCAAACTTGCCAAAATACTCGATACATTAATTAACTTATGGGGTAAAGGTGTTTCAATGTGTCTGAATTGTTTTTATTAAATACAATTAATTAATTAAATATTACAACATTAAGATATTTGTTGAAATTTTTTAACTTCTATGTTTAATCACCATTTTGCCTACACTACTTTATTTTAATTGGTCCTGCAGTATGATACATTCATTTTTAAAGTACAAATATTCCATGTAATGTCTTAAATAATATAAGCTCATAAACATTGCATTATAAAATAATTAGTAAAATGCTATTTCAAACCATTTTAAATTAAGTATCAATATTTGGTATCAAATATTGATAATTAATTATTTATTTACTTCTGAATTTATTCTTAGATGTATTTACTTCTGCACATATTTTACTTTTATTGATTTATTTCTAAATGTATTTATTTCTGTATTTTTCGCAACACACAGTAGCATCTATCCTGGATTTCCTCAGTCTCACCCGTTTGTCGAGGGTGCTGCTCCGCTCTTTCTCCTCGCTGATGAAGATCATGCTGCCACGACTGGGTTTCTTCTTCTTCTTGGATTTCCTCAGTTTCACCTGGAAAAGCAGAAAGAGTCACCTAAGCATGCTGATGTCACCATGGAGAGCTGCAGTCATTGGTCTGTTTTCGAAACATGTCACAGCAATAATATCATCATCGTCACCTCAACTTCAACACCACTCTCATCCATCACACTGACACTTCCACTGGAACGAGGGATGAAGGACGGAGAGGGAGGAACGCCGCTGTCCAGAGACATGCTACAGACAGAGAGAAAAAGAGATAGAAGTTATGTTTGGAATAGAATACTGCGCAGTAAAATGATACATACTACCTACTACTTTTAAAAAAGTATTGTGTGACACATAACACATTATGCAATTTATAAACAATTTAAACAGCATTATACTACATTGTTGTCACATGAATTTGCCACACTGAATATCTAATTTAGCATCATCTCAGAAATAAAACAAATAATGATAAAATAAAACAATATATTAACAACAAATAATAAATTATTGAAATATAAATATTAAAATAAATATCAATAAAAACAAAGGAAACAAGATATTAATAAAAAATAACAAACAATACAATTATTAAAATATCAATATTAAAACGATTATTAACAAAACAATATTAATAAGTTAATAAACTGTTCAAATATAATTAAAATTATTAATAAACAAATAAAACCATATGTTGTTAACAAATATTACATAAACATTAAAAAACAATAATTAAAATAAAATAAAATATTATTAAAAATATAAAAACTGTATTACAATAAACATATTAAATATATCTATTAAAACAAATCTTAATAAAATAAATATACATTTCTATAAAAATGCTAAATAAAATAACAAAATACATTAAATATATTAATAGCAAATAAATTATATATATATAACAAATATTAACCAAACAAAACTATAAAATTATTAAAATATAAGTATCAAAGCTAATATTAATAAACAAATAAAACATATACTAATAACAAATATGAATACAATTATTAAAATTTAAGTATTAAAAAAAAATTAATAAAACAAAACAATACATTTATACGTATTAATAAAACAAATGAAACAATATATTAATAACAAATATTAATAAAAATGATCAACACTTAAATTGTTTAAAAAAACATATCGTGTATTTTATGTATTTCTATAAAAAAATAAAAATAAAAAGATATAAAAATATATCAAATTTAAAAAAAAAAGTTTAAAAAACTGCTGACACTTTGCATACAGATAATCTGCACATTAACATATAAACTGCAGGAATAATCATAGTCTGTTATTCTGAACCATAGAGACATGTGTGTGTGGGGGCGTGGTCACCTATCTGGGTGTGTCTTAGTGGGCGTTCCACATTCAGATCCAGCCAATGAGCAGATGGACTGTCGAACTGAACGCAGCATAGAGCGTGGCCGAGTGGATCGTCTCTCATCCATATCAGGCTACAAAAGAGGAAGAAAACCAGGAAACTGAGTGCTGCCACCTTATCCTCTCGCTTCTTCTGATCTCATTTCAGATGACGCTAGTCCTTACCAGCTCTCTCACTCCATACTCCTTCTCCACCTTCTTCTTCAGCTGTTTGAAGCACTCCTCCATGCGCTCATGGAAAGGTCGAAGGTCATCGGTCACCCTTTTTCCATGCAGACTGATTCCTCTGCCCAACAATGGGATCTAAACACGTCAAACGGGAGTTTAAACAGGTTAACTGTCTGTCCCAACCAGACATGACTCAACAAGTTTCAAACAAATGGTGTAATGCGTCTGACCTGCCATGCGATGAGGTCTTTGAGTCTCATGAGTTTGTCTCTGTCATCAGGATGTTCGTGCATGTATTCATCCGTGAAGAACGCCTGGAGAAAAACACACATCAGCATCTGTTCTCAGTGTTTCTCTCTGTTTTCTCACCGTGTCTCTCTGACCTTCTCGTATTTGGCGAAGCCGCCCATGACGGCGGGATCCACGATGCCGTTGAGCAGCATGGAGAGGGGGTTTATGGGTAAAGCGTCGTCACACTGATACTGGTTGATCATGGTGAGGATTTTCTCATTGGTTTGTCCCATCGTCTCGATGGCGTTCTCCAGCGGACTCACCGTCGTCTGACAGAGAAATATTCACTAATTATTACATCATAAACAAGTCTGCTCATCAATGCAAATTGATGAATCGATCAATCAAATAATATGACGGCATATAATGATCTCAACTTTTGTTATAAACTATATTATCGCAAAGATCTTTACGAAATGAGTATGTTCAACTTCATACAGTATGTACACCAATAAATACTATATAGCAAATCTTAACTGCTTAATTGTTTACATTGTTGCAAAATATAGCTATATTATCGTCCAGCACTGATCTGTTAAATGCGATTATAAGGCATGTAGATATTAAGACATTAAAAATATTAACATCTTTTTCTGTAAAGCCGCTTTAAAACAATATGTATTGTGAAAAACACTATATAAATAATTTTGTCTTGACATACTACTTGAACTGTTTTTTTCAGTATGTAAATTATGCACAATTAAAATTAAAAAATCTATACAATTATAGAAATAATAATAATAATAATATATATATATATATATTTTTTAATTTCTTAAAAAGTATCAAAATTTTACTACATAAAAAGTCCTATCAGTATACACTAAGCAGTATGTAGTACACTAGTATTTCAAAGTGTTTCAGTTTGATTGACAGCGACGGAAACTCACATGGGTCATGCTAGTGGCCTCAAACCAGCGCAGGATTCCTGGCAGTTTGTAAGCGGTTATGAATGTGGTTCGCTCAATCCACATGGACTGAAGACAGAGAAAAGAGTGAGAAGACAGTCAACCAATGACATTAAAGAACCTGTGTATGTGTGTGTGTGTAATTATTCAAATGTGTTTGTAAAGGCCAAAAACTAGACTAGACAACATTCATTTCCAGAGGAGATTTGAGCTCAGTGTTGTAGTGCGTTTGGGTTTGTTTTTTGTTATGGATAGCTGAAGTTTTTAGGGTTATTTCTAGAATACAGTCACATATTTTGTGCTTTCTGGTGCTTGCCTTCACAGCAAAGTAAAGTATGACTGATCGCTAATAGAAATGGTCAAATATCTCCACCTGCTGTTCAAAACACACACTACATAATAGACTTTGTCTCCTTTTTGTCTGTCTCAGAAGATGAAGAACTAAAATTACTAAAACTAAAACTGAGATAATAAATTAAAGCAAATAACATTAAAGCTAAACTAATAAAAATGACAAAAGCATATAAAGTTAATAAAATGAAAATTAATATGAAAACTGAAAATAAAAAATAAAAGTTAACTGAAAACTATAATAAATACTATACTTATACTACAATAACGCTTTTTTATGTTTATTGCTATATGAACATTATTGAAATAATACAATTTTAAGTATATTTAAATTAAAACTAAAATAATAAATTAAAGCTAAATAGAAAAAACTAATAGAAATTACAAGTATGTAAAATTACTAAAACTAAAATTGATATGAAAACAAAACATAAAAGATGAATCAAAATATTCATAAACACTCTATTAATACTAAAATTACACTTGACAGATTTATTCAATACTTTTAGCCACTTGTATATGTAATTAGCTTTGTAAAGGAATATAATTAGTGAAATTACATTTTCTTTGCAGCAAGGTGTAATTTAGTCATGTTTAATGTGTTTCAAACGAGTCTAGCTGCAATAGGAAAATTATAAAGGTAACTTCATTCTAAATGCCTGCTGATATTGACATTAAATGAAGAGTCAGAAGTTGAAAATGTATCACAAAAAGCTTTTCCAATTAAATGTGTAATCTGGAGGTCACAGACAGTGAAAAGGCATCTTTAGGCTGTAATAACTATCATTAGCTTTATGAGCAGTAGAGACTGATGAGAGACGCATGTTGTGTTTTGACTCACAACAAACTCATTATCAGGATCCACTTTCCCTCTCCTCACAGGTCTGGAGTACTGGAACCGCTGGACATAGTTTGACTTGTAGAAACTACAGAATCACCAGAAAGAAGCAAGAGAAGAAGAGAAAGAGTTCAGGGCATCAGGTAATGACACTCGGCTGTAAGTTGAAGGTGAACAGATGAGCGTGTTTTGTGTTTTCTGCAGACTGACTTGATGATCTGATCAGGCACTGGCTTGTTCCTCAGACGCGGCGGGATCTCCAGAACCGGCTGGACTGTAAAACACTGGATATCTGATCCAGATTTGGTCAAGAACAACAGACTGACCATTTATATTTAAATATGTGAAAGTATGTGTCTTTACTCTAAAAGTGAAATAATATAATGTAATATAACTGAATAATATAATGCAGTCTATAATATAATATAATATAATATAATAGCACCAAAAAAACTAAAAATAATACAAAAATATAGGATAAAAAAAGTATAGTAAAAAAAGTAGGTTAAAAATTAATAATTTTTTTTTTTTTTTTTTAAATCACAATATTATGTCATTAAGAGCATTTCCTATATATATATATATATATTGTATATGGCTGGACAGTCTAAGTGAAGGATACACTGCATGTTGGAGTTTTTAATGTCGTCTCCAGGCATCGTGGTGATGTTGAGTCTCACAGCGCTGGGAAACTGACTCATCAGCTGACTCTGGAAATCTTCCCTGCGCTCGTACTCCCTCCCACGGTGAATGAAAACCTTATTCTATTGACATTAAATATAACCAAACACATGATAATCTATATTACAGGATCTGTTTTAACAGTTTCAGCATTATCTGGGAATATTAAACACACGCTGACCCTGAGGAACTGAGGGAAGCCGCAGCCGTAATATCCCACAGCAAAGTAGTCCGGTTTGGGCCGCAGGATCTTCATAATGTTCTCATAAAACTTGGCCTGCTGATTCTGCAAAAGGAATTTATTGATGGCATAAACAAAGGGATAGAATGCTAAAAAGCTAAAAGACCAAATAATGAAGACAACTTTTAAAATATGGAGAGTTTAGTGTGTAAGCAAAATAAAAGCGATATAATCTAATATATAATATAATATAATATAATATAATATAATATAATATAAATGAAAACTAAATAATAATAAAACATGTATTAGTAAAAAATAATTAGAAAAAAGATTAGTGAAATAATATAATATAATATAATATAATATAATATATTTTCAAAAGTGTAAAAAAAAAAAAAATTAAAATACACATAAGTAAAAAGAAAAAACTGAAAAAAGATAACCAAATAAAAAATATATAATAGGTAAAAAATAAATAAAAATACAAACAAACAAACAATAAATAAATGAATATAATATTCTTGCAAAACTGCAAATTAAATAAAAAATAAATAAAAATACACAAATAAAAAAGACAAAAAGAAAAAATAAATACAAGTAAACAAATAAAGATTATATATAATATAATATAATATTCAAAAGCGTAAAAAATTAAAAGAAAACAATAATTAAAATATACATAAGTAAAAATAAAAAATAAAAAGAGAAAGATAATTAAATAATAAAACATATAACAGGTAAAAAAAGAGAAAAAATCCAACAAACAAACAAACAAAATAAATAAATAAACTTGCAAAACTGCAAAAATTAAAATAAATAAACAAAAATACGCAAATAAAAAAGACAAAAAGAAAAAATGAATACAAGTAATATAATATAATATAATATAATATAATATAATATAATATAATATAATATAATATAATATAATATAATATAATATTTTTAAATGAGGAAAGTTTATTGTGCGTTACCAGTTTCTGTCCGAGCAGCTCGTAATCGAAGACCTCCATCTCAAACTGATCTGCTAACTCCTTACACAGAGTGATGGCCTCCTCCCACATCTGACAAAAAAAAATCATGTTCACACACATACATACATACATACATGGTTAAACATTCACAAAGTCAGTCTTCAACATCCAGTCCCAGTCCAGTCACATCTACTGAATATTAAACAGGAAGTCCATGAGAAGGTGAGCTGACCTTGCCCTTATCAAAGTAGCTGATGATGGTGTCATAGAGCGATTCTTTGAGCTGCCGCTGGGACTGAAGCGTCTGATAGTCCAGCTGAAGGACACAATGCTCCTCCGACCACTGCAAACACATCACAATGTTATTATTATATTATATAACAGTCTAAACAAGATTATTACATTCCCTCAAGACAATATAGCTGGTTCTTGGCCATGAAAAACTTGCTGCCAGATACTCAGGGGGATGATTAATTAGAAATGAATATTCAAGGCATTGTAGTGGAATACACATCTCACTATTAGATAAACAGGGTTAACATGGATTGGACTCATGAAACGTAAACAGGAAGTGATGTCACAGCTGGATTCTTATAGATTACTAAATCTAAAACTATAACCACTAAAAAAGCCTACTTTCATTATTGAAATAAAATAAATTAAAATATAATATAATATAATTAATATAATATAATATAATAATTTGCAAAAGTAAAAAATCTAAATAATAATAAAACATGTATGAAAAAAGATTACTGAAATAATATAATTTAATATATTTTCAAAAGTGTAAAAAATAAAACTAAACAATAAAAACATACATAAGTAAAAAGAAAAGGCAAACTAAACTAAATTATATATATATATATATATATATATATATATATATATATATATATATATATATATATATAAAAGAAAAATAATAATACAAAAGAAAAATAAATAGAGATTATAATATAATATAATATCTGATTATGCAAAAGTGCAAAAAACTAAAAGAAAACAAAATAATAATAATAATATAAGTAAAAAAGTAAAAAATATATAAAGAATATATATATATATATATATATATATATATATATATATATATATATATATATATATAATATAATTATAATATTATAAAAACGTTAAATTATTTCAGCAAGTTTATTTCAGCGTCTGTGTACATGCATAAAAAATAAAAATAAAGCTTTGTGAAATATGATATAATATTTTATTTAATTATAGAATAATATATTACAATTGTAAATACAAATTCTATATAAATAAAAAAAAAAAAAAATATATATATATATATATATATATATATATATATATATATATATGACCAAAAACTGTAATATTATATCAGTGATACTAAAATATCACTGTCACAGTCATCAATGGGACTGAATGAATCATGACAACTTTGTCTGCCAGGAAATAAAGGGAGAGGCTGAACTGAAGTGGTTTCTAATGGGAGGAGAGGCTGTGTGTAATAACAGAACATGAAATATCATATAAATGTTTGGACTGTGCCGTGTTCGTCTGAGAGGGAGAGACAGAGACACACAGCAGGGTAAAACGCTCTATAAATCTGCCGGCTTCCCCACAGGAACTGCATTAATGTCATAAATCTGACCTGGAGGCTTTATCTGCTCGCAGACTGTCAGGGACCACAGTAAATCACACGGGGAAGATATGGGTCTCCAGTGGACCAATCAAAACATCTCTATGTTATAAGTGACCTTGTGTCAGAGGTGAGTGTATGTGTGTGTGTGTGTGTGTGTGTGTGTGTGTGTGTGTGAGGTCCAAATGTGAGGTCCAAATGTCCCCTCAAAGATAGAAAAACTTGAAATCAGCTACAACTGGATGCCACTTCCTGTTTACATTTCATTCACCCATAATAACCCTGTTTATCTATTAATGAGATGCATATTGTACTAAATTTCTTGAAAATTTATTCTCCATGAGGACAAAGATTAATAAACACACCAACATTATGTTTTAATGAATATGTAAAAATGCAAAAATGTTTCTGAGGGTTAAGTTTAGTGGATGAAAAATATTAGCTCAATAGAAAATTATAGAAGTCCCCATAAAGATACAAAACTAAATGTTTGTTTGTGTGAGTGTTTGTTGACCTTAAGCAGTTTGGAGTGTAGCAGAAGTGTATATGCAGCTTCTGTGTAGTTTTCTCCATCCAAATGAAGATCTCGCAATTTATAGAGGTACCTTAGAAAAACACACAACAATTACAATTAATTAATAAACATTAATTATATATAAATACAATATATTATAAATATATAATATATTTTAAAAAAATTATCATCTGATATTAATATTATAAATAAAATAAATATTATAAATATTAAAATATAAACAATTAAAAACATATTTCATTATGTGTATACATATGCATATATATATATATATATATATATATATATATATATATATATATATATATATATATATATATAATGTGATAAATTGATATAAATTGATGTTTATACTAAGAGATAAATTTACATTTATATAATATAATTTTTCTCTCTCAATATTCACTTCTCTCAGATCATAACAAATGGTTTCCATATTTACCACAAGGAGGCAGTATTACATAAAGCCAGTAGGCTCTTGTTCAAATGATTTTACCATAGTTAAGGAGTGTTAAATACTACATGAAGCAGAGACCCTAAACCCCCCTGAAGTATGGTAAAATCACAGTAAAGTATGGCTTTTCTCTTAGAAATGTATTTCAAGAGAAAAATCATAAAATACGATTTTCAATAAATGATTTTTATATTTACAAACAGTAATAAATGCAACAAACTATTGATTTGTATTGATATTGTACTGTATAGAATATTGTGTATTATATTGTACAGTACATTGTACATACAAATGCTTATCTGCACATTTGCTTATTCTATTCTATTTACACCAAGCCACCAAGAATCATGTTCATTAGTCTCACTGTAGGTGAAATTATAGATTCAAAAATTAGATTGAGATTATAGATAAATTAATTAATTATATTAATAAATTAATTATATTATAAATTATAGATAGCAAACTGGTGCAGAATCGATGTGCATCATGATTTCACATTACTGTCTTATAATTAGTCATTTTCATAACAGCTCAATCTTTCTCTCTCATTTCACAGGTCACGACGAAAATAAAAATGAGGTTATAAATAAACTAGACGCTATTAAAGCTGAATAATCAGTGTTTCTCCAGGACGTGACACTTTATTGACAATAACAAACATCTGAATCAGAATCGAGACGCGTCGATTCATCTCACACTGACAATCAGAGAATTCGGTCGCGTTTGGCCCTGCAGAACGCCTCTCTGCAGACACGCTCATTTATGTTTAATGTGCCTGTAAGGTAGCAGTATGTCAAACACACACGGCGTCTCGCTCAGTCCCTCGTTCTGTCCGGCCGTCTCTGTGCTTGGATGCTTATCCTTTGGATTTTGACATTAATTCAGCAAGACCAAGATAATCTCCTGTCAGATTACACAACCAACACACACACACAAGCACTTACAATCACAGTCACACACACAGTTAATATGGAAATTACCTGATGTACATCCCCTCACGGTTGATGTCCTTGTAGAAATTCTGCAAAGCAATGAAACGCAAACGTTAACTTTGAGCCTCTGTGTTGACGTTTCTCTGAAGATGAGCGTGTGTATTTTTGGGGGGCTTCTGATATGTAATGCAAAATTATGATGATGGATTTCTCAAACTTTTAAATGTGACACACACACTGATATGATGCTTATTTATAGTTTATTCAGATATTGAAGTCATTTCCACTATGGCAGATTAAAGTTGTGGTGGCGATGCTCTCTGACCGCTAGAAAACAAGCAGAAGAAACTCAAGTCTCGAATGAGTTATTTGAAAAATGATGAATATTTTATGGAGCAGAGGAGTTAATGTATAGATTCTGTTTTATTACACAAGGTTTCATTTGTTAATCGTGCGTGTGTGTGTATGTGTGTGTGTTCATTTAGAGGAAATATTCTGCTTGGATCTTTGCGTGTGAATCATTTAAAGAGGATGAAAGCTGACAGATTCATCACAGCAAGAAAATGAACTTGATGGCTGAACTCTAATTTAAAACATAAGGTCATGTGTGAATCACTTCACAATAACACTTCTGAACATGTTCATTATTATTTTTTTCCTCAAATTGGCTGTGTTTCCATCAATTTAATTTATGCATAAAAATGAATAAAAAGTGAATAAGGCAACATTTCAATCCCATGTGTTCAAAGAAAACAAAATGGCAAAAATGTGTAAAATAGAAAAGGAAATGGAAGTTGTATCTAGGGAAGAAACTGTGGATCTTTTATTAAATGTAATAAACGACAAAAATATGCAATAAAGTTGCAGTCACATGATTTGATTCCAAGTCACCTGACATTTTTGATGTGCATCTTGAAATTTATTTAGTTACTGTGTTTTAATATATGCTAATCTATATTTTGAACTTATATTTGCATCTTGCTGTTTTCATATGGACATGAGATATAAAATTTACATATATGTAAATATATGATTGAAAACTCTGGGACTGGGTCTTTTTTATCTGTTTTATTGCCAACCAGGTGAAAATTATAAGTCTCATCATTTAAAGTGACAGTACATCCTTCCAAAAGCACTAACGAGTTAGTCTCTTTTGCACAACATGGCTGCATTTATTTGATCAAAAATGCAGTAAAACAGTAATATTGTGAAATATTATAACAATTTAAAATAAATATTTTCTATACTTTTTTTAATTTTCTACTTTAAAATGAAATTTATTTCTGTGATGGCTGTGTAGATTGGAGTAATGGCTGCTGAAAATTCAGCTTTGCATCACAGGAATAAATTATATTTTAAAACATATTTCAATAGAAAACTGTTATTTTAAATTATAATATTATTTCACAATATTACTGTTATTATTGCATTTTTTGATCAAAAAAATGTAGCCATGGTAAGCAAAAGAGACTTCTTTCAAAAACATTAAAAAATCTTAATCATGCCAAACTTTTGACCAGTAGTGTGTGTATTTATACTATTATAGTATTTATTAATATTTTAAATTAGCTTGTATTTTCAGTTTTCATTTTTTAGTTTAAGTTTTAGTCATTTCTGTAATTTATGTGCTTTTGGCATTTTATTACTTTTTATTATTATTTCTATTTAGTTTTAATTTATTTTTATTCTGTTTTTAGTCATTTTAGAACCTAAACTTTTTAAGTTTTTTAAATTTAGGTGTTTCATCTAACCTTTATTTTATTTTATTTTATTTTATTTTAATTTTTTTTTCAATTACCAAAACTATTTTTTTATAGTTTTAGTTAATAACAACTGTTCATTATGGACATGAGCTGCTTTTAAACCTCCAGTTTTTGTGCTGAAATATTAATCTGCATTTTTGTTAAATAAAATAACAAGTCGGTTCAGAAGTTTAGTTGAACACGTTTATTTGGACTCGTCTATCAGGAGACTGACAGATCAAACTGATCAGACCAGATCAATCAGAATTTTTTTTTTGTCTGTGAAGTGAAGTGGGTGGGGCTTACCAGAAGATTGACAGTGCAGCTCATGCGGTTGTTTCGGCTGTCATCGTTCATCACCGTGCGATAGTCAAGGAGTCGCTCGAGGAGGCCGGTCACAAGGGCAACGAAGTGCTGCACCTCTGCCAGCAGCGGGGGGCGTCCCTGAGCGCACTCTAAAAGACTGAAGCGGCACAGTCAGAACAGCTCTCATGCTTTCAGGAGATTTCAGGAGGATTTGCAGCTTCTTATGGAGTCAAGCCAACATTATACAAGACCACAGTGTATGTGTGTGTGTGTGTGTGTGTGTGTTCGTACATGCTCTGTAGCAGCTCCATGTATCTCTCGTCTCCTCCGCCCCCTTCCACTTCATGATCCAACTTCAGGATGATCTCCTCCTCAAACTGAGAGGCAGAGAGAGAGACTTCATTAACAAGTTCAACAATATCAATGTGCATCTGCTAATCTGTGTGTGTGGGCAGCTTTCTCTCTGTTTTTTTAAAAAAAGCATCCCAAAATAACAAGTTGTTGTGATATCCCAACAAAATGGTGGGATAAATGAAAAAAGTGCCTTATTTTAAACCTAAACATGCTAAAAGTCTTAATAGGGTTAGTCTATAGCAGACCTACATTGAAGCATTGAATCTAAGCAGATCTTTACCATTTCGAAAAAAACATTTTACCATGTTTAAATCCATTCCTCAGAATTATGGAAATATTCAATAAGAATATATATATTTAATTTTTTAATATATTTTAACATCTTTAAACCCGTTTCGTAGAATTACAGAATATTCAATAGAAATATTTGTGAAAATATTTTAACACATTTTACAATGTTTAAAGGTGACATATCATGAAAATCTGACTTTTCCAGGTTTAAGTGCTATAATCAAGTCCCCGGTGCATCTACCAACCAAGGAAACGTGAAAAAGATTAACCCAGTAACTTTGTTTTGGTAAGTCTTTTTCTGCAAGCCCCCTAGTGACGTTGAAAGGGGATCTCATTATAATATTACCGCCCCTTAATCTGTAAGTTTCCACCCACGGCGCCATCATTTTGGTTTCTCAAGCGACAACAGTGTACCAGTTCTAATGCCATGGTGAAAGTTTGAGCAAAACAATGCTAACTCTGTCTTTGGCTGCACAGACGATCACACAACACTATTTACAGTCGCAGCCTCAGAGGAGACGAGAGAGCAGTGGATTTATTGATTTATTTACTGTATATTGCTGCTGCCACACAGATCTAAAATAAACATGCGATTTAATTCCCAGCTGTTTACCTTCACAGACATGACTGACTGTTTTTGTAACTTACGCGTGTTTTTAACGTAAACATTTGTGAATGAGAACAGTACTCACATGCTGTGACAGCCGCTTTCTCTCCGTGTGCTTCGGATGTGTGCACTCATAAAACTGTATATCACAAGTTTAAACTAATATGGTTTAAAACGCATGACTTCAGCGCGATAAACATGTTAATCAGAACCAAAACAGATGTTTTCAGCAGGTACGAGCTGTAATGAAGGAGCTCTCTTCTGAAAAAGGGTGCGGGGAGCAGCAGCTCATTTGCATTTAAAGACACATGCTCTAATATAGAGTGTTTCTGCTTATAATAATAACACTTCATAATAATAATAAATGATCTGTGGGGTATTTTGAGCTGAAACTTCACAGTTACATTCTGGGGACCCCTGAGAATTATATTACATATTGTAAAAAGGGGCATAATATGTCACCTTTAAATCAATTTCCCATAATTATAGAAATACTCCAAGAAATATTAAATATTAATATTAAAAATTTAATATTAATACTAAAATTATAATATCAAAATATTACAAATATTTTTAATGCATTTTACCATCTCTAAATTCATTCCATAGATTTATGGAAATATAAATAATATATAAATTGAAAAATATTTTACATGAATTTTACCATTTTTAAATCCATTACGTAGAATTATAGAAATATTCAATATCTATTAAATCAATTAAACCCATTCCATAGAATATTAAATATTAAAAATATATATTTTAACACCTTTTAACATTTTTAAACCCATTCCTCTGAATTACAGAAATATTCCATAGAATATGTGTGTGTGTGTGTGTGTGTGTGTGTGTGTGTGTGTGTGTGTGTTTGAACCTTTTTGAAGTGTCCAGAGTGATTGTGTTCACACTGCATCATGTCAAAGAATATGGGGATGGTTGCTCTCCGCAGCTCTTCCTCCGGGATGAGCGTCATCTCCAGGATGGGACCCACCATCCCGGGAATGAAACGGATCTTATTCTTACCGAGCTTGTACCACATGTCTCTGATAGCGAAACCAATCAGCCTCCTCATGTCTCCATATCTGAATGAAAGCAAGCAAGAATGTTTATGCATATTTCATTTCATTAACTATAGTTGTGAAAGCCAGATTTCTGTATAAATAGAGTTCATCTGTGAGCAGTTGCTGCTGGTTTAACTGGGATGTTTCTGGTTTAAGACTCACTTGGCCAGAATCTTGCTCCTTTTGGTGGAAGAGAAATGCTGCAACTGCAAAGACTCCTGGGTAATAAATGCCACAGCCAAATGGAAGTAATTATTCCATAACTACAGGAGAGAGAGAGAAATCATGATTGGGGTGAGATATGTGAGATTATATGAGGGCTGTTAACACTAATTGAATCTGAACTTGATCAAGCTCATTTAAGACACACACACACACACACACTGACCTGCACTTCAAAGTTGTTGTTGTCGAGGAACTTGTGATTCATGGTTTCGGCGTATGTGTTGATTGCTAGAAGAAACACCCTGATTGGACAAACAAACCAGGGTTATTATAGTTAACTAAAACTTAATACATAATTAAATCTGAACTTGAAACAAAATAAGAAATACTAAAACAACTAGCTAAAACTAAACCTTAAATTGAATTATGTAAAAAAAAAAAATGTGTCTTCAGATTTAGAGAAATATTCCAGAGAAATATTGAACAAATTGATATTATATTTAATCTCATTATTATATTTAAGTGAAACTTTAAACATAAGAAGATATTTTTTTTTTATCTAAATAAAAATAAAATAAAAATACAAGTATATAAAAAAGCATACTTCAGATAATTGGCTAAGCAACATTTCTTATTTTCATTTATTTTCATTTGTTTTTAGTTTTACTAACTTGATGTACTAAAATTACTCAAACTAAAACTGAAATAGAAATTATTAAAAACTACTGTATATAGACATAAAAACAAAACTTGATAAAAAATGACTGAAAAACACATCAAATTAACTAAAAAAATTCAAATTAAAATGAAAAGGGAAAATATAAAAATAAAAACAAATTAAAAATATATGAATAAAAACTATAATAATATCTGAACGATACTAAAACAACATTGCAACACACAAACTAACTGAATCTTAATAAAAGTAAAACACAAAGACAAACAAAATGTATTCAACTACAAATGACATCAAATGAAATATTTGGATACTTGATTCACATTTATAAATATCTGAACATCATTCATTAGATCTTTTTTTTTTCATCACCCGGATTTTAATGGATGCCTTCATTTTCAACACCAGATCTATTGTTTTCTCATTTTAGATCATATAAACCTCATATGTTTTGCTTGTAGTAGTGAGCATCAAGTGTAAGTGTCAAGTCTGTGCAACTTTATTCACAATATATGATGTTTGATTTAGTATTTTCCCATCAAACAACATTTTTTAAAGATGTCTTAAGTGTCCAATTGCTGTTTGTGCTCACAGTATCTGATGATCAGCAGAGTCACAGATGAACTTTAAACTGTGATATTGAATTCCAGGAAATATACCGAGGTCAATAAAACACAATATGCTGCCACTGTCTGCTGCCATTAACAGTAACACACAAACACAAAACACATACACACAAACTAAACAACTGCAATCTATATTTTCCTCAGTATGAGGAGTTTCTCTCTTTCTCCTCAGTCTGCAGGTTTATTCCTCTATAAATCTCTCTTTCTCTCATTGGCCTCTTGTTTGAAGTGTAATCAATGTTAACATAGTGTTTGTGCTGCTGAAGACTCTGAGACTGACAGTGGATGTTACTGTGGATCGTCTCAGGAGCGCTACTGTGTGTGTGTGTGTGTGTGTGTGTGTGTCTGTCTGTGTTTGGGTGTGTGTGTCTGTGTTTGTGTGTGTGTGTGTTGGGGGTGCTCCGATCAAGATTTTTGAGGCCGATCGCTGATCACAGAAAGCAGTATCTGCTCATACCGATCTTCTTAAAGCCATCTTTTTATCATGTAGAATTATTTACAGTGATACTCCAATCAGGATTTTGAGTCATTTATTCAGTGCCTGAATTTCATTTCCCCTCTTAGGTGACTTGTGAGAGAGGATTTTTTAATTTGAGGGGGTTTTTTTAGACATTTTTCAAAAATATACATTTATCTCACCTAAATGTTTGATCATCCGGTGCATTTTTTTTTTTTTTTTACAATCACAAGCATGCACAAGCCTGACTTCACACAGGAGTCCACTACTGATCCATCTGTTTGCCACAAACACAAAATTTATCCAATATTTTGATTTCAAATCCAAACATTGTTACTGAAAATGGTTTTTCATTGTGATTCTTTTTTTACAGTAAGATAATTTTTATAGACATGTTTAAAGGCAATAAATATAAGCAACACATTATTCAATGCTTTTTACTTTTGCATTTACTTCTAGATTTATGTTGCACAAGCAAGAGGCAAAACATTTAAACTACTTTTCTTATGTTATCACAGACATTCTAAATTAACTTATGACTGGCAGAAACAGTCAGCTCTACTGCCATTTTTTTTTGCATTTAAATCTTTATTACAAACAATCCTGCAGTTCATAAAGAACTTTGCTTTCCATACCTCCACGTGTGCCATCTATTAATGCCTTGTTTATCTAAAAGTGCTCTTTTCCTTTAAACCTAGCCAAAAAGCCATATGTGTTGACTGTGAAACACAGTAGACTTTAATTATATGCATTTATAGTGTAATTACTACATTTCTGTGTCAATCCATGTTCATATTTACCACGAACAATGCGCTGTCACTGTAATTCAGTGCGTGCAGTACAGCAAAGATAGACTTGGTGCGGAAACAATCACTGCGCTGCTGCAGACGCACCGCTCCTGGAACGCACTACCGGACCGCAACTGCGTGCAGTGTGAACGCTCTAATCCGTTAACATGGGCGCGGAAAAAAATATGCATCGCATACGAACTGCAAACGGAGTATGTGTGAACCTGGAGTTATGTGTGTGTGCTTCAAGCGTACAGTCTCCAGGAGAGCGTGCGAGTGCTGAATGGTTAAACACTGGCAAGAATTAACAAGAAAAGCAATTTATAAACTTTAGTAATGATGTGACACTGCCTTTATTGTGCAAGTGACAATTCCAGTGTCAACTATGCAGCGTGCAGCCAGCTTATAGTGCAGACCTGATGTGATTTGAAGCCATTTGCGCATTTTGAGAGGGAAAGAGAGCACGCACGGTGATTCACACAGGCTGTTTATGTAATTGTGTCTCATAGAAAATTTCAAATCACTTTATAAGTTATTGTACCTCACTTTCAGTAATATCATTATTTTACCCGCGCCAGACAGATTGAGACGGTACCGCTGCTTGTCATGCCAAACCTCTCATGGCACGCGAGTCATCAGCTTGAGATCGGTTTCTGAGATCGGCCTTTTTAGAGACCGCAGATCAAACATCCCAAAGCGATTATCGGCCGATAATGATCGGTACCCGATCAATCGGAGCACCCCTAGTGTGTATGTGTTTCTTTGCTCTCACCGGTTCTGCACCATGATCATAGTGACCCAGTCAGATGGGTAGACATGTTTACCAATCAGATCCTTAAACAACAGAAATGTCTCCATCAGGAAGTCCTACAAGAACACAAACACAAGATGATTAACTGCTGAATCAAATAGAAAGACTGACAGACAGACAGACAGACAGACAGACAGAAAGATAGACAGATAGATAGATAGATAGATAGATAGATAGATAGATAGATAGATAGATAGATAGATAGATAGATAGATAGATAGATAGATAGATAGATAGACAGACAGATAGATAGGTAGATAGATAGCTATATAGACAGAGACAGACAGACAGACAGACAGACAGACAGATAGACAGATAGATAGATAGATAGACAGACAGACAGACAGACAGACAGACAGACAGACAGACAGGTAGATAGATAGCTATATAGACAGAGACAGACAGACAGACAGACAGATAGACAGATAGATAGATAGATAGATAGATAGATAGATAGAACAACAGAACAATAGAATGACAGACAGAACGATAGATAAAACAATAGATAGACAGAATGATAGACAGTATCTCACCACAAGGTCTGTGGTCCCGCTGAAGGTCTCTAAGTAGCATGAGTAGTGTCTGTCGTCCATCTGACTGAGAATGGCCGTCATACAGGCCACCACACGAGACTAGAGAGACACAGAGACACAGACAGAGCCCAGGATCAAACCTCTACTTCAACAACAACAAACGCTAAAGTCCTTAAAGTCCCAACGCTCTGATTCAGCTGATGGGACAGAAGATGATGAACAACATTTCAGATAGTTGGGAAAATCTTTCAATCTTTTAAATCGACGTCCAATTTCCCCTCCACCTCTACTCTGCATGTGCCTTCCTTCCCTCAATCCCTCTCTCTGATCAGATGATAAATGATACAGACAGAGGGGAAAAGTGATGGATGACGGATGGATGTATGCAGACAGAGAGGTGAGACCCATCACTCACACAGACCTCACAATCCTGACTGTACGCCGCTGATAAAATGTGTGTGTGAATATGAATGAAATGAAGTGTGCAGTTTATTCTGTCACACAGACTTGAAGTAAAACAGTATAAATATTGGAAGAAAAATTAACTTTGCATCCCACGAAGGACTGTGAATGATGTAACGGAATCAAAAACGGTGGTACAGTATTAAAATATGTACATAGTCACTGATTATACTTTTAAAAACTGTCAGTAAGATTTTTAAAAGCTTTTGAAACTCTCTTTTGCATTCATTTATAAAATACAGTAAAAATTGTGAAATGAAGAGTTTATTTGCAAAAACAGATAACTCCGTTTTTAAAATTTTTCAAAAATCATGTTTTTTATTGTGTTATCAAGTTTTTATTGTTTTATTGTGTTAGTTAGCTGTATTTTTAAGTTATTATTTAATCAAAACAACCCAACTGCAGTTTGATTGATATTAACTGGAATGCAGAATAAAAAACATGATTTTTGATTTATTTTTAGTTCTTTAATTTTTTTTTAGTTATCCGTTTTTGCAAATAAACTCTTCAAATATTATTAAAATTTAAAATAACTGTTTTTTATTTGAATATATTTTAAAATGTAATTTATTCCAGTGTTGCAAGGCTGAATTTTCAGCATCATTACTCCATCTTCAGTGTCACATGATCCATCAGAAATCATTCTAATATGCTGATTTGCTGCTCAAGAAACATTTATTATATTATTATCAATGTTGAAAACAGTTGTGCTGCTTCATATTTTTGTGGAAACTGATATATTTTATTTTTCAGGATTCTTTGATGAACAGAAAGTTCAAAAGAACAGCATTCATAAAAAAAATAAAATCTTTTATAAAATTACAAATGTCTTTATTGTTACTTTAGAGCAATTTAATGCATCCTTACTGAATAAAAGTATTAATTTCTTGAAAAAAATTGTACTGACCCCAGACTTTTGAAGATACAGTATTTGAAGTTTATTGCAAAATATTCTGATGTATGCCAGTAGTTTGAAAGTGTATTCAACTTAATTTTGGCATCTGCAATGCATAATGGGATGATTATACTCTACAGAAAGTCAAACAGCCCACAAAGATGCCATAAATTACACTGGAGTATACAATAAAATACATTAACACTGAAAAAATGACACGTTTCTCCTTTAACCAGAGTAACTTGTGAAAACTTATGTGATAAACCCATCAGACAGACACAGGACTCATCTAAAGGGAAGCATTTCAAACGATTGTGCTGAGACAGATGCCAGTGATGTTCCCATCAGCTGTTTAAAGAGCTCTGAGATCCGTCCTGCTGCTGGAAATATGCTGATCACACACACCTCTATTGCTTTAAACCGTCTGTGTGCGTGTGTGAGTGTGGTGAGATTTCTCTCTAGTGAGTGTTATAACTCTCACTGCTGTCTGTCTGCAGCCTGACAAACAAAGACAGAATGACAGTAAAACAGACACATCAGCTCTGCTCTGCAATACACAAAATGCACATTCACTGAAACCCAGTGAGCTGCTTAACTAGACAGGGACCTGTTCCAAATCAGGACAAACTTACAAAGACTTTTGACTCTCAGCATAAAACCTGGTCCATTTTGCAGCTCAAGCTTTTGTTGGGTTCTTGAGTGCTGAACGGCCGCTGTTGCCCTGGAGCTCACATCTCCCAAAACATTGAAGCAAATTTTCAAATAGATGTTATCTTTAACAAACAAGTACATTCTCACCTAAAAACTGCTTAAAACTACATTATGTGACACAAAAACAGCATTATTTATAAAAATTATAGTGGATTTGGGCATCCGCCATGACACTCGCTGTGAGAAATACTGAAACAGTTGGAGTTCTGTTATCACTAGAATATTGCACTCCTCTCAGCCAATCAGATTTGAGGACCAGAAAGAACTGTTGTATAAAATATAATATATAATATTTAATAAAATGAACATGCAACATTATTTTATATATTATCAAAACAGAAATATATGTAACAGCATGTCCTTTTGTCAGATTTATCTGACTTCTGAGGACAAATTTGTCCCTAAAGTACAGCTAAGTAAATACACACAAAGAAAGTCACACAATCACCCAAAGGCAGAGAAAAGGACACAATGTTTGATGAAAATCTACAGCCAACAAAGGAGTCTCTCTCTCACACACACACACACACACACACACACAGAGGCAGGGCAGCGGTAGAGGTGTAATCTGTGTTATGTAATAAATCTAATTAAATAGAGCGGTGTCATCTATAAGGACAGATGGCTCACTCTGCCAAATGAAAATAAAACCATGCACACATGAGTCATGAATATCCCTTCATCCTGATTCCAGCGTCGCACCTGTTCAAACATCTCTTATCCCTTCCGATCTGTTTCCTGTTTCTTCGTTATTCATTGAGAACATAATTCATACAGACTCACATCATTTTATATCTCTGCTAAAATATTCATCAGATTTTCAGTGGCTTTCAGATAGAAAAGGGTCAAAGTTTGAAGAATCAAACTAGAATCAATATATATATATATATATATATATATAAGAAAAATCACTCTCTGCATAGATTCCATTTTATATATATATATATATATATATATATATATATATATATATATATATATATATACATGGTATCTATGCAGAGAGTGATTTTTCTAATATATATATATATACATATATATATATATATATATATATATATATATATATATACATACATACATACATACATACATACATACATATATATGTATGTATATAGTGTGAAGTACTTATATTATTAACTACAATAAAATAAGTAGGTTCACAAAATAATTTATGTAGATTAGTATTAATATGAATACTGTAATATAAAATATTACCAAACACAGAAAACACAGTGATTTTTCATTTCTAATTTACTTTATATATTATATTTACCTATAACTGTTACACTTGATATTTCATTTTTATTTGATTTGCTTTGGGAAACCTGATAACATAAATATATGGTTTTTGTCATGCCAAAAAAAAAAAAAAAAACCCTACCAAAATAAGAACTAAGATTGAGAAAGACAGACAGCGAGACAGACAGAAAGACAGAGGTTTGACATTCTGCTCAGACTGTGACAGAATAATTGATGACAATAAAAATATAGAAACAGTCGAAACAAGAAGAGACATAGCTGAGAGCAAAGGACACAAACACACACCTGAACACACACGTGACATCCGTGAGCATTTGGGAGCATGTTAAAAATGTGTGTGTGTGTGTGTGCGCGCGCCACGGTCACTTCTTGTCCTGGTTTCAGTTCTTCTTCCCCTGTGGCTGTAACCTCATCTACATCTTTCTCATTCTTTCATTTTCCTCCTGTTATCCTTCTTTTCACAGTTGCCCCCCCCCCAGTCCTCTCTCATTTTCACCCCCCCCTCCGTAAACTGATGTTATGAGATTCCAGCTCCACTTCAGATCAAATTAAAATGAGCTTTAGTGAGAGCAAACCGCACGGCCTGCCTTCATCCTGTATTTTAAATATCACACACACACAAACAAACACACACTAAATGAGGACGTCGTGCACCTCTATTGTTTTTATGTAAGGCTAATAGCAATGACTGCAGACCAAAAATTTAAAAAAAATTTCTTTTTTTTGATGCTTTAAAACAAAAATGTAAAAATCCTTTAAAATAAAAATGTTCAATTTCCTATTGAGGACATCCTCAGATTTGGTCAGATTTACATAATATTATAATTGATATTTAGATTTTGAATTAGTTTTCATTTTAATTTTAGTTAAAGGGATAGTTCACCCAAAAATGAAAATTCTGTCATTAATTAATTAATTACTCACTCTCATGTTGTTCTAAACCCATAAGACCTTCATTCATCTTCGGAACACACATTAAGATATTTTTGACGAAATCCGAGAGCTTTCTGACCCTCCATAGACAGCAACACAACTGAAATTTTACAAAGTTACGAGAACACAATTTTACGAAGTTATGAGAATACTTTTTGTGCACAAAGAAAACAAAAATATGCATTCCTCTGCATGTAAACAAGGCACAGCGTATGCATGTTCTACGTCAGCAGCACCATGCGCATGCGTTGTTTACGTGCAGAGGTACTCTCGATAATGGCAGAACACGTGATTTGGAGGAGAAGAATTGTTGAATAAAGTCATTATTTTAGTTTTCTTTGCACACAAAAAGTGTTCTCATAGCAGAAAGCTCTCGGATTTTATCAAAAATACCTTAATTTGTATTCTGAAGATGAACGAAGGTCTTACGGGTTTGGAACGACATGAAGGTGAGTAATTAATGACAGAATTTTAATTTTTGGGTGAAATATCCCTTATTAGTAATTTTGTCAATTTCTCTATATAGTTTTTATTATTTTTTACATTTTTATTTCAGTTTTAGTTTTAGTTATTTTAAAACA
Organism: Spinibarbus caldwelli; assembly: GCA_039654775.1. Lineage (NCBI taxonomy): Eukaryota > Metazoa > Chordata > Actinopteri > Cypriniformes > Cyprinidae > Spinibarbus > Spinibarbus caldwelli. The sequence continues at coordinate 22,224,750 of CM077247.1, read as the reverse complement.
TCAAGTTAAACTAAACAAAAATGAGAAAATAAAATAAAAAATCTAAACTTATTTTATTATTCTATTTTATTTCAGTTAATTATATTTCAAGTAATGATTTTTTTTATGGTTTCACTTTTACTTTCAGTTAACTATGAAAAACCCAGCGTCTCACACACACACACACACACACTTGTTTCGCTATCCTTGTGGGGACATTCGTAATTGTTTTTCTACTGTACAGACTGTATATTTTATTGCCCTACACCAACTCTACACCTAAACTTAGCCCTCACAGGAGACTTTTTGCATTTTAGATTTTCAAAAAACTTCATTCTGTGTGATTTATAAGCTTGTTTACCCGTGGCGACCTCAATTTAGGTCCCCACCTTGACACGAGTCCCCATGAGTCTGTGTGTATTCAGGTTTAAGTCCCCACCTGAATAGAAAAACAGGTACACACACACACACACACAGAGCTTAGATGTTATATTAGAGATAACATTTCATGGACTTTCATTGTTTTTCTTTCAGGTTAATATTATTTCCTATCTCCTAACCCGATTAGTGCTGCACGATATATCGCATGCATAGAATGGTGTAATCACAGAACCGGCTTTACTGACGAGATGCGCATGACTATCGCATGCGATATATCATGGAGCCCTAAACCCGATCCCTAAACCATCCCACACATAAACCTGTGCACTTCATTAGGTTTAAACACAAATATCATCTGGATCATTTATAACCCTTTTCAATCTGTGACAACACATGGAAATTTACTTATTACAAATACACCTTACAAACAAAACATTTGACGAAAAGAAGTTTGAAATGATAAAGCAGTAGATATCAAACAGAGAAAGTTCTCAGAACTTTCTGGCAAGGTTCTTTCAAAGTTATGAACAAATGTCCAGTAACATTAATAGAATGTTGTTTAAAATTATCCAGTCTTTTATAATGTTCTCAAAATGTTATATATACATCGTTCATGGAATTTTTTTTTTTCCTGAAACATTTTAATCGGATGTTCATCAAACATATCTTTAAATGTTACTATTTCTTGTTTCAGAGAACGTTCAAAAGTAACATTTCCATAATGTTTGAAAAAAAATGACATTGACATTTTTGCAACAACCAGGAAAAAAAAAAAAAAAATTTAAATTTAACATTTTATACATTTAGATAACATTTTCAAGTAATGTTTAAAAAACTTAATGGAAATGGTAGAAATGGTAGACCTTTTTTTTTGTTGTTGTTTGTTTGAGCCTAATACAGAAACACTGACTCAACCAATGGCGAGAGTATGGGGGCGGAGCTATCTGTGTATCCGACCAATGACAGATGAGATGAGTGTCTCAGAAACATGTTTGAAAACAGTCAAGTGTTTTGGTACACTAGTGCCACAGCTATTACGCACAATACTTTTAATCTTCATTTTCAAATCTAGGTCTATTTTTTTAAACTGAACCTAAACTGAAACTTCTTTTGGTCAAATGTTTTGATTGTAAAGTGTGTTTGTGCATCTTTCTTTAAGGTAAATAACACTGACTGTCTAATGCATTAACATTCAGACATATTATTAATAGTAATAAATCTTTTGCAGGGGGGCACTATTTTTAACACCATGCAAGATGTTTTCTAACATTTAAGGCACTGACACACAAAACACACACACATTCGAAACTGCAAACACTTCTTTGACCCTAACCCTTGAACACGTTCGTACAGTGTGTGTGTGTGTGTCCAGACCTCCTATCAGCAACTAATGTGACCGAACAGGAGGGGGAAACCAGGACACACAGCGGGATTAAAACACACGCACACACACACACACACACACACACACACGCATAGAGAGAGAGCGAGAGAGAGAGAGAGAGAGAGAGAGGGAGGAGATACGAGGCGCTCAGTTCACCAGTAGATGTAAGGAGAGACAGATGTGCTCATGAGAGAGAGACAGATCATAAACACAGACAAGACAAAAATCACAGACGGATGTAAGAAAGAAGAACAGAAACACACGGAGGAGTCTGATCTCACAGGAATATAGGAGAAACAGAACGAGTGAACGAGAGAGAGATGAAGAGATGCAGAGATGAAGAACAGTCCATTCACCTACACAACACTCTGTAATGAAGGTCAGTAATGGAGTTAATCATATAATGAAATATTACAACACTGCTCAAGCCATTTGCACACATCTAAAACATTAATTTAATTTAAATATTTTCAATTTATTGTTAAATTTTTTATTTAATTTTTAACATTCACTTTAATTTTGAATATTTAATTTTTACATTTAATTTACATGTGTGGAGTGCTTTTGAGTTCAAACAAAAACATACTAAAAAGCACCTTGGTACTAACATGGTACTTTCGACTTGTACCATGGTCATACCATAAAAGTATCAAAGAATCATGATGCTACGTATTTTAGACTTGTATCATGGTAAGGTTGTGATATTCTCTGTAGTACTGTGGAAAATCACATAAACACCACTGTATATGAATATGGTAATCATTCAGTATCATGGTGTATATCAAAATACCAGAGTTGCCATCTGACACCATAATTTTACCATGGCACTGCTGCAGCACTTCTGTAAGGGTCTCTGGTTGCTAAAATTGCTCATAATGTCTGCATGTAATTAATCATCATTAACAACACAGAGCAAGTTTACTGAATGTATTGTAAACACAACACTGGGATCTGTCTCTCTCTCTGTGTGTGTGTGTGTGTGTGTGTGTGTGTGTGTGTGTGTGTGTGCGTTTCTTTGCTTTCACCGGTTTGTATGTAACAACAGGTATCTAATACCCATCTGTTACTGAGACGTCTGATGAAATAATATATGTGTATTTAAATGTGTGCATAAGTATGTGTTTTAGCATGTGTGTATTTAATGCTTTTAAATGTGTGCATGTGCCTGTATGTATTTGAGTGTGTGTTTTGTGTGCATGTAAAAAATTTGGTTTTAGGTTTTTCTTTGAAAAAATTTTAGTCAAAAATTGTTACAAATAATTAAAAAAAAAAACACACATGCATTTAAAAATGACATGCATTTTTACTCTAAAAAATACTCCAACATAGTTCATTTCACAAAACATTCTCAATAACAAAGAAAATATTTTTAAAACATTTAAAAAACGTTTTAAAAATACATCTGAAATATTTCATTAAATTTAATTTAAAATTTAATTTTGATATAATTTACCTTTGCAAAGTTAAAGCAGGTTGTGAAGCAATTGCAGGTTACTACTTTTTACAGTGTGCAAAAAAAACACGGAGATGTTTTTTAAATATCCTGTTTCATAGAAGAAAGTCAGCAATACAGGTTTGGAAAAACATGAGGTGAATAAATTAACACAAAAGTGCAGTAAAAAAAGGTGAACTATGTCTTCAACTCTTTTACTTTGCATTACGTTAATTTAAATAGCATTTACTGAATTTATAGATCATTTGAGATGTCCCTGAATGCCCCCAAAGAGAAGTTTTGACATATTTATATCACTTCTGGAGACAAATTAGTTCCCAAACTAGCATGTGTGTGTGTAAGTGTGATTCAGAACAAGAGTGTGTCAAAATTGATTTCACGCTGAGGAAATCTAAACACAGATAAAAACATTGAGAAACAGTGAGACACAAACACTTGAAAATAAGTGAAAATAAGAGAGGAAAGATAGAAAGAAAGACAGACAGTCAGTGAGAGATAAACACCAGAAAGGGATGGACGAAAGACAAGAAAACAGACAGACAGTGACAGCAAAAGAAAGACGAGAAGAGACAAATGAACAGAAAGACAGGAGACAGACGGGTATTTAAGAGAGACGGGCCTGAACCTCTGAATGAAGTGAATCTCCAGACGCCTGTCAAGATGATGTCCAGCTCATATTTCACCTCAGAATGAAAAAGATGGAATAAGAAATGTCTGACATGATGAAATTAAGCCTAGTTTTAAAGATTTTTTTTTTTTGCATTATTGCTTTGTATGACTTTTTTACAATTAAATAACCAGTAAATTACATTTTACATCAAATTCTCCTTACTGTAATGCACAACAATCCCATTCTTAATTTAAAATCAATTATTATTCAGATTGTAAAATATTTATGTTTTGATAGAATTTCTTGTATTGATATAAATGAATGAACTAATGAACAAACAAATAAATAACAGGACAAGGAGTTAAAATATACATTTATCAAAAGTCTGAAGATTTGGGTTTGACGATTTTTTTTAAAAGAAAAGAATACTCTTATTCAACAAAGATGCATTAAATTGATCAAAAGTGACAGTAAAGACAATTATTATGCTCTGAAATATTTATATTTCAAATAAATGCTGTTCTTTTGAACTTTCAAAAAAAAAAAACCTTAAAATTAAAATGATTTCTGAAGGATCATGATCATGTAACACTAAAGACTGGAGTAATAATGCTGAAAATTCAGCTTTGCATCAGATAAATAAATTAAATTTTAAAATCTATTCACATAGAAAACATTTATTTTGAACTGTAATAATATTTCTCAATATTAATGTATTTTTGATTTTTAAAAAATGCAGCCTCGGTGAGAATAAGAGACTTTCCTTCAACAACATTAAAAAATCTTAACGACTCCAAACTTTTGTACAGTAATGTATAGACATAATTTAATATTTTATTATGGTAATAAAATCTAATAGTCATCATTGACAATAATGAGAATCACAAAACCCACAAGTGAAATGTCTGAATGCATTACAGTAATGAGAATTTGGGGATTAATGGTCCTAAAAACAGACTTATATATTATTTTCCTTTGATTTTAGGATGAAATGTGACCTGGATATGATTGTGTGATTTACTCAGAGTTTGAGAAAACATGCGTCATCCTCCAAAAGAGGTGAAGACACAAACATCAGTGCATCTCTTGGGACGTTTGTGTCCTTCTGCAGACAAATGCACACTCTCTCACTCTCTCTCACACAGTTTTTTTAAAAAGCTGTTTTCTTTTTAAGCTGATAAATCTTTTAAGCTACCCTGATACTCTCACAGGCGCAAACACACACACATGTCTAAATGCTAAACACACTCGTCACATGACCAGTTCTAAACACACACAAGTTCAGCAGAGTGCTTTGAGGCTCAATGAAATCATCTTCACATGTGCTTTTGTTGGTTTACTAGTGCTGTTCGACAAGTCAAGTATCACTATTAGGCATACTGTACTATTTCAACAAACCTCTAGAACTGTGTTAAAGTTGAGTGTCTGTGTCGTCCATTTTTAATTTATTCGTAGTCTTTTAAATTAGTCTTAGTCCTGTGTCAAATGTACTTTTTAGTTATCATCATATTTAGTCAACCTTGTCCTGTTTTTGTTTAGTCAAGTTTTCGTCGACTAAATGTCTGAGCATTTCAGTCTAGTTTTAGTCAATAAAAACAGTCACATTTTCATCATGCTGTATGATAGTTAAACTGATAAAAAAATGTTTTTGCTCAAAATTATAATACAATGATTGTTGTCATTTGAGAAATTTATTTTTACATTTCAGGTACTGCACTTTCACCAATAAGCACAAACCAACAGAATGTGAACTCATACACATGGTTTATTTTACCTCATCTAGTGTACTGATTTATTATAGGGTATTTAATATAAAAATTAATATCTCTCTGTTTCTTAATATGTCTCTGTCTACATTATGAAAACTGGTAAAAAAAAAAAAAATTATATTCCTAATAGTAATTCCAATAATTCCAAATTGCAATAATGTTTCTCTATTAAAACAACAGCGGTTGATTTTATGCATTTATTCAGAAACCACAATCGCAAACAATACAGTCGAGATCTCATGAAAGAACACAGACTGTGTTTTCAAATCATCGGCGGTGGCGCTACCATAATGAAGGTCGAGTGTGTGTGCATGGTTGCCTGATTGCAAAAATTAAGCAAAATACCTGGCAGAAAATGTATCCATTTAACAGAGAAGCTCTGATTTGGGGATTTGAACTCTTGATATATGGCAACCACACACTTGAAAGCTCGCATAGGAGAAGCAGGTACAGCAGTCTGCAATAATATTTTCTTTTTTATTTGACAAAAATAAAAAGAGATTTTTGTATAGTTTTTATTTTTTAAAATACATTTTAGTCTCATCTTTTATTGTCAACGATATTGCATGTTGATATAGTCACAGTTATCGTTTATTGGCCTTATTGTCATCTCAGCATCGTCTTGTTTTAGTCATGCGAAAAAACGAACATTTTCGTCATTGTTTTCATTAATGAAATTAACACTACTAGCAGCTCCCTGGCAACCACCCAGAACAACACCCCAGCAACCAGCCCAAACAACCTAGCAACCTCCTAACAATGCCATAGCAATTCCCTGGCAACCACCCAGAACACACTTGCATCCCCCTAACAATGCCCTAGAAACTCCCACCCCGAACCACCCTTATAACAATACGCTAGCAACTCCCTGTCAACCCTAGAACTCCCCATTAACTCCTTGGCAACCACCTTGAATGCCCTAGCAACCTCCTACTAATTCCATAGCAACTCCCTGGCAACCACCCAAAATAAATTAACAACCCTCTAACAATGCACTTGCAACTCCATGGCAACCGTGAAGAACGACCTAGCAACTCTCTAACAGTGCCTCAGCAACCATCCAGAACAACCTAGCATACAATACCCTAGAAACTCCCTGGCAACCACAAAGAACAACCTTGCAACCCTTCTAACAGTGCCAAAGCAACTCAGATCCCTGGCAACCACCCAAAATACCCTAGCAACTACCCAGAACAGCCAAACAACATCCTGGTAATCACACAAAACAATTCCCTGGCAACCATGAAGAACAACCTAGCAACTCTTCTAACAGTGCCCTAGCAACTCCCTAGCAACCACCAAGAACACACTTCCAACTTCCTGGCAATCAAAAAGAACAACCTAGCAACTCTTCTAACAGTGCCCTAGCAACTCCCTGGCAACCACGAAGAACAACCTAGCAACTCTTCTAACAGTACCCTAGCAACTCCCGAAAACACACTTGCAACTTCCTAGCAATCACAAAGAACAACCTAGCAACTCTTCTACCAGTGCCCTAGCTACTCCCTAGCAACCACCAAGAACACACATGCAACTTCCTGGCAACCACAAAGAACAAACTAGCAACCCTTCTAACAGTGCCCTAGCAACTCCTTGGCAACCCCCCAGAACACTCTAGCAACTCCTTGGCAACCACGAAGAACACTCTAACATCCTTTCTAACAGTGCCCTAGCAACTCCCTGGCAACAACCCAGAACACACTCGCTATCAGTCCCGAACAACCTAGAAACCCCCTAACAAATGCCCTAGCAACTCTCTGACACCCTAGAAACCACATTGCAACATGCTTAAACCACTATGAGCATCTTGGCAACCGCAACAGCATTCTGTTAAATGTACATCATACAGTGAATACTGTAGTATTACCATGAAATGTTTAAAAAACACTGTTATACTATGGTACTTTGGGGTATTTTTAGTTAGTGAGTGCTGAGTAGAGTATATGTCAGTGTGCACTGAGAAACACCACAGTCAAAGCCATTACACACACACACACACTACATGCACCTGTGTGTGTGTGTATGTGAGTGTAATAGTTCTTCCATTAGGTTTCCGTTTGTGTGTGTGTGAGTTATGTGTAATATAACTGGCAGCGTTTTCCTCTCTCAGTGTGTCTCAGAGGTGCTGTACGCTCCGTCTGGTTAATATTGTATATCAGAGGCTTAAACACATTCGCGTGAATCTCACTTTGTAACATCTCCCAGAGCTTTGTTTAGTTTGATGCTCTGAATTACATCATACCACTGCAAAGCATGAACCGCAAGCCAAACCAATCAAATCATCACAAAAAGAAGTTAAAAAGACCACATTTGATGTAATTGTTGTTATTGGAATATTGGAAAAAAGAGTCTGATTTCTTCAAATCTCATTAGATCCCACCGAAAGCAGTTAAAGGCTCTGGATAATGAACAGACGACGGTCTGCTGGGAGTCACTGCACAGAATGAAGACAGACTTTACAAACTACATCTTTCATTCAAACGGACACACCAGATCCATCTGACTCACTTTTTATGCCCATCCTGCCTGCTGTTTGTTGTTTTGATTAATTTCTTTGCACACAGGGTTCAAAATAAACACCCGCGAATGACAATTGCTAATAAAAATTTGGCTCTGTTGAGTAAATAAAATGGAATTACCAACTAGCTGACCATTCAGTGGAGCAATGAGCATCATGAATACAGTCAGAGCTCAATACCTTCAGGACTATATTCACAATTCATAACACGGGCTTGAGCTCTTCACTGCTTTAATGAAACTATTAACTCACAATAAAAATATTAAATACATATATTTTCATGAAAATCTTATTTTATGAATCAAATTGACTGGTGTCCTCCCTCCACTATAAGATCTAGTGGTGAGGTATACTAAGATTTAAAATGGAAGAAACAGAATTAAAAGGAATTGAAATTCAGAAAATTTCTTAATGCAATTTTAGCTATAAAAGCAGTTTGTCAAGAAACCATTTTGAAAAGATGTAAGATTTGAATGATAGAAGAACAATACAGTAGAACAATATTTAAAACAAATGATAGATAGATAGATAGATAGATAGATAGATAGATAGATAGATAGATAGATAGATAGATAGATAGATAGACACTTCATTTTCCAGAACGCATCAATTTGTTGCAATTCTTTGAATTACTATTCAGTAAATTTCTCTTCCTGTCATTCCAGTTCAGCTTCCTAATGCAAAATATATCAGGCAAAATATGGTTTTATGTCTGAGAGTAAATATTTATGGCCAGTAAACTAACTTACTTTATTCCAGTGGCAGGTTTGACAAAAGCATAACTTTTGGAAGGTAGGTGTGTGTGTGTGTGTGTGTGTGTGTGTGTGTGTGTGTGTGTGTGTGTGTGTGTGTGTGTGTGTGTGTTTTCAGGACAGTGTGTTGACGGGACTCTGGGACGGGGCTCCTGAATATCGATCACCACACACAGAGATGCCAGAGAGTATTTGATAAAGTGTAAGTGTGTGTGTGTGTGTGTGTGTGTGTGTGAATGATGACACAAGAGAGGCTCAGAAAGACAAAATCAAAGTCAGGAGTAACGGAGTGTGAAAGAGAAGAGAGAGGAGTAGTACAGGGCTTGACCGGAGCTGATGAAGAGATCAACAGAGACTCTCAGTGTGTGTGTGTGTGTGTGTGTGTGTGTGTGTGTGTACTGGAGAATGGAGGGATGAAAGTGGAACATCTAACTGTGTGCTGATGAACCGTAGCGAAGATCAACAAGAGACCTCAAGAACACAATACTCAATGAGTGTGTGCGTGTGTGTGTGTGTGTGTGTGTGAAGACAAGGTGCCCTTACAGAAAAGCACTGTGACCGTACCATAGTAATGTATCTATACTATAAAACCTTAAACGACACTGTAAAAAAAAAAATAATAAAAAAATTCAAAATTGTAAATAAAACAAAGATTATTGGAGTACATTTTACCAAAAAAAATAAATAAATAAATAAAAATAAAAACACAATTTCAGTTTATCTGCTTCAAAATTACATTTAATTCAAAGTGTTAATTCAAAGTGTTAATTTTCTAGAAATTTCTGAGTTAAAATTGTTTCAGCAGCAAGTACATTAATGTGATCAGCATAATTTCTCTATTCTTAAATATTTTGATTAAAATTTAACAAAAATATTAGATATATTTTAAAAATATACATTGTTAGTCAAATACTGACTTCTTTTTGTGAAAACACTTAAATCATATTAAATAAAAACAAATACATTTTCAAAATATACATTGTTAGACAAATACTAATTTCTTTTCATGAGAAAATAAAAATAAATAAAATTAAAAATTAAAATAAAATTAACTGTTGGCTTTTTAGGCATTTATTTTGGTATGTTCACTTCAAAAAAAGTGATATTCAGAGATTTATTAGTGTAGCATAATTACTTATTACTGTGATATTTTAAATTTATCATTAATTTAAGGTACTGAATGATTTACATATATTATAGTATCTCAATGGTAAATGGTAATACTGTGTTAAATATCAAAAAACATGGTAATATCATGATATACCTTATGGGTATATAGAACTCTTTGTTAATGATTGACTGCTAATGAATGCAAAAGTACATCATGCTATTACCACAGTACTTTAATCTGATCCAATCCAAGGTCAAAAAGTGTAAAATCCAGCAGATCAATGAATCTAAGTTCTTCTAAACACATCACAGAGCAAACAGCCATCCTGCAGCCCACACTCCCTCTCCAGATGATTCAGAGACGGCAGACATGAAAGACGAGAGGAGGAGATTTGGCTTCGCATGTCTCTAACAGTTTGTTAAAATGAAAATGATCCTAATGAACGTAATGTCTGGGATGCTCTAAGAACTGCAAATATTCAGTCTAATATTCCAAACTAACTTCAATTACTCTCATAATTAAACACACATAGACGCTTTGTTTCTCATTAGGCCTGTTGTGTGTGTGTGTGTGTGTGTGTGTGTGTGTGTGTGCATGAAATAAATGAGTAGTGTTGTATGATCATGTTCATCTGTTAGAGGCTAATGGGGGTCATTAACATTTTTGACCAACAATACCCTTCTCTCTCTCTCACACACACACACACACACACACACAAAGCACTTTCCACAATGCTAAAGATTAAAATGCACTATTATTTACAGTGTAAATCAAAACAAATAAATTCAAAAGATAATTGGAATGCATTTTACAAGAAAATTAATAATTTCTACTTCAAAATTTCATATTTAATTTAATTTAATTTAAAGTTTAATGTGTTAATTGCTTTCTTCGTAATTATTTGTGAAATTTACTAGCAATTTCTCAGTTAAAATTGTTTCAATGTAGATTCTACACTACTTTTTTCAGTGTAACAAATTTAACTTCTCATAAAAAGTAGGTCACTTAAAAGCATCTAATGTCTGTCTAATAAGGGTTATTCTGGACTGTCCCTCTTCTAACTAATCTATAATGGCTTTTCACAAGCAGTTTTGGATTTAAGAGTAACTTTTAAATAAGACATTATAAGGTCTATAAGGTTTATTATTTCTATGGTTAATGTTATTTCAAGAGACTTTCACATTTCTTCTAAAACGTAAACTACACATCAGTTCAATAGTGATTTATCATGCATATAAATTTACATTCTTATGGCGTTAGTTCCAATGTATCAAACGTATTTTTGAAAGCACAACCATTTTAAAATGTACATTTGAGGTCCTGAGAATGCTGTGGAAAAAAAAACTTTCTTCAACTATAACACTATAATATATATTTATTTTTATTTAATTTTTTTAAATTAAATTTTTAATTAAACCTATCTATCTACACTGTGTGTGTGTGTGTGTGTGTGTGTGTGTGTGTGCGTGTGTGTGTGTACATTTTTATGAAATATTTAGTTCAGTTTCAGTTATTCAGGTTAAACTATATTCAAATAATTTATATATATATATATATATATATATATATATATATATATATATATATATATATATATATATATATATATACACACACACACACATACACTTTTTATTAAATATTTATTTATTAAATATCAGTTTTTCTTATTCAGGTTAAACTATATTAAAATGATCTATTTATATATTATTATTTATTATTTAAAGTAACTAAACTGTTTTTATGGTTTTTATATATATATTTTTTTAATTAACTATAATAACCCTGAGGCTAAAAACCTCCTTTCACTGACCATTTTCTGAAAATAATAATAATTAATACATTAACTAATAGTGTTTAAAGCCCTATTTAGTTCCCCATTCATAGAAAGTGCAAGTAACACACACACACACACACACACACACACACACACACACACACACACACACAGTGTTTGGGTCAGAGGATGGGCAGCTTTGAGTCAGTCTCATAAAAGAAAAGAAGCTTAACAGAGAACAAGATATGAACTACAAGACACACAGAGAGCTTATCAAAGAGCAAAAGAAAGGAGGGAGAACAATAAAGACGAGGAAGAGATTACAGAGGAATAAAGTGATAATAATAGGCCGTTCAGGAAGAGAACCAACGAGAAAGCGCGAGACTTTAATCAGCTGCATGTGACATATGGGGGATTTTGTTAACCCTCATTAATATTCATAATAGTCGTGTTGGGTTATTGGAGTCTCTGAGCCTAAGATGGAAGTGAACTTTAAGAGCATCTCTCTGGTTTCTTCTGTTGACTAGCATTCTTTATTACATACACATGTGTGTTGGAAACTGCTACTAACTATTCAAAAATTTAGCTGTTTTCAGAAAAACAAACAAACAAAAAAAAAACAAGTAACAAGCTGCTCCTTCCAACCAGTGTCATCATAATAAAACTTGGTTTTGCCACATATTGCACAAACAGCTATGATATGATATGAAATCAGTCAATAATCTATCATGGACGAAATAAACATATTTTCATAAATATGTATAAATAATTATATAAATAAATACATGTAATAAATCACTAATTTAATGAGTACATTAGTAAATAAAATAAATATATTACTTTTTAAATAAATTAAATGCATAAATGTATGAACTGTTTGAAAATTAAAATACAGTTTCCTAACTGGATCATTTATTTATCATTTGTATTTCATTATTTATTTTTAATTTCCACCAGTTTCATCCACCATAAACGCTTTTTAAACTGCAAAAAGACATTGCAAAGCTTGATACATTTTATTGAATTGGTTCATTTGGACGGTTTATTCAAAATTTGTTAATTGATTCATTTGTTACCTTTTGTTACAAAATAGCTGTTTGTGTACTCAGCTATACACATTGTTTTCTAGTTTTATTATTTTATCTGTTTAAATACTGTTATAATGTGCACTCAGTAATTTTTTGCTTAAGTTGCACTAGCTGACATGACCTGGACGTACAGTACAAGACTGTATGGATGCAGGACTACTCAAAAATTGTATTTCCAGTTATATTTTCCAATTGGAAAAATAAATTATTCACAATTAGCCATGATTTATTTATTTCATGTGCAAAAGAGTCCAATAATAGAAAGATAAATTGAGTGCTACAGTCTACATGATTTAAATCATTTTTTCCAAATTACTTTTCAGTTCTTTGTGTATAAAACTTTTATAATCAGAGTAAAATTACTGAGTGCACCTTTACTATCGCCACCTTAATTGAGATCCTCTTACTTTTGCAGAAGATAAATACTACTCTGAATGAAAAAAAAGTATCATCTGATAACGGCCTCTTAAATAGATTAAATGCAATTAGCTACTTTTTGTTAGAGCAGATCAGGAGTGCAGCTTGACATTTAAAGGGACAGTTCACACAAAAATGAAAATTCTCTCATCATTTACTCACTCTTAAGTTGTTCCAAACCTGAGTTTCTTTCTTCTGTTGAGCACAAAAAAAAGACACTTTGAAGAGTGTTGGTAACTAAACAGTTGACAATAGCCAATAACTTCCATAGTATTTTTTTCTATACTATGGAAGTCAATGGCTACCGTCAACTGTTTGGTTACCAACATTCTTCAAAATATCTTCTTTTGTGGGTGAACTATCCTTTTAACTACTTTAAATTATGAGTAGTTTAAGAAGCAATACCACATGCACAATCTAATGTCTTTTACACACATATTTCTTCTTTCTCAGACAGGCAAACAATGAATTTGAAGACTTCAACACTGGATTGACAGCAAAACGGATTTCTGACCAATGCGATCACATCTAATGCTGTGGAATACAACTTCCCAAAACACACCAAGGAATAATCATCTTTGTTTTAGATAGTATGCTTTTAAACAAAGGCCACACCCCCTCCAGCTCCTCCTCAGGGGGCTGAACCAATCAGCAGAGGTCATGGGCCGACGGGCAGCTGACGCATCCAATGCAGTGCCGGCACTGGAAGTGCCTTTAGCTGGTGGGCGGGCTGTCCTGTCTCAGAAATGGGGCCCTTTGTGCAGCGTTGGCGTCCAAACGTCGCCGGGTCTCCGCTCGCTTCCGTCGTTGAAGAAAAGGACTCAAACAGTCAATACCGCCAACGGACCGACTGTAGAAACCATGTCGCTGGACCGGGTGAAGCGTTGTGAAGTCAACGGAAGACATGTCGTGAAGGCAGCATCCAGGAACCATGTGGCACAGGACAGGACGTCCCAGGAGAGCGAGGTGTACTGTCAAATCAAATCCAATCCAAACCAATCTGGGCCAAGAGGGAGTTTAAAAAGAACCCCTCGGTATGTTAACGGAAGTATTGTTGCGCCCGAGGTGGTGGGCGGAGTTTGTAGCGAAGGGGCGGAGTCTGAGGAAGCAAGACGGCAGAGTCAAACGATGACGCGTGAATGTAGGCGGGGTCAGTCGCTGAAAGGGGAGGCGGCCAGGCCGGCCGCCGGCTCGTACACCACGCCTCCTCACCCATGTCGCGTGATGACTTCATCTCCCAGACTGTGCGCCAGCTGTGGGCGGAGACAGTCTCAAGCCCCGCCCTGCATGGCACCCGCTTGTCGCAAACGAGCCGCCAGTCAGGTTCAAGCGAGCATGACGCTTCCGACGCCGCCAAGGAAAAGCTGTTCGCCTCACTTGCAGAAACGAAACTCCACAGTTGGACAGCCAACGTACGCACAAATTCCCAATCACATGACGCAAAATGCATGCTCCACCCCCTCACAATGCAACAAAAAAGATGCGAAAACAGAGGCATCTACGCGGTCTGAAAAACCCAAAAACGACTCGTCGATGCATAAAACGCAACACACGCAAACACGAGTCAAAACCGAATCAACCGCACAAGACACAAAGGACAAGTGTGCAACCACGCAAACGCACAAATCCACCACGTCTAAACCGATTGGCTGTGAGTCCCAAGCCACGCCCACTCCTCCACCCAAGAAAGACTTGAAACCAATACAGGTCAAATGTAAACCAGCACCTCCAGAACTTCTGATTGGCTCAGGGGTGGAGCCTAAACCACAACCTCCACCCCCTCTTCCATCAGAACCTAAAACTGAGACAGAAACTGACTCTAAAGACACCCACCCACCTCCCACAGACGATATCCCACAATGCAACGGTGCACCTGGCGTTCTACATGGACTGCTGCAGAATGTAGAAGAAAACCTGCTGTATAATCAGGAAAAGATCAAAGTTCTTCTCAATGTCATTCAGGATCTGGAGAGGAACAAAGCAATGAGTGAAGGGTGAGTGAGAGCGAGAGATTAAGGCTCTGGAGTTCATGAAAGCATGCTTGATTTGTGATTCCACACTTCCATCATCCCATAATTCCCCTGGTAACTGATGCATCCTGCGGCAACGCCTCTGGAATCTCGATCATCAATGGGACATCGACCCCCTACCGCTCCCAAACTCTCTCTCTCTCCCTCTCATCTGATGTCTTATTTTCTGTCTCATCTTCACTGCTACACCTCCTAACGCATTTACACCCTTTCTCTTAATCTCTTAAGAGTTTCCCTCTCTTTTTACTCCTCCATCCACATACACATGGTTTCATCAGAAGTCTGCTTTGATTGAAAGCTCAGATCTGTCAGGATCGATCAGGAAAGTGACTGTGTTGTATGCTTTAAAGTGTTCATTTTCATTACATATTCAAGGACATTCAATAGAGGTCTGCATGCCTGTGGGATTCCTGCTGGCCTTGATTTTATTTGTTGTGACACAGGACTACATTTCTGAGTTGTGGAAAAACTCTTAAGTTTCTATATGCAGGCACAGTTTCAAGCGTTTTTTGCCTTACAAAATAGGACTGGAACAACATTCCAGCACTTTCAACTCATTGGAAAAACAATCATTCAATGGAAAAACTAGATCATGTGGGAAAAATGTGAGATCAGTAAGATTTTTTTTTTTTTTTAATGGTCCCTTAATAGTCTCTTATGCTCATCAAGACTTATTCATTTGATCAAAATACAGAAAAACAGTAATATTGTGAAATATTATTGCAATTTCTAATATTTGTTTCCTATTTTAATATACTTTAAAATATTATTAATTTCTGTGACGCAGCGCTGAATTTTCATCAGCCATTACTCCAATCTTCAGTGTCACATGATCCTTCAGACCTCAGTCTAGTATGCTGATCAATGTTGTTATTATCAGTGTTGAAACTGTTGTGCTGCTTAAAAATTTACTGACCCCAAAATTCTGAATAGTAGTGTATACTGTAACACAAAATTTCAATTTTGAATAAACACTTTTAGTAGTTATTTATTTATTTTATTCTTTGCGCTATATACATTTGCGCTTTGCACTATATATTTAAGACTTTTTGTGGTCAATAATAATATTTTATAATATCATTTATATCATACAATTAATAATGTAATTAAAACAAAATTCATAATAGAAATATAAATGTACACAAACTGGACTGAAGCTTAACAAAAAAATCTTTAACAACTAAAACAGGCTACAATAAAAGCATCTCTTGTGACGATCTTGAAAAGAAGACACTTCTTTGTAATACCTGGAAATAACAAATAAAAATGCAGACGTGTGTAGGAAGAAAATTACTGTGGGTGGAAGCGGGATGGAAAAGCACAGACCTCTAATTCAATGTTCTGTGTGCGTGAATCACATGCTTAAAGTGTGTGAGTGTGTGTGTGTGTGTGTAGGTCTTCATTATGTCTAATTTCTTTTTTCAGGCGTTGCTCTTACAGAACAGGTCAGGACATCAACAACTGCTCAACCTGCCAGAAAACAGCCTGCATTATATACAGGTAAACATCACCACAGCAATCCACTTATATCGTATTTTAGCCTTTTATGACTTTTTTCCTCTGTCCAAGGCTTACAATTAAGCAGGCTGATTTTGCTACTGTACTGTATGCAAATGACCTCTGCTGTGAATGGCTAACCTTCACATTAACAGTACTCAGAACTGACTCAAACATGAAAACACATTAATTGCATGACTTTTATCAACATCAAACATTTCACACTAATCAAAGCACAGTAACAACCACATGCAAAAATGCCAAATTGGAGCCTTTTTTAATTTTGTGATTTTTTGGAGTGGCGTTTTTGTTATTATGTCGGTTAGAGGCTGACAAAACCTCCCTTTACACGGTGACTCTTCAGACTTTCAGCAACAGCGCTAAACACTGCACAGAGAGCATTAGCGGGTGTCACACAGGACATTCTGTGCTAAAAAACAGGTCGATGGTGACTGAATAGAGCAGAACACAGGACTCTAAAAGCCATGTTAAAATTGTAACACTCATGCCGTGATGCAATGCAACATCTGAGACATCCATCTGATACATATGTACTGTACACACTATAAATCAACTGTGTAGTATGTTGAAGGATTGTGTGTGACAGGGTTATCAGCAATGTTTTGATCATGTTGATCATTTAGAGGCCTTTTTTCACTATCATGATACAACAGGCTTCATAGGGTTAAAACTCTACTCAAAAGAGCAAGAAAATCCATTTTCCATGACCCATTTAAAATATTATAAATTGTGCGCAGAGCCACATCTGAGTTATGTGTCTTCTGGGGGGGCAGAAACAGACAGAAATTCACCAGGAGACCCTGAGAATGATTTAAGAGTTGCATCAATATCCTACAGCAGATCAAAACATCCAACGGCCAGCATGAGCATCTATTCTATGCAGACGAAACAGATTGTTTTGGTCTTAATTGGTGCTCCTTGCTAAATCAAGCATCAGTATTACTATTTATCATAGTTGGGGTTACACTTGCCTCAGAAAAAAGGAGAAATCTTTAAGTAGGCAGTTAAACAGATGCGTGTGTGCTTTTGTAGGTGTGTGATGTATTTATTAGAGTCAGCTGGGTTGTGTGTTTGTTATAATCGAGGGACAGTGAGCTCAAGCTCACATTCAACTGTAATGAAGCCTTGAGGGACACACACACATTCACACGTATCATAAAGCCAGAGAAAACTGTAAACCTGTGCGATATCCCTCCTGTCGCACAAACACACACACATTCAGCCAGCGCTGTATGAAATTCCCTTGACTCTTTTATCTGCCTTCCTTTTTTCCTGTTGGGATGAACAGGATCATTATTCCCAGACTATGAAGAGCTAATCGTACACTAATGCATGTTTCCAGCACTCACACTGAGGTAAAGCCTCGGGAATCAATTAAGAGAGATGGATTTCCTATTGAAGTTTAATCTCATGACAATACAGTCTGAGAAAAGCCAGGAACACACACACACACACATATACAGAGGTTCTGTTCCAAATGCTGTCAAGCTGCTTTGCTGTCTACATAGGCAGCATCCTAACTGAAATGACTGATTCGGAGCACCATAAATTGGCAGAAACTCTGTGTCATACAAATAGTGCTCCTAAAATGAAATGCACAGTAGGCTTGACAAGTTTCTTTAATCTGCTCGATCATGCATGCGTGCATTAATTTGTTCATGCATTCATTCATTTGATCATACATACATATATTTGTACATGCATGCATTTGGTCATGCATTTATTCATTAATTTGCTTATGAATTAATGCATTCATTCATGTGTTTATGCTTTCATGCATTCATGTTTGTTCATGCATTCATTCATTTGTTCGTTCATGCTTTTGTTCATTAGTTTATGTTCATACGTTCTTTCGTTCATTCATTTGATTGTGCATGCATATATTTGTTCATGCATGCATTCATGTGTGCATGCATTCGTTCGTGCATTCCTTCATTTGCTTATGTGTTCATGCATTCATTAATTTGATCGTGCATTCATGCATTCATTCATGTGTTCGGTCATGCACTGATGTGTTTGTTCATGCACTCAAGCATTCATTTATTAGTTTAAGCGTTCATGCATTCATGCATCCAATTATGTTTTTGTTTATGCATTTTTGCATTCGTGCATTCATTCATGCATTTGTTTATGCATTCATTCATTAGTTTGTGTTCATATATTCATTCATGCATTCATTAATTTGATCATGCATGCATATATTTGCTTATGCATGCATTCATATGTGCATGCATTCATTCATTTGCTTATGCGTTTATGCATCCATTTATGCTTTCATCATGAATTTGTGCATTCATGCATTTGTTCATGCATTCATTCTTTATGTTATGTGTTCACACATTCATTTATGTATTCATTCATTCATAGAGGGTGCATTAAAGCTAAAATTTCAGCCTTTACACTAGAGATAATGTTCCAAATTCAGAACAGTTTTTACTGTACCAATCTTTTTTATGGACACTTGAACTTTGCATTATAGCCTAAATGACTTGGCTCATTTCAAACTCAATAAGCAACATCTGCTAAGTTCAAGGGTTCATTAAAAAAAGATTGGTACCATAAAAAAAAAAAAGTTCAAAACTTGGATTTTGTTAAACCATTACCTCTAATATGAATCCTAAAATGTTATCTTTAATGCACCCTCTATAGCGGTGGAGAAAGAAGCATTTCTGAATGTTCCGCTGTGTTGTTAAATTAAGTTTGCGATTTAAATTTTGTTGTGTTGTGCGCTACAGGGCCACCACATCAGACACAAAACTTCATTATAAAAACACACTATAATAACTATAAACAATGCATTTAAGGCAAGGTAAAAAGAAGTAGAGCTGCTCTCTGTTTCAATGAAAACAGGCCAATGTCCAAAACTGTTAGATTATGCTTCAAATAACTTTCAAATTAGCACTAAATCTGACAACAATAGTAAAGTTTCTTCAACTAGTATACCACACTAAAAACTGTACTTTTTTTAGTCTTCTTTCATGAGTCTTCAATATTTCTGGCTCATTTCCCCAGAAGAGAAAAGCAGTTTATTTAAATTGTGCAATTGTGTATCTTCTAAAAATGAACTTTTGTCAACTTGGACTAAAAGCTACAAAACTCTAGATTTCAAGCCGTCTTTAAGACTCCAGAGCAAAAAAGCAAAACCTGAGCAAAAAAATAAATAAATAAATAAATAAATAAATTCCTTTGGGTTTAAGTTAACGGACGCAGTGTGATTTATAGCGCTAGATTTCCTTTGACTCATGATTTCAGGAAGATAATACTGATGATTAAGATTTCTCTCCGTCTGAAAGTGCAGACTCCAGCTTTGAGATTTCTGACTGAGTAAACTCTCTTCCCTCAACAGATCCGTTCATCACAAATTCTGCTTCCATACTTCTTTATCTCTCTCCTTCTCCCCGACTTGATGCATCATCCTCAAGGGACGTAGAAAAGTTGAGATGGGCTTGGTTATAATGCTCTTTAAAAAAACAGAAATGCACACTCTTCTTCAACATTTTCTTTGCCCATGCAAAGCTCAGGTGGTTGCTCAGCAGTTACTAGTCTGTCTCAAAAGAATCTCTATGATCCTCTCAATGAATCATTAATGTCTTTAGCACAAACGTTATGCGACAAAGTTTAATAATAGAGTTAAAGGTCTCACTAACACAGAGTTCGACCAATAATAATAGCAATGCAAGCGCTACTGATGATAAATAAGCATAATCAATTGCACTGCTAAAAGAAAAAAAAAAACCCTCAGTGAAGATGAATTTGCATGGTGCACTGATCATATACATGTAAATGTGTCATCTGGATATGCAAATCAGAGACATCACCTAGCAATTTCTAGTGATAAATGACGCCCTCTGAAATGACAGCAACACTGAAAAACAGATTTACAGCCAGCAAAAACTGTCGAGTTTCAAATGCAATACAGAAATAACTAGATTTGCATTTCCTGAAGAAAGCAACAGCGCCTGCACAGCAACAAAAGGAGAGTTTGAGATTAAGGCTTTATAGTTTTGCCTGTGAAATGCTACATCATAGACGCTTTGCTGCTATTGTGATACTAAGCATCGTGTTTTATATCAACCGAGCATCAACATACATCTGTGCTGTAAAAATGCAACTACAGATGGTTGAACTATATGGAAACTTGTTTTCGCCATGCTGATTTTTTATCTCACAAATTTGGACTATTTTTGCAAGTCTAAAAAAAAACAACAAAGTCAGAATCACAAGATATAAAGCCAGAACTGTGAGAAATAAAGCCAGAATTGTAAGCTATGAAGTTAGAATTGCAAGAAAATTGTGTATTTTCCATACAGTGTCCAATACAAGCTGTTGTTGAACAAACTCTGTTTATCTCCGTCCGTCATTATGGGGTTTGTTAACCTTCAGTATATTCTCTGTCAGTCTGCATTAGTCTCTCATCCCTTTCCCTCCATCTTTTGCTTATCACGTCCCGTCTTTTCTCTCTTTCTCTCAAATTCACTTAGTTGCTGGGAAATTGCAGGCAGGACTGTGTCTGCACTGTAAACAGAGGGCATAACCCCTCACACATACATTCTCATGCTGTTAGATTGCAGTCCGATGAAATGGTCAGAATCTGTGTGTGTTTGATGCAGTTGTGATAATAGTTCATGTCAGTGGCCTTGGCTCCAGAAGTATTTGTCTCATTCATTTATGCGCTCGGATTTTTAAAAGAGTTTTAATCCTTGACCCAAACCAACCAGCTCTGAGATAAAGCAAAATATTACAAACTTTCATTTTACAAACAAAAATGTATTTGAAAATTGCAAAGATGACAAAGACTGTATTTAAACCCAAAAAGACTGCAAATACCGATTTTAAAAGTTTGTCAGCAAGACTTTTTTATATAACGAAATTATTTTATTCAGCAAGGATGCATCATCAAAAGTGAAAGTAAAGACATTTATAATGTTATAAAAAATTCTATTCCAAAAAAATAATGTTCTTATGAACTTTAGTCATCAAAGAATCCTGAAAAATAAAATGTATCAGAAATGTTTCTTGAGCAGCAAATCAGCATATTAGAATGATTTCTGAAGAATCATGTGACACTGAAGACTGGAGTAATGATGCTGAAAATTCAGCTTTGATCACAGGAATAAATTACATTTTTAAAAAAAAATATTCAAGTAGAAAATATTTATTTTAAATTGTAAAAATATTTCAGATCAGAAGAGACTTCTTTCAAGAGCATTATATGGTGATCTCTCTTTGAGACTGTGGGATTTTGGCTATTAAACATGATTTTTAAAATAAAAAAAGTCCCAGAGCAGGAGAAGCCGCAATGATTTAACTTCAGAGCTCACAGTCGGTGTCTCTTGAAAGGTTTATACATTATCATTAAAAATCAATCTTTCTATGGAAAAAATGAAAGAGACTTTTACTTCCAGAACCCGACTGCTGTGCTGTGAAACTTCTAAGAAAGTGAGATGAATGACGAATTGAGCAGAAGGAAATAGAGAGCAAGAAACACAGAAAGACAGAGTGAGAGTTTGAAGAATGTTTCTCTGTTTGTGTGTCGGTTTGTCTTTAGATATGTTTGTTATTTTGACACGTGTCATATTGTCTTAATGTTCATTTCTATGGCCTGATGAATGATCTGCCAGAACAGATGATGAAAAGGGTGATTTTGTTTTTTTTTTCTCTCTCTTCAGGCACACACTTTATTCACAAAAATAAGATATATATATAAAATAGTTTAGTTGTAATTACTGAACATCATAGAAATATTATCAAAATTTCTAGCTTGTTTCCCTACATTTTAAAGTGTACTATATTTGCAACTCACATGCATTATTATGATCTCAAAAATAACAAGAAATTACATTCACAATGCATTTAACTTCTGTAACTTTGTTTTTTTGTTGTTGTTGTTGTTGTTGTTTTTTACTCAGAGTCATCATGTTTTCTCATTTTTCTCATCAAAAACAAAAACAAAAAAAGAATACTCATCCTCAGGCCATCCAAGATGTAGATGAGTTTGTTTCTTCATGGGAACAGATTTGGAGAAATGTAGCATTACATCACTTGCTCACCAATGGATCCTTTGCAGTGAATGGGTGCCGTCAGAATGAGAGTCCAAACAGCTGATAAAAACATCACAATAATCCACAAGTAATTGACACCACTCCAGTCCATCAATTAATATCTTGTGACATGAAAAGCTGTGGTTGTAAGAAACAAATCCATCATTAAGATGTTTTATGAGTTCTCTATCCATAATATTGCTTCTTCCAGTGAAAAAGTCATCTCGCCTGAATCATGAGAGAAATATGCACAGATCAAGCACAAAAACAATCTAAAACAGTTGAAAACAAATATGTTGGTGGATTTTGATGTGAGAGACAACAGGTGATGGAATTTTTCACTGAAGAAAGCATTATTATGGATTATGGACTCATATTTTAGCCAGAATAAACAGTTTAAAGTTTGTTTCTTTGTTTCAACACACAGCTTTTGCCTTCACAAGAAATTAATTAAATGGACTGGAGTGGTGTGGATTATTGTAATGTTTTTATCAGCTGTTTAGACTCTCATTCTGACGGCACCCATTCAATGCAAAGGATCCATTGGTAAGCAAGTGATGTAATGCTACATTTCTCCAAATCTGTTCTGATGAAGAAACAAACTCATCTACATCTTGGATGGTCTGAAGGTGAGTACATTTTCAGCAAATTTCAGTAATATGTGCATCTCGCATTGCATAATGAATATTTTTTATTTTTATGTTTAATTTTTTCTAATATTTATTTCTGTATTTATAGTGTGGAGCACGACTTCCGTGTGCAGGAGGGACAATTTCAAAGCATTCTGGAAGCCTTGGATGAAGCAGAGTACGATGTTCCCGCCCCCATCCCAAAGCCCGCCCACATACGACCTCGAACCAAGAGCCGTGTCAAGAAACTGCGAAAGAAGTGTTTCTGGTGGCTGTAGAGAACCACTGCCATGGAAATCTACTGCAGCTTAGATTGCCACAGAAATTCATAATTAAGTGTGTTTGCGTTCATGGAAAATGCCACCAGCATCACCGCTGTGGTTATGATGTCAAAAAAACAAACTTATGGACGTTTGAGCTTCATAACACAGTCCGGGATAAAGGATTTGTTAAAAACGTTGCTCTTACTGAATGGATTACGCTTTGAAATAATTGTTACAGTGTGACAAACTTCTCAAAGCCACGGCTGAACCAAAAGCTCATCTGACATCCTGAAAACTTGAGGACAATTTAAAATCCATTGAGACCCACAAGACCTCGCATCTAACCAGTCAATAAATCTCCTTCATAGTGTCTGACAGAGGCAGAATGCATTCAATATCCCTCTTTACGCTGATGGACGGAGTGTTATCCTGATGGAGATTCTCTGTCTCATCTCCTCGTCAACGTTCTCTGACCTTTGTGTGCGGATGGCTTTCGTCCCCGACTAATGAATGTCTAACGCTCTGTTCCCAAACCTAGTCATCTGCCTACCTACACAGCATTTTAAGTAACCAGTAGTTGAGCTCCCCATGCGGAGGCAGCGTCTTATAAGATGCAACCACACTGCATTGTCCTTAATGGAAAAACCCAAGTTGTTACACTTACTGCTTAAGCAAATAGCTCACCCAAAAATGGAAATTTGCTTAAAATTAACTCACCCTCGAGCCATTCAAGATCTATATGAGTTTGTATCTTCATGGGAACAGATTTGGGAAATGTAGCATTTGCTCACCAGTTGCTCACCAATGGATCCTCTGCAGTGAATGGGTGCCGTCAGAATGGGAGTCCAAACAGCTGATAAAAAATCACAATAATTCACAAGTAATCCAAATGACTCCAGTCCATCAATTAATGTCTTGTGAAGTAAGGCATTGTTAACTTCAAACTGTTGCTTCTGGCCAAAATACAAGTCCATAATCCATAATATCGCTTCTTCCAGTGGAAAAAGTCCATCCAAATGTCCTCTCACATCAAAATCCACCAACATATTTGTTTAAAGCTGCGTTTTCGACTGTTTTCGCTTGTAAACGGTGCTTGATGTGTGCATATTTCGTTCCTGATTCAGACGAGAAAACTTTTTTTTTTTTTTTTTACTGGAGAAAGTAATATTATGGACTAATATTTTAGCCGAAAGCAACAGTTTGAAGTTAAAACTTGTTAATAATGGATTCATTTCTTACAAACATGCAGCTTTTCACTTCACAAGATGTTAATTGATGGACTGAAGATGTGTGGATTACTTGTGGATTATTGTGATGTTTTTATCAGCTGTTTGGATTCTCATTCTGACGGCACCCATTCACTGCAAAGGATCCATTGCTGAGCAAGGGATATAATGCTAAATTTCTCCATATCTGTTCCAATGAAGAAACAAACTCATCTACATCTTGGATGGCCTGAGGGTGAGTGCATTTTCAGAAAATTTTCATTTTTGGAGTGAACTATTCAATTGAAATCAATCAGTTGGAATCAGTCAGTCACTCTATTTCAGTTAGGATGCTGCCTATTTAGACAGCAGGCAGCTCACTAGGTTTCGGAACAGAGTTTAAATGTATTAAAGATTGAAGTACAGAATTCTAAATTTTCAATGTGATTCTACAAGCAAAAGCAAGAGGGAAAGTGTGACTCAAGGGCCTGTTCATACAAAACATTCTTGTATTACATCTGCACCATTTTTTAGTTGTACATATGTACATGTACATAAACATGTATTTTTAAGACGCTGTCTCAAATTAAAAGAAGTTACATTTTTTAAAAATATCACATTTGGTTTCCTTGGGCCATTTTCAGATATATGTGAATGGCCTCTATTGCTACATCCATGTTTCATCAAAATTACCATAATCACTAAATGATTCTACTCAGAATTATTCAGTTTCTCAGAATCTGAAATGATTCATTTCTATGGCAAAACTCAATGCCAAAATTACTGCAAATTGCTGCATAACACCAAAATGGCTGCATGTCCAGCTTTATTCATGATGAAAGTAAAATAATTAATCACTACATTAATTTACCTCCATATTCTCAGTGAATGTGCATCAGGAAACATAAAACAATTGTAAAGATAATACATGTTTAGAGGTACAGCTGTTGTTTGCCTATAATTGAAGCTGCTGCCAGTTTTAGCCAGAGTTTTCATTAAATTGTGAGTTTCTGACTTGTAATTTGCAAGTTCGACAAAAACATGGGCAGGTTTTACTACTTGGAAACCGGTAATTACGGTAATTTCACCATGACATGAATGTCCTATTAATGCAACATGGATGCCACCGCTAATTTCCTCACAAACATGTAAGACTGAATTTAAAGTGTAAATGTTTGATGTTCTCACAGACATTGTAGCTTTAATGTTTAGATTCATCATGATCAATGAATTCACAAACACTGATATATTTTTCTCTATTATTCACCCCTTCTCACATACAGATCAACACTTTTTGCTTCCTAGAGTACGTAAAACACACGCTGGTTCAAACGCACGTCTTCCACTCCGTATCTGTCCTGTATTCATGTCCAGACTTGAAAATATACAGTATATATATCTCTCTATATATATATTTAAATATATAAAATAACAAATATTATAATCAATGTATTTTTATACGCTGATATTCTGATAGTCAAAGACTACATTTCCCACAGTGCACTTCTTCCTCCCTCCAATTGTTTGTAATTGAGATATTTAAGATGACGTCAATAAAACTGTGTATTTTAATGCAGTAAATGTTTCTGGTCTTGTCTGAGCAATAATAATAGTGATATTTGACTTAAAAGAGAGGAAAGGACAATGAAAGGAGATGATTTAGTGGTTTAAACTCACAATGAGAGCGTGTTCTCGGCCCATCGTGATGACTGTGCGGTTTATCGTCCTCAGCAGAGACGACACAATGTCCTGAATGTGCTGAAATGTGTCTCCCTGGAAGAGAAAGAGACAAAACGCTTGTTATTTGTATTCTAGCGCTGAACCCGCTGCATCCAAACGGTCAAAGATTTTCTCATTAAGGTGCCCAATTAAAACACAAACACACAGAATGACTCTTGAGTTTCTCACCTCAGTGTTCCCTGTTTATAAGCTACAAATTTTAGATGAATAGTAGACATGAATTCTATCATCATGACTAGATATTTTTCACAAAAATGAAAGTGAACCACGGCTGTTAGGAAAGATTTTTTAGTTTTTTTTTTATATTTTTATGCAGCTTTTTGTCATTTGTGGAGCCTTACAGCTCTTGGTCACTATTCACTTTCATTTATGAAGAAAAGAGCAGTGTGAAACGATATGATGATTTAATGCTTACAGAATTTACATTTTTTAGTTAACCATTTCTTAAACCGTGCAAATGAAGAGTGACGTGGGTTTGTGTTTTAGTTGCAGGTCTGGTCTCTCTGGCTCTATCACACTAATTTATAGTTTAAATGTATTGATTAGACCGTGTGTGTGTGTGTGTGTGTGTGTGTGTGTGTGTTGTCAACTAAAGGCCTTTAATTTGATTTTTTTTTTTTTTAATCAATACTGAGAAAACCCATCTGGACCCCAAAAATGGCCCATTTCTAAAAATGTGGAGTCCTTTAAAGTCAACTTAAATCTTAATACACATTCCTGGCCTTCTCCTGCACAATTCAGGATGTTACTCCAAAGACAAAAAAAAAAAAAAAAAGTTTCTCTTCGTAACCTTGAATTAAATTGTAATAATTTGTCAAATGCACTGGCACACCTAATGACATCACAGCAGGTCAGACAGCATTTATGAGCAGCATGATCATCACAGTATTGATATTGTTAACTAAAACTATTAAAAATTAAAAATAAATAATTTATTTTAGTAAATAAATAAATAATACAAATTGTTTTCAGTAAGTGATATTAATATAAAATAAAATATAAACATCAGATGAAAAACTGTCTCAAACAGTACTAAAATTACTAAACTTAAATCTTAAAATAAAGTATTAAAAAATGCATTTTAAAAAAAATCACATAAGCACATAAAATAACTAAATTGAATACATTTAGTTTAAAAAAAATAGCATAAAATAATGAAATACTGCACTGGCAACTAACTAAAATAAGTTTAAACTAGAGTACTAAAATCACTAAAAATAAAACTGAAATAAAAATAAATTAACAATATATAATAAATATATAAAATATATTTATAAAACATTTAAAACGTATAAAATACATTAAAAAATAATAAAAAAAAAATCACATAAGCACACAACAAAATAACTAAAACTTCAATTAAAATGTAAACCGAAAATATAAAACTAAAAGCTAATTCAAATATGAATAAATACTACAATAGTACTGTATATAAATAATACTAAAAGCACACAAGATGACTGGCAGTATTAGTCTCTCTCCTACTTCCTCCTTATGAGCGAGCAGGTTAAGTTTTTGAACAGCTGACATCATTAGGTGCGTTTCCATTACAGATTTGCGCAAAACTTTGGCGATATTTTATAAATGTCGATAAAAACGTATTTCGAAATGACGGCGTTTCCATTAGCCAATGTTATGTGACTAAAACGTAACCTTTTGCCTCTCGCGATAAGTCATGGCAACGGATTTTGGTGAGATTTGATGGATTTTGGATGTATTTATTCAAAGGAGGCGTAAGCGTGTATCTTTACAGAAGCACCATGGAGAGCCACTTCAGAAACATGCGTGGCGTGGCTGGAATAAACACTGACTAGAGTGGCCGCAATCAGCTTCAGTGGCCGTATCAGAGCCACACTGCACCGCAGACGTGTGCAGTGTAAATTGTCTAAGCATTAATGGCAGGGAAAGCCCCTTATATTCGAGAGCGACCACGTATGAAGTGTTTCTTGGAGGTTATAGTACACTGAAGAATGATTTTATGATTTTTTACATACGCCATGTGACCTGTAAATGCGAAAAAAACGTTTCCATTGCAGTTTTGCGAAATATTCCTTTTTCGAATTGCCTGAAAAACCACCTCATGCGAGCATAAAAACTTTTTTGCAATATATGGGAGTTTTTGCGAAATTGACGCGTTTCCATTAGGCGTATTTTCAATTCGTAATTTTAATTTGCGCAATTTGAAGGGTAATAGAAATGCGCCTATTGATGTGCAAGCATGGATGATGAAAGCCCTTCATCACAAACATCTTCTGCCTGTGTGAGAATCAGCCTACAGGAAAATGACCCGTGTGTGTGTGTGTTTACCACCCCCTCACTAATTTCATGACGCAGAGGCGGATAAAGTGAGGGATTGAGAGAGAGAGAAACATCTGTTCATCTCTACATGGAGTATTTCATTTCATATTGTGTTTCTCAACATCAATAGCTCTTTACTTCAGCTGCTGCCACAAACACTCTCTCTCTCTATGGGTTTCTGTCTCTTCTCCTTTATTGTCATCTGTCTCATTCTTTCTCAGTGGTCAGTGGATGACGGCTTAATCAGGTACACCTATAATCCCTGTGGACTGTTTGTGTGTGTGTGTGGACGCAGATATCTGTGGCACCTGTGGCCTGTCATACAGTACAGTTTCCATTACTCTTTCTCTCTATCCACAAAACTGCTCCCTCATCGATTTCACATCACACTCATGAAACTTACGACACCTGTCAAGAGCATGCCCAGCTCGTACTTCATTTTACCCCAGTATTTGGAGCAAGTGTTGCCATGATTTAATGCAAAAAACTCTAAAATAGGCTTCATTTTATTTAAGCAAGCAATAATTAAAGAATAAAGCAATAAAATAGACAGACAGACAGACAGATAGACAGATAGACAGATAGATAGATAGATAGATAGATAGATAGACAGATAGATAGATAGATAGATAATCATTATGTGTAAAAACAATAATAAATGTTTAAATTTTGACGAATTAAACATCATGGTAGTATCTGATGTGTTGCCTATAAGTTATGCTGATTTAAATAAAAAGTCATAACAGTAATGAGAATCTAATGAAAATCAACAAATTAATGAAAACTACAAACAAACACAAAAGTAAAATGTCACATTGAAGTAATGAAATATCCAGTGCTGCTTGAAAGCTTGTGAACCCTTTAGAATTTTCTATATTTTTTTCATAAATATGACCCAAAACATCATCAGATTTTCACACAAGTCCTGAAAGAAGACAAAGAGAACCAAATCAAACAAAGGAGGCAAGAATATAGTAGTCAACATTTGAAGTGGATCAAAAAAGTTCATCAAAGTTGTCCTAAGACAAGAACGGGTATTGTTTTGGTTTTAGGACAAATGTTGACTACTGTATATACTTTGTCATTTATTTATTGAGAAAAATGATCCAGTTTTAAATATCTGTGAGAAGTATGTGAATCCTTGCTTTCAGTATCTGGCGTGACTCCATTTTGCAACAATAACTGCAGGTAAAGTTTCTTGTAACTGCTGATCAGTCCTGCACAACATCTTGTAGGATTTTTAGCCCATTCCTCAGTACAGAACCACTTCAACTCTGTGATGATGGTGGGTTTTCTCCAGTGAACTGCTTGTTTCAGGTCCTTCCACATAATTTCAGTTGGATTGAGGCCTGGACTTTGACCTGGCCATTCCAAAACATTAACTTTGTTCTTCTTTAACCATTTTTTGGTAAAATGACTTATATGCTTGGGGTCATTGTCTTGCTGCATGACCCACTTTCTCGTGAGACTCGGTTCTCAGACAGATGTTCTGATATTTTCCTTTAGAATTTGCTGGTATAATTCAGAATTCATTGTTCTTTGAACGATGGCAAGTCGTCCTGGCCCAGATACAGCAAAACAGGCCTAAACCATGATACTACCACCACCATGTTTCACAGAAGGGATAAGTTTCTTATGCTGGAATGCATTGTTTTTCTTTCTTCAAACATAACTCGTCTGATTTAAACCAAGAAGTTCTATTTTGGTCTCATCTGTCCACAAAACATTTCTCTAGTTTGTCCACATGATCTTTAGCAAGCTGCAGATGGGCAGCAATTTTCTTTTTGGAGAGCAGTGGCTTTCTTTTTGCAACTCTGCCATGCACACCATGGTTGTTCAGTGTTCTCCTGATGGTGGACTCATGAACATTAACATCAGCCAATGTGAGAAAGGCCTTTAGTTGCTTAGAAGTTACCCTGGGGTCTTTTGCAGCCTCGCGGACTATTACACGTCTTCCTTTTAGAGTGATCTTTGTTGGTCGACCACTTCTGGGGAGGGTAACAGTGGCCTTGAATTTCCTCCATTTGTACTCAGTCTGTCTGACTGTGGATTTGTGGAGTCAAAACTCTGGTTTTGTAAACTTTTCCAGCCTGAACAGCAACTCTTTTTCTGAGGTCCTCGGAGATCTCCTTTGTTCGTGCCGTGATTCACTTCCACAAACATGATCAGACTTTGATAGATCCCTGTTCTCTAAATAAAAGAGGGCACTGACACCTGATAGTCATTCTACTGAATGAAAACACCTCTGAACAGATGGACTCTAATTTCAGCTTCAAATTAACTGCTAATCCTAGAGACTCACATACTTTTGACACTCACAGGTATGTGATATTGGATCATTTCCCTGAAAAAAATAAATGAAAAAAATATATATTTTCGTCTCATTTGTTTAATTGGGTTTTCTTTGTCAACTTGTGTGAAAATCTGATGATGTTTTGAGTCATATTTATGCAGAAATATAGAAAATTCTAAAGGGTTCACAAGCTTTCAAGTAGCACTGTATATTTATATATATTTAAGTATTATTGGGATTGTTTACATTTCATATATTCATACAGATACTACCATTAAAAAGTTTGGGATTGAAAGAAATTAATACTTTATTCAGCAAGGACACAATAAATTGATCAAAAGTGACAAAGACATTTATAATGTTCTTCTAAAGTTATTTTAAATGTTAATATTTCATAATATTACTGATTTTACTGTGCTTTTAATCAAATAAATGTAGCCTTGGTGAGCAGAAGAGACTTCAAAAATATCACAAAGTCTTACTGACCCCAAACTTCTGAACACTAATGTCTTGTGATTTTAGGTTGAAATATGATGTATATTCCAGCTTAATTAGCTTTAGTTCATTATATATTAGCAGGATGCTTATGGTTGCTCTTATTTTCAAATAGGTGTGTTTATCTGCATTTTACAATGGCTCTAAACGTGGCTCATCCAGTCACAATATAAAGTCAAAACGACACACTCAAGAATACCTAGACAGCTTATTTCCCATCCCACATTGTTTGTGTGTAGCTCTACAAATACTCGCTCTCACAGATGTTCTCTCATCTGTATTTTTAGAAGAATCGTTTGAGGTGAATAATGTTTTGAACGCTCTCCGAGAGTTTAATTCAAACCGCAGCATGAAACATGCCATGAGAGAGAGAACGAGAGCGTGCATCTTCCTCACACGTTCCTCTCTCCATCACTGTTTGTTTGAACTCTGAAACGCTCTCTGAATTCTGTTAAAGGAGCAGACGAGAGGTCACGACCCCATCACATCTTCATTCTGCTCTCTCTTCTGCACTCCATCGTTCTCATCAGTCGTTCATCATCATATAATCAGACGGGTCTGACCCGCTCACCTCGCCTCTCCGCTAAAACACAAACAGCTCTTGAAGGACATGTACGGCTTCAAAACAAGTTAAAGGTGAAGTGTCTCATTAAGTCTGATGTTAAAACTCCACGCTTATAGTATTTAGAGACAACTATATTTAAGACATTCATGGGTTGACTTCCTGAAAAGTGTAAACACTGAACATCGCTCAGTTTCATTAGCATTTGTTGCATGACTGATTGATTACCACTGAAAATGAAGGACGACATACGTAGAGACAAATCAAACCTCTGATGAATAACTAAAAGTCCATCTATAAAAGCAGTCCCGCTGTCATAATTATGTGATTAAAATCGCTTTTCATGATTAAAACCAATTTTCACCTAAAATGTACATTTTTCATAATAAATAAATGAATAAATACTATTATTTTTCATAAAAAGGCATGTATTTAAAAATATATACTACATGTATATTCGTTTTTACATTTTAAGACAAATATATACACATATATATATATATATATATATATATATATATATATATATATACACACACACATACAAACTATATTATATTCTATATAATATAATATACACTGTATTACTCTCTCTCTCTCTCTCTGTCTATATATATATATATATATATATATATATATATATATATATATATATATATATATTTATATGAATAGTAATATTAATAGTAATATTTAAAATTGTATAATAAAATTGAAATATTATGACACACTAAGAATACTCTAGTATAAGTATTCTAAGTATGTCATAATATTTCAATATTATTATACAATATATTATACATACATATAGTACCATTAATATTAAATATTTATAAATAAGTATTAATAGTTAAAATGACATATAATTGTATAAAAATCAAAATATTAAAACACTGAGAATAATTCTTAATTCTTAATAATTATTGTTTATTTATATAATTTTTACAACTATATAAAATGTATATATTAATATATTATATTAATTATAATTATAATATATATTTTTTATATATTTATATCATATATTATTATATATTAAATATATTGATTATTTAATTATTAAATATTAATATATTATTATATATTAAAACAAACACACATATTTAAAAGCATTTATCGTTTTAAATGGATATAAAAATGTATATATCAAAACATATTACGAATGTTCTTAAAAAGAAAATTTTAATTATACAAATTATTTAAAATATTTGTAACCCCACAGGTTTCTACTGGAAGCGTATTAGTATAAATATTTCTTTAAAAGTATGAAATTATTTTCTTTAGTAATGAACATTATGCCACAGATGCTATGAATACATCTTCACTTGTTTTGAACCCAGAAGTTTTCTTTAAGAGGAAGCACTACTGCTGATTTAAACACACACACACACACCAAAGAGTGTTTTTGTGTGAGAGCAACAATTTGCGTTAAACAGATAAACACACGGCAGTGTCCTGACCTCCTTCATTATCTCCCTCTCTGTCCGTTTTACCGCTTTCTTTGGAAGTGGAAGTTCAGGAAGTTCAGTGTCTAAGCGCATCAGCGTTCGGAAAGTGAGATTAGAGCATCAGACTTCAAAGAATCCGAGTGTAATCCGCCGCCATTTCAGTAATTAAAAACCCGCTCAGATTTTACATCTAGGTGAGTGAGTGTGTTTGATTAGATGCATTATTTAAATCATAATCATAATCCTCAGAACGTTGGAAGATTTGAATCCTCAGAATCTCAAAAACTTCTAAATTCCTAATTAAAATGTAAAAAAAAAAAAAAAAAAAAAAACATACGATCATACATAATTTTGGATCACAATGCATGATAACGCAATACTCTAATCAGTATTTCTTTATATTTTATAGCAATTTTAGTGCACTTTTTTTTATCCATTTTTAATAGGACTGAACTATTTATCAATAGTTTTTCACTATGAAATGAAATTACTCCTGAAATCCACTGACTGTGCTGTGACTGGCTGGTGTATTAGTGTGCTGCTCACTGATTGGCTCTTACCACATCGTTGCGGCTCAGCACCTCCAGGATGTTGTTCAGGAGTTTGACGCTGTTGCGCTTCTCGTCCTGAAGCCCATCCCCCACCACAGCCAATGCCCCGCTCAGCTCCCGAAGCATCATGGGTAACAGGATGTCACGGCAGTCTGGAGATGAAAACATAACATAAAACTAAATAATATAAAGTAAAATGTTACACAAAAATTATGAATAAGAATCAGGACGGACATCAGGACATTGTGGAGAACACAGCTTTTTGGCACATGCAAAGACTTTATCAAAAAACAATCAAAAGCAATTAACATATCAAATTTTAAATGAATAGAAGCACAAAAAGGAAAGATATGATAATGAAAAACTAAAATAACTTATTTCTGGTGCAAATCTAAGAGCAGGTAAGTGATAGTGCTCAAGCATCGGTGTTTGATGCAGTGAGTTCAGTGTGTGCTGCGGCTCCTGACTGACTCTCACTCAAGCATCTTTTCTCCTGCCTCTTAAAATCAGCAAATTAAAAACTCATTTAAACTCTGGCTTGTTACCAGCTGATTATCAACGATGAACAATCTGATTTTGTTGAGAAAGTCAAAGTCAGAGAGAAAGATGAACTAAAGCAGAACACAAATGCACCTTTCAAAAGACAATGGCGGAGACTTTATTTTAATCAAATTTTAATACCATGATATGTGTGTGTGTGTGTGTGTATACATTGGTTCTTTGATGTAATATTTTTACTATTTTTTTATTATTTCTCTCTTTAATTTTTATACTGTTTTTTGTGATATAATAATAATGATTATAAATATATGATAATAAAATATATAAGAATTATATATAATATTTTTATTATGTTATATGAATATTGTAATGAATGGTAGTGATAATAATAATAATAATAATAATAATAATAATAATAATAATTTAAGAAAAACTACAATATTCATATAACATAGTAAAATATAAAAAATGCTATGATGTGTTTTTGCACACCTTGTGTCTTTTATATACCATATAAAAGCTGGGTTCAAGCCCTTTCCAAAACTGTTTTTATTTCGTCCATAGCTTGAACGTAACAAAAGTTATGGCTATCTGAAGTTGGCTGATCACCATGATTTTCAGGAACAGAATTTTGAGAAAAACTGCTTTAAAGAGAGGCAATGAAAATAAAAGCACAACAGTCAAGTATCACAAGTAAAAGTCATTTTACTGTGGTAAAAGACTTATTTTAGTCACTGTACATGTTGTAAAAGATACAAAATGACCCCAAGGAACACACAACACTTGCAAACATTTGAACAATAAGTGTATATCTGTTCATAAAACATCACAGATAACAGCGTGCAGGCTATCTCTAATTCTGATCTACTTCTCTGGATTTATAATACATAACTAGACACAATTCAGAACTGTAACTTGGAGTTTTGTGTTCTAAACTTTAGTTTTATTTCACTCTGTCACCGTTTGAACTAAATGAAAGTAATGAATAGCGTTAATATGAAAATGGTGCTGGTCCCTTTAAGAACGAGAGCTCTGTGAAAAGCGCTACTGCTTCATTACACAAGCTGACTAGCTAACGTTACCCCGAACTTTGCATGCCGTAGTTCACACAAGAATGGCAGAAAATGTGCATTGATACTCCTTTATTATATTCGTTACCTGGTTTATTTTGATAGGTTAACTGCCTTTGTAATGTTAAGGGAAAGCACCTCCGCAGTACGTAGCAACTTAATTTGTGCATCAGATTCACATCTACTGTATGCAGTTCAAAGAGCCAAAGTCTATCCAGAATGCAGCACTTCATGTACAAATGCATCAGCGTTTTCCATTGACCTGAGCTTCCCACACAACCTTCCTCTCAACGCCATCTCTCCCTCTCTCTCTCTCTCAGAGCTCAAATGAGTCTCAGCAGGTGAGTTTCTCTCTCACAGGAGCACAATGCATCAAGAAAAGGCAGATATAATAAATGCGATGAATTTCGAGTGACGTATATCACCAGGGTTCACAGAGAAACATTTAGAGCGGCTCATCACAGTGAACGGCCAGTTTAACGTACGCTAACAGTATTGTTGCACCTTCAGTCTGGTAAATAAACGACAATCATAAATGTTGGCACTAATGCTAATTACCAAGGCGAGCGGTAATTGGATTTGTCACATTTAATGTCCCTGTGAGATAAAGAGCGATGAGAGCGAGACTCCTCAGAGGAGAGATAAATGCGGCCCTCGGGGAGAAAGAGTGAATATTGAGTGATCTGAGCTCATGAAGGCTTCGCTAGTGTCGCTTTTTATAGAGTGTCCCGTTTCATCATTAATATCACAGCCAAGAACAACAGGAAAATGTGCCGTCGAGCATTTTCTCAAGGCCAAACTGACCCTTTCACCTCCTGGACCGAAGCAGCACTTGGAGAGTGTGTGTTTATCATTGTCATAATCCAAATTAAGCATTAAAACATGACAAACACATACGGCATCATGTGTACATGCGTATACTATAACATTTAGAGTGACCTACACATCCAGAGTTCACGCTCGCAGCGTTTTTCGGCTGAGCAGAAATGCTTTTACCTAACAGGAAAAACACTTACTCGACAGACTCTATATTACTGTGGACTGATCCTGGCCGAGAGCCACACTGGCGATGGCCAAAAGTGCTTCATCTATCACTTAGATGACTTCTACAAATAATGCATTTTGACTGGAAATGAATAATGGAAAACGTTGCACATCAGTTACTCTTCTTAGAATAGTCTATTGTTTGTCTTAAACACATCACTTTAATATCTAATCTGTTTCCTGCGAGGACTGGAAAGACTTGTTTATATGATATTAAGATATTTTGAGTGATATATCTTGAGTGATCAATTGAGACACGTCACAGTTTTCCTGGCACTACCATGTGTCACCTGCAGTGGTGGACAGATACCCTAATAAAATATTATTCCAGTAAAAGTATTAAGTGCTCCTTTTCAATTTTACTCAAGTAAAAGTACAAAAGTATTTGAATTTTAATGTACAGGTACTTAAGTATTAATGGTAAAATGGACTGATCGATTAATGTTTATTTTATGATTTATATTTTAATGTGTATGCAAGCATATTAGTTTGAAACTCATGTGCAACTGCTTCAGCACTGGGGAAGATGCACGAGCATTAATTTGCATTATTTTAATTTTATGTTTTGTTTTTACCTCAAACCTACCCACATTCAAGCATTTCATATAGTAGGCTTAAACAGCCCACCCTTTTAGAGCAGATCTAGTTCACAAACAACTGACAGTCCTGACCTATGATTTTCATTTACAATAATAAGGATCTCCCATTTCTCGCACTTTTTGAGTCAGACTTGTGAATACAATAAATTGTTAACTGGAAACTCACTCTGACCGAATCATCTGAATCACTGAGTTGTTAACTGGAGACTCGCTTTGGCCGAATAATCTGAATCACTGAGTTGTTAACTGGAGACTTGCTCTGATGGAATTATCTGAATCACTGAGTTGTTAACTGGAGACTCGCTCTGACCGAATAATCTGAATCACTGAGTTGTTAACTGGAGACTCGCTCTGACCGAATAATCTGAATCACTGAGTTGTTAACTGGAGACTCGCTCTGACGGAATTATCTGAATCACTGAGTTGTTAACTGGAGACTCGCTCTGACCGAATAATCTGAATCACTGAGTTGTTAACTGGAGACTCGCTCTGACCGAATCATCTGAATCACTGAGTTGTTAACTGGAGACTCGCTCTGACCGAATAATCTGAATCACTGAGTTGTTAACTGGAGACTCGCTCTGACCGAATAATCTGAATCACTGAGTTGTTAACTGGAGACTCGCTCTGACCGAATAATCTGAATCACTGAGTTGTTAACTGGAGACTCGCTCTGACCGAATAATCTGAATAACTGAGTTGTTAACTGGAGACTCGCTCTGACCGAATAATCTGAATCACTGAGTTGTTAACTGGAGACTCGCTCTGACCGAATAATCTGAATCACTGAGTTGTTAACTGGAGACTCGCTCTGATGGAATCATCTGAATCACTGAGTTGTTAACTGGAGACTCGCTCTGACGGAATCATCTGAATCACTGAGTTGTTAACTGGAGACTCGCTCTGACGGAATCATCTGAATCACTGAGTTGTTAACTGGAGACTCGCTCTGACCGAATAATCTGAATCACCGAGTTGTTAAATGGAGACTCGCTCTGACGGAATAATCTGAATCACTGAGTTGTTAACTGGAGACTCGCTCTGACGGAAACATCTGAATCACTGAGTTGTTAACTGGAGACTCGCTCTGACCGAATAATCCGAATCACTGAGTTGTTAACTGGAGACTCGCTCTGACGAAATCATCTGAATCACTGAGTTGTTAACTGGAGACTCGCTCTGACGGAATCATCTGAATCACTGAGTTGTTAACTGGAGACTCAATCTGACCGAATCATCTGAATCAGTG
Source organism: Spinibarbus caldwelli (assembly GCA_039654775.1). Taxonomy (NCBI): domain Eukaryota; kingdom Metazoa; phylum Chordata; class Actinopteri; order Cypriniformes; family Cyprinidae; genus Spinibarbus; species Spinibarbus caldwelli. The sequence continues at coordinate 22,185,975 of CM077247.1, read as the reverse complement.
AATTGTTAACTGGAGACTCAATCTGACCGAATCATCTGAATCAGTGAATTGTTAACTGGAGACTCGCTCTGACGGAATCATCTGAATCATCGAGTTGTTAACTGGAGACTCGCTCTGACGAAATCATCTGAATCACTGAGTTGTTAACTGGAGACTCGCTCTGACGGAATCATCTGAATCACTGAGTTGTTAACTGGAGACTCAATCTGACCGAATCATCTGAATCATCGAGTTGTTAACTGGAGACTCGCTCTGACGAAATCATCTGAATCACTGAGTTGTTAACTGGAGACTCGCTCTGACGGAATCATCTGAATCAGTGAATTGTTAACTGGAGACTCGCTCTGACCGAATAATCTGAATCACTGAGTTGTTAACTGGAGACTCGCTCTGACGGAATCATCTGGATCAGTAAATTATTAACTGGAGACTCTCTCTGACCGAATAATCTGAATCACTGAGTTGTTAACTGGAGACTCGCTCTGACGGAATCATCTGGATCAGTAAATTATTAACTGGAGACTCTCTCTGACCGAATAATCTGAATCACTGAGTTGTTAACTGGAGACTCGCTCTGACCGAATCATCTGAATCACTGAGTTGTTAACTGGAGACTCTCTCTGACCGAATAATCTGAATCACTGAGTTGTTAACTGGAGACTCGCTCTGACCGAATCATCTGAATCACTGAGTTGTTAACTGGAGACTCGCTCTGACCGAATCATCTGAATCACTGAATTGTTAAATGGAAACTCAATCTGACCGAATCATCTGAATCAGTGAATTGTTAACTGGAGACTCACTCTGAATGGATCATTTGAATCATTGGTCCCTAAAAATAAATAAATAAATAAATAAATAATTAAAAGTGCAAAAGGGTAAAATAAATAAATGAAACAAATAATACAAAATAGAAAAAGCATGACAATTCACACAATCTCTTCTAAATATAACAATCATAAAAAAATTAATAAAATAAATAAAAATAAAATGAAAAGCGCAAAAGTATAAAAAAACAAAAGGACTAAATAACTAAATAAATAAGACATGAAAAAGACACACAGTGTCTCCTAACTATAAAAAATAAAATACAATAAACCTAACCCATAAAAAAATAAAATAAAATAAAATTGAATGAATGAACGAACGAACGAACGAACAAATGAATGAATGAAAAAGGCACAGTGTGTTTTCCATTCCAACTATAACAACTGAAATACAATAACAAAATGTTATACAATAAAATAAATGAATGAATAAACAGATAGATGAGTATGTGGTCCTTAGCTATTGTCAGGACAGATCAGCATTCACTCTAAAAATGTGATATGTTTCTGAATGAGGTTTTAACGATCAGATGTGACCACTTGATCAGATCACTGATGACTGAGATTGATCATCTTTCTACCTTTCTTCCTCAACTAGGACTGAAGTGAAAACTAAATCACAGTGCTAGGTGAGTATTTAAAAACCAATGTAATCTCACTGATGTGTCAGTCTTTCTGTTAGGAGAAAATGATCTTGACAACTGCTCCCATAAGAATCATAACTCAGCCCTTTTCTCTTCGCCAAAAAAACCCTCATTCATTTTCATCTGTCATTCTATCCTGAGAGTTAACAAACTATTTCACATGGTAATAAGACGCCATTTCAATTACCCACCGCACCGTACCACAGACAAAAGTGTGGGTGAAAACCGAAAGCTCCTTCATCGACACTGAAGATTGAAATCAGAATAAGCTTTAACTCTGCCTCTTCATGCAGCACTCGAAGGTATAATTCAATCCCATTTCTATTGCAGAGATTTTAGATGTCCGTGCACAATAATACTCAGCGTGTTTCGCTACGCTGTTAATATATATATTTCTCCTTGATGAAATGTGTTGAGCATCAAATTCACCTGTAATTCTCTCCTATGGGGTGGAACGAGAGCGCAGCTGTAAATTGGATCCTCAGCTGTTAACATACTGATGACAGCTGCATCGGACAATCACAAACTTTAAAGTGCATAATTTCCATGCTTACTATTTAGGTGGGACTTTGAGAGCAAAAACAACAACAGCTGCTCTAAACGTCCGACTGCACTGAAAAACAGCCACCGTTCCAATAGGTGTCAGATTTTAAGGCAAGACACTGGTCATTTTTGGGTTATTTTGCTTCCGTAACGTCTTCTTTCAGACTAGAGGAAAGAAAATGTCCAATATACACATTAAGTGTTTATTTTATTGCACTTCATCTATTTGTGTGTGTAGATTTCCATTATAATACACATCTTTAAAGGCCATTTCTCAAAATAAGCCCGAAATCTCCACTTCAGCAGCACTTGCACCAAACTTTACAGATTTATTCTTGTTTATATTCTGAAAGATTCTGCAGAGGAGTTTGTTTATATATTATTTGCCCAATCCAAATAACTTTATATTCCTAAAAACATGATGAAAATGTATTTTTTGTTGACTGTTGACAGTAGTTTCAATAAAAACTCAAACTCTATGTATGAAATGTATGCAAAATTAACAAATATTTAAGTACATAATGTCTCGTTTGCATTGTTAAACAGCTCAGATAAATAAATAAACATGGAAAAGGCAAGATAGATAGCTAGATAGACAGACAGACAGACAGACAGACAGACAGACAGACAGATAGATAGATAGATAGATAGATAGATAGATAGATAGATAAACAGATAGAACAGGGCAAGTAAGTAGATAGATAGATAGATAGATAGATAGATAGATAGATAGATAGATAGATAGATAGATAGATAGATAGATAGATAGATAGATAGATAGATAGAACAGGGCAAGTAAGTAGATAAATAGATGGATAGATGGATAGATAGATAGATAAATAGATAGATAGACAGACAGACAGACAGACAGACAGACAGACAGATAGATAGATAGATAGATAGATAGATAGATAGATAGATAGATAGATAGATAGATAGATAGATAGATAGATAGATAGATAGAACAGGGCAAGTAAGTAGATAAATAGATGGATAGATGGATAGATAGATAGATAAATAGATAGATAGACAGACAGACAGACAGACAGACAGACAGACAGATAGATAGATAGATAGATAGATAGATAGATAGATAGATAGATAGATAGATAGATAGATAGATAGATAGATAGATAGATAGATAGATAGATAGAACAGGGCAAGTAAGTAGATAAATAGATGGATAGATGGATAGATAGATAGATAAATAGATAGATAGACAGACAGACAGACAGACAGACAGACAGACAGATAGATAGATAGATAGATAGATAGATAGATAGATAGATAGATAGATAGATAGATAGATAGATAGATAGAACAGGGCAAGTAAGTAGATAGATAGATAGATAGATAGATAGATAGATAGATAGATAGATAGATAGATAGATAGATAGATAGATAGATAGATAGATAGATAGATAGAACAGGGCATGCAGAAGGGCAAAAAAGGGCAAAAATTTCCAACCAGAAAACAAAATCTTCCACTATAATCCAGGTTTCAAGGCTTTTGAAACCAGAATATTCTCTCAACCACCGTAGCGACCACACAAAACACCCTAGCAACCGCTTAGCAATGCCTTGGAAACCATCCTAGCATCATAGTGATGAAAAACGCACAAAACAAACTCCAGTGACTCACAAAATGTAAAACTCTAGTTGGCAAATGCTGTTATAATCAGGGCCAGTGGAATTACTTCTGAAAGCCCCTTAAAGTCTTGAATATCAATATCCATTCCAAGAAATATTCTCATTTAAATTCCCAGTTAAAAACCATTGCAAACTCTGCCCACAGATCCTTAAACGAGTGCAACACTTCCATCAACAGATGGTGACACGGAAAAACAGGGAAAAAGCTGAAAGAATAATAAAAAATTAACAAATAAGAGTGAAAAGCATTTTCCCTGCTGTAATGCCTTTTAACCCAGCAGGATAAACAGTCGGAAAAGCCCTCAGCAACCGTAACCATAACAACAGCCACATTAAGGCATGAGTGGAAAAAACTTTAATTCACTTTGACTGCATTTGAATTAGTCAGATGAGGTGTGTGTGTGTGTGTGTGTGTGTGTGTGTGTTTGACGCACTTCATCATTTTAATGCATCACCACTGAGAGAGTGAATAACGGCAAATTTGTGTATTAGTGTGTGTGCGCATGTGTGTGTTTGATTTCTATATTACTCTGGTTATGTAATGTACATTTCATTGAACCATTTCTCATTAGGATCATCAAGCCTAGAAATTAATTCATCATTAGGGCCACAAAAACTCACTGTCCAGCTTTAAAACACACATACAAATGCCAGGATACCTGTGAAGGCCTAAAGCGCATGAAACTAATTCATAAAGCCTGAATAAATGCACCCACACAACAGTGCGGCTACTGTTAACTAAAACTATTTAAAAGTTTTTTTGTAACTGAATTAAAACTTAAATAAAATGTACAAATTTGATTAAAAAATTGCCTTGGTAACTATCAGAAACAAGTTTAAACACTAAAATTACTCAAACTAAGGCTGAAATAAAAATAAAGCAATAAAGAAATATTTAAAAAAAAAAAAAAAAACAGACACACAAAACAAAACAAAAACACAAGAATGACAAAAACCACATAACAAAATTACTAAAATGTGAAATAAAATGAAAATGAAACAGAATAAATATAAACACACAAGCTATGCTTCCATCTAAAGTTACGAATTAAACTTATGCGCAAAATTGGAATATCGCATAAACATTTGCGAATAAAGCACCGTTTCCATCCAGTGAGTTGAAGAGAACAAAATCATCACTTCCTGATTAACTTTCGCTAAATATCACAGAGAAAAATTCAATTTGCTGCAGTAGGAGAAGGCACTGTATATAACAATAAAGCGCATTCAGGAATTTATTTGGTAAAAGTGTTCATTTACCATTTTTGGTAAAAAAAAAAAAAAAAAAATCATTAATTAAAGCTACACAGAAATATGTAAACATTTACAACAAGTAATAAAAATGACAAAAATCACACAACAAAATTACTAAAACTTTAACTAAAATTAAAATGAAACTAAAAATATAATGGAAATGGAAGGTGAAGTATTAAAATTACTACAACTGAAATAAAAATAAGTGAAAGCTATATGGAAATGTTTAAAAATATACATAAATTAATAAAAATGACAAAAGGACATAAGAAATTGCCTAAAACAAACTAAAATTAAAATGAAACTAAAACTAAAACCAGAAATAAGTTATAATAAAATTAATAAAACTAAAATAAAGCTATTTAAAATATTAAAAAAAATACAAAAATAAAATTACTAAACTAAAATTATAATGATACAAAATATAAAAAAATAAATGCTATTTCAAAATAATAATGAATACTACAATAGCACATAAGGAATACTAGAATAACACTGACACACACAGGAAAAAAAAAGTATTACAGAAGAAAATTCGCAAGACTAATAAGCTTCATAGCGGTTTATCGCTTGGATGGGTTTCAATTCACAAAGCCAAAAGAAAGTAAAGAGCACAAAAACTAGAACTGATCGGTGGATAAATGGAGATTATTATATCACATGACTCTCTGTGCATATTACATTAGATTGTATTATCATAAAAATGATAACTTTTTGCACTGAAAACTGAAATAAAAAGTCAGACATTCAGATAAAGTTCTGAGTTTATGAAGTTCTTTTATTAAGAGTAATCTCCATCTCTGGCTTTTATGCGTGGCGATTCTCTTTATGGAGTGTCTGTAAGCACTGGTTTGGGATCACATGTGGTCCGTGTGTTTATTCTGATCTCAGAGAATCAAACCGCTCTAACATCAGCTGACAGCTCTTCAAAGGAAGCTGTGATTTAAAGATATCTTCTGAGTTAAAAGAATGCAGCAGATCTGAGGCAGATGAGAGTTTCTGGGTAATTCGCTCATTATTTCTTTCTTTAAACAATTCAATAATTCCCGTCTGTCAGGTTTGCGAGTGTGACAGCAGAATAATTTGAGCTAACTGCTCTCGTATTATTATTCATGAATCTAACTTCACATCAAGTGGAAATTAAATGTGTCAAATGCAGATTCACATTTGAGTGTGTGTGTGTGTGTGTTTTCCCATTCCATGGACTAAAGTTCCACATCTTCATGATTGTACTATATGTACTTGAAGGGATAGTTCACCCAAAAATCGAAATCTGCTGTTAATTTACTCACCCTCAGGCCATCCAAGATGTAGTCGCCCTCTTTTTTTCTTTAGTAAAACAGTAAAGGAGATTTTTACCTGAAACCGTGGTCCTTGGTGATTCATACAATGCAAGTCAATGGCTACCAGCACTTTGAGAGTCCAAATAAGCATATCAGGCAACACAAAATCAATTTTACACATGAATCACCAATGACCATTTTTTCAGGTAAAATTGCCTGAGGGTGAGTAAATTAACACCAAATATTGGTTTGTAAGTAGAAGTTTGAGCCTTTCAATCTACTACTGTATCTGGCAACCTGTATGATGAGTTTCACACTTGTTTGATTGATGAAGTTGATTTAGAAACCACTAAAAAAACTTACTTTCTTCATGGAGTTCATTTCTGTTCAGAATTAAGTGTCAAAGTTGACAGCAAATTTGATCATTCTTGCTCTGTAATGACAGTTTCTAAGGTTTCTAATATCAAAGAAGTTTAATTCATCCAAAATCCATCTTTTTCGTCTTTCATTCTGTTTCTGATCTATAATGCATCCAGAGTCCAAAATAAACACTCACCAAAAGCTGAATGCAAGTTAATACGACCTTGGAAGAGTGATTTAAAAGAGTTCCTGGTCTGTTGACATTTATTAAGAAATAATTCATGGCTAAAATTGAACAACTGATTTCATTTTTTTTTTTCTAAAAGTTCTTTTTCCCTCCATGTGGCAACAAATGTGGAATATTACTCACATTAAACCAGCAAAAAGATGAAGAATAAAGTTATTATATAATATAATTACTTTATTCTTAGATAAATATGAAACTAAAACTGAAATAAAAAATTAAAGCTATATAAAAATATTTTAAAATATATAAAAATTAATTAAAATGACAAAAACACATAACAAAATCACTAAAACAAACTAAAATTTATATTTACGTTCATTCATTTAGCAGACACCTTTATCCAAAGTGACTTACAAATGGAAAGCAATACAACAAGCATCTAAAGTAAATATAACGCAAACAGAAATAAGAGAAAGTATTAAAATTACTAAAACTGAAATTAAAATAAATTAAAGCTATAAAAGTAAACTTTGAACCTTGGCTGAATCTAAACTAAACAAAGCAATAAAAATACACTGCCATTCAAGAGTTTGGGTTGAATGTTTTTGAAAGAAGTCTTTTATGCTCACCAAAGCTGCATGTATTTGACTAAAAATACAGTAAAAACAGTAATATTGGGAAATATTATTCCAATTTCAAATAGCTGTTTACTGTTTTAATATATTTTAAAATGTAATTTATTCCAGTGATGCAAAGCTGAATTTTCAGCATCATTACTCCAGTCTTCAGTGTCACATGATCCAGAAATAATTTCAATATGTTGATTTGATACTCAAGAACATTTCTTAATTATTATCAATGTTGAAAACAGTTGTGCTGCTTTATATTTTTGTGGAAAACATGATTTTTTTCAGGATCCTTTGTTAAACAGAAAGTTCAAAAGAATAACATATTACATTATTAATATCTTTACTGTAATGTTTGATCAATTTAATGTGTCTTTGTGAATAAAAGTATTAATTTATTTTAAAAAAACATCCTGACCCAAAACTTTTGCATACATCAAAAACATTACATTACCAGACAACATTAACATATGCTCAAAATGCACTAATGTTAATCTTGCATACTATTAGTGTGGAGACTACAAATGAGATTCAGCCACCAGCATCTGCTCACTGCCACCTGTCGCTCTTCCCATCATGCCTTGTTTTTTCTGCAGGTGAGGGCTGGACACACTAGATGAGGCTAATGTGGTGGAGGTAATTGTACAGCGCATTAATGTCTCATTCCTCTCGCGCTCATTTCAGAGTGACATTTCACAAAATGGGGCCTCGTTTTCCAGCGGCCGGCCGGATAAATTTCAATTAAAATGCCTGTCAGGACGGCTTACGGGGAACACGGTAATTCAAAAATAAATAAAATGACACATGAATATATGAATAAGTAAACAGCTGGCCGCATCATGCGGGACAAAAGAGAAATCCTCGCATTGTGATGTCAAGCAGCCCTGGACCAATCGCTAGGGGTGAAAGAGCTGCGCTCATGAATATTTATGAGCGAACATACTGGACGCATATGGAGCGGACAGCTTGTGATTGTGCTCAATAAAATGCATGAATTTATTCTGAAACCTGATGTCTCATGCAAACTAAGAGGATGTCAAAAGCAACTGGAATGGAGAAATGATAATTTGCGGTGAAATCTGTAGAGCGGATCTGATTTTGTGGCAAACCAAGGAGAGACGGGCAGAAAAAACTGATCAATACCCTGCAGTTTTGGTGTTTAAAATGCTCTGAATTTATTTCACACCAGACTTGCTATATAAAGTCTCTCTAAAACTCAGGCCTGTCAAGTTAATTCTAGAAAACAATAAGACAATATGGCACAGCCAAAAACATATGTCTGTCTATTACAACAATGTGTAATAAGATCAACATTTAATAAAATAGTGCAGATGAAACTTATCAGGTCAGATAGGCTAATATACACCTCATCATGTGTGTGTTCATCATTAGTCATCGACTGTCGACTGAACAAGCGACGCTGATATCAATAACTAGAGAGGAGGGCGGACGGTGACTAATATGATATTGATATATACACGGTAATAAAATAGCGTGCCACAATTTAATTATAGTGAGTAAGATGTACATATGTGCCGAGTGATACATAGATTTTTATATCTTTATATCCCTATATCACTATATATATATATATATATATATATATATATATATATATATATATATATATATATGTGTGTGTGTGTGTGTGTGTATATATATACATACATATATATATACATATATATATATATATATATATATATACATACACACACACACACACACATATAGACGTAAAATGTTTTTATAGTTTTAATTCAAGTTTTAGTTAGCTGTAATAACCCTGATCATGCACTGATAAGTGTTGGTAGATTTTACAACAAATACAAGCGAAGGTTAACACTTTAGGTTAAATGAGGCTGGATGATGAATCTGTCTATCATTACCCATCATCAAACACACACACTCAACACAATCCATCACCACTCTCATGAGCAAAACCATCAGATTCTTTAGTAAAACACACACATACAAACATTCATCACCCGTCTGCATCTTATCGAAGTTAAAGAGCACACACACACATGCTCACACACACACACACACACCATTCATCACTTTATAGAATCTAGTTAACAGGCCGTTTGGCAAGAGCAGGCCAGAGGCTATCATATAAACCAAGACAGAGAAAGAGCAGAGGAAAAGATACAGTGTAAAATAACAAATCAAAGACACTGTGAAAAGAAAAGAAAAGAAAAGAAAAGAAATAATACCATAAGAGTATATGTTTAATTTATTCACGCTGCAATGCATGCTGGGAACTTGCGCAGGGGCAGATTGGCCATCTCGCAATTCTGGCAAATGCCAGAGGGGCCGGACCATTTTGTTTAATGTGGGCCAGTCAGATAATTTTAAATATATATAAATAATTTTTTTTTACAGGCCAACAGTGCATAGCATGGGTTTTTATCGCTTGCACGATTTCTCTATGGTTGTAATAATAATAATATTAATAATAATAAATGTTCAGCATTTGGCCCAGTCGGGAACGGCCAGCCGCCTGGTCCCGAGATGGGCCGACCGAACCGTTCAGTCAAAATCAAGCAACTCATCAGAGAGAGTGCAACACGAGCTAATTTTCAGTAAAAGCTAGATAATGGACCATAAAAAAGGAAAGGCGGTGCAGAAAAACTTCGAGGAAGCTTAAGTCCGACGCTGCTAAATGCAAAAAATTAACCAAACTTTTTTCAAAAGGTTTAAATTCGGCTGCTGCAGCGGAGGACAGTAGTGCCGCAGAGGTAAGAAGAAAACAGAAAATACAGCTAGCACAAGTCATTTTCACATTACTTCTGACAGTTAGCTCCGGTGTTTTTTTTTTTGTTTTTTTTTTTACTGTAGCCCACATTGTCTTAAACAGTTGTAAGCTTAGAGTAGAACCCCAGTATATTTTAAAATGTCATTGCTTCGTGATAATTGTTACAAGTGTTAACGAGCCTGTTAATGAATTGTATGATTGAAATATCAGCAGATAAAGTGGGATTTAGGGTAAACACCGATGTAGGCTACTTGCAATATAGTCTAACACATCAAAAACCTACAGCAATAGCCATAGAACTATTGACATTTGTAGTGAACTTTACTTTGAATATGTATATAGTCATATATTAAAATAAAACATCGAATACATGCATACACTATACAAGCTTACAGTATGCAATAAATCCTTAGGTAGGGTGGAACATAGGCTTCTATTACAGGTACTCATATGCAATAGTTAGATGAGGTACTATAAGCCATTGGCTTACTTACGTTCACCCTTGTCTGAATTGTGTTCATCTACTCAAAACTAGAATGTTGCTGAACCCAGTGCAGACAGCTCAGCTGCTGCAGCAGAGTCAAGTGTCATGGAGATAGGAAGACAGCAATGAGAGAGACACATGACCCTGATACAGATGCTGCCAGTTTCTTAATACTGTGGCTCTAATGAACTATTAACTAACCCTTAGGATAGGAGGAACCTATGCTTGTATGTCACACACACACACAGAGAGAGAGAGAGAGAGAGAGAGAGAGAGAGAGCGATCACATTCACACATACTTTACATCACACAAATGCACATGCAGAACATACTAGCACACTATTTATTCTATTCCCTTTTGTGCTATTATTACTTGTTTGTATTCATGTGTATTCCAATGTTAAGAGCAGTCAGTGAGAAAATATTTTGCTGTAATGTTTACATCCTATACTGTGTTCATTAACTAGGATGTTGCTGGAATCAGTACAGCCAGAGACCCCTGGTCTTCAGTGCTATGAGGAAGGATGCTACGGTAGGCCTAGCAGAGACAGGAGACAGGAGTGTGGTAGAGGTAGGAAAAACCCAACAGACAGTGACAACAAAGAACAACATACTGTAGAGAATGACAGTAACAGCGGAAAAATGGCATAAACAGACAGGACACAGACTCTACAACATCCTCAGATTTCTTTCTTTTGTTTTTACTCTGTGTAAATTTGTTATAAACGTGTGCTCTTTAAAAACCAGTAAGCATTGTTTGCCAGACACATACATTAAATGTTTAAATATCTGTTACATATACGGTACTGCTTATTTTATTTCACCATCTGTACACAAATGTAAGTAGTGAATGCGCGTGTCCGTGGGTGGGGTTGTGTGGGTGTGGTAATGTGGGCCGGTGTGGCTACAGTGCCAGGGCTGAATTTTTGTCCCAGTCCACCCCTGAACTCGCGTATCCTTTTCAACAATATTTTTGAAAATCTTTGTTCGGATAACTGTGTTTGACTAGTTTGGGACAATATTTGGGAGAATTACGATGGTCTAACATGGGTTTTAATGTAATTTAAAGTAGAGATGCACCGATACGAAATTTTTTAGCCGATTCACAACAGTACCACAACGCATGTGTGTGCATTTCTCTGCTTGCAAACAAGCCGCACCACTCAGCAGCACCACTCTCATGAACATGCGGTGAAGACTGACAGGGAAGAGAAGAAATTGTTGAATAAAGTCATTATTTTTGTATTCTCGTAGCTTCGTAAAATTACGGTTGAACCACTGATGTCACATGGACTATTTTAATGTTGTCTTTACTATCTTTCTGGGCCTTGAACTTGTCAGTTGCGTTGCTGTCTATGGAGGGTCAGAAAGCTCTTGGATTTCATCATAAATATCTTAATTTGTGTTGCAAAGATGAACGAAGGTCTTACGGGTTTGGAACAACATGAGGGTGAGTAATTAATGACAGAATTTTCATTTTTGCGTGAACTATCCATTTAAGGAAAAAAAAATCTCTCCCAACTAATGCTCTAAACTATACAGGGAACCATCTCATTTGGTACATTAGAGGTAAAAATAAACAACAACACTATTATATTGAACACTACTTACAGTGCCCTCCACTAATATTGGCATCCTTGGTAAATATGAGCAAAGGCAGCTGTGAAAAAAAATCTGCATTGTTTATCCTTTTGATCTTTCATTCAAAAAAAATCACAAAATTCTAACCTTTCATTGAAGTAAAACAATTGAAAGTGGGGAGAAAATTTCACGATGAAATAAATGTTTTTTCTCTACTGCATGTTGGCCACAATTATTGCCACCCCTAGAAATTGTTATGAGTAAAATCTCTGAAGTATATTCCTATTTATATTTAAATTTTTAGCACACCAGGGTGACTAGGAGCAGAGTGACTTGGAGCATTGTCCAGCCATGACTTCTGTTTCACAGGATTATAAATATGAGGAACACAAAGGCCAAATTCCCTTAATTATCCATCACAAGGAGTAAAACCAAAGAATATAGTTTTGATGTGCAGAACAAGATTGTTGAGCTTCAAAAAATAGAAAGTGGCTGTAAGAAAAGAGCTAAAGCATTGAAAATCCCCATTTCCACCATCAGGGCAATAATTAAGAATTTCCAATCAACTAAAGATGTTACAAATCTGCCTGGAAGAGGATGTGTGCCTATATCATCCTAATGTACGGTGAGAAGGAGAGTTTGAGTGGCCAAAGACTCTCCAAGGATCACAGCTGGAGAATTGCAGAGATTAGTTGAGTCTTGGGGTCAGAAAACCTTAAAAAATATATATTAAACAGCCCCTACATCACCATGTGTTGTTCAGGAGGGTTTCAAGAAAAATTCTCCTCGCTCATCCAAAAACCAACTCCAGCATATTCAGTTGTCAGACACGACTGGAACTTCAAAATGGGACTGGCTTCTATGGTCAGATGAAACTAAAAAAAGAGCTTTTTAGCAGCAAACACTCAAGATGGGTTTGGTGCAAACGGATTAAAAAGTAGCCCATGCCCACGCTTAAATATACTGCTGGATCTTTAATGTTGTGGGCCTGTTTTTCTGCCGGAGGCCCTGGACATCTTGTTCAGATACATGGCATCATGAATTCTATCAAATACCAACAGATAAAAAATCTAAACCTGACTGCCTCTGTTAGAAATCTTATAATGGGTTGGATCTTCCATCAGGACAATGATCCAAAACAAACATCAAAATCAACAAAAAAAGTGTCACTGAGCACAGAATGAAGCTGCTGCCATGGCTGTCCCAGTTCCCTGACCTGAACCCTATAGAAAATGAGTGGGGTGAACTGAAGAGAAGAAGCACCGTCATGGAGCTGTGAATCAGAAGGATCTGGAGTGATTCTGGATGAAGGAATGGTCTCTGATCTCTTGTCAGGTGTTCTCCAAACTCATTATAGTAGAAAACTCAGAGCTGTTATCTTGGGAAAAGGACGTTGCAATAATTGGGGCCAACGTGAACTAGAGAAAAACATTTCTTTCATAATGAGATCCCCCCAATGCAATGTTAAGTGACATTGCTCATAAGCTTTTTTTATTTGACGTCTTTCGGTTGAAATGCTGATTGAGCGATTATATGAGACATGATACAAGTTGTACTCTATCTTTCAACATTCCTTCTGATGTTCTTTCATGTTTATTTCACGTTATAACTTCTATTAACTCTTTCCCCGCCAAACACAGAATTATCTGGGTTTCCGCGTTTTCATTGTTATATGCTCGGGGCGCTATTACGCATCTCCTGAATGAGTCCAGAATTTCCCGATCAAAAACACAGACAAGGAAGACGCAGAAACAAGCGATCTCATATGTAAGCAGATGCATATAAAAATAATGCCATCATCAATGATAAACAGCATATAAATGAAAACTGCCTAATGTTACTGAGTGAAATGTGGATCCAGGAAGTGGTAAAGGACTGTGCAAACTTTTGAGGTGCTGATGGAAACCATCTACTGCATTTGCTTTGATCATTGTACTGAATGTGATTCAGATATAGTATTTTAAAGAAATGCAATTTCTGCAGCTTTTTGCTCAAAATGTTGCTTTTTATGAAACTTACCTACATTCAAGTGTTGATAAAATAGAATGCTTGAGGCTACAATAAATTTTTTTTGTTTAAAAGTAGAGGCTCTGTTCTTTATTTTGATGTATTGTATGTTCAGATATTCATACAACAAAATGAAATTTTAGTGAAAATGATCAACTGGCAACTTTTTTTTTCAAAAACGCTGGCGGGGAAAGAGTTAAAGTGGAAGAGACTCTGCTCTGCCGCATAAAACTGAAGCTGCTACAGCGATCTGTCAAATGCAATTTAAGAATGTCAAAAAAGTATTTATTATATGAATTTTGTAATAAAATGTACAGGATTTGAAAGCTGAGACTTTTGTGATACTTGGATTGGAGGCACATTATGAATATTGTTTTGTGAAGGGAAAACCGCTGACCCTGGCTTGAACTACTGGTGATGCATAGGGTCAAATTTTTCATTTTCATTTTACCTTGTCTGTGGAAGAGTTTGCTGCCCACTATCTCAGTCATAGACACCACTTTATGTTTCTGTAGTTTATCCGGAGGAATACAGGTGTAGAAATCATACAAGAGCTTACTGCAAACAGACAGACAGAAAAGTACATTATATTAAAAAAGTAAAAGGGAACGATTTTGATTTCATGTTGACATGAAAATTTAAAAGAGCTTTAATTCAAAGCAGTTCATGCACTTAATGTCTCACTGGCAGTCAGTTTTGTGAGATTTTGTAAGTCAACTAATCAGCTTTGCATAAGAGTAAGTGTCAGATGGTACTGTATTTCTGTAGTGGATCTTTATCCATAATCTTGAATAAAAGATAAAAATAGCAGAAATGAATCCATAAATAAATGCTGAGGCTGCTGTGGGCAGAGAAAGTGACCTGTGTTTTATTGATCGAGTCTGAACGGCGCCAGGGTTTGTGAGAACCTACTGTACCATATCGACCCTCTCGGAGCCGCAACAATCGCCTGTGTTTTGTGTGCAGTGATGAATTGGACGCCACTTGAAGCTAAACACAGGCTCCCGGCTCTAACTAGATAAAAACACTCAAATTAAACTATCCATACGAGAGAAACTCGCTCCGCTGTTTCTCATACTCATTAAAAACTCAAGTCGAGACATCAGACATCTGCCTCAGTTAAGCGCATGAGCAGCTAAACTAGTTAAAGTCACATTACGGTTATAACAGCATTAGCGTTCGAGCAGATCAGGTAAATGTAAGAGGACAAGTGCATTAAAGACCATCAGCTTCAGAGTGAAGGAGAGTCTGTTTGTTTGTGGTGATTGATTTCTGACATCACAAACTGATGTCGCGGTCATTAAAGTGTCTTTAAGCACTTGTAGAAACTGTTACTGTAAGTACCTCAGTACATCAGTTCAGCCCAGACCCATCAGGTGTGGTTTAGAGATTTTAGGCTGTTATGAGACTCACCTGAGGAGTTTAGCATCAAACACAGTCTCCACATCTTGCAGGACTGTGGGCAAGTACTTCAGAGCGGCCACCTGTACACACACATTTATATCAAATTTTATACGCTTAAAAAATGTATTGATATAAATAAAGCATTTAAATATTTGTAAAAAAAAAAAAAAAAAAATATATATATATATATATATATATATATATATATATATATATATATATATATATATATATATATATATATATATTATATATATATTTAAATATATAAAATATGTAAAATAATTATATGGAATATTTGTGTTAAAATATTTTATAAAGTAAAATTATAAAATATATTCAAATATTATTTAATAAAATATTTAATATACATACACAAATTAAAAAAGGATTTATATATTTATATTATATATAAAATATATGCAAATAATATCCAAATATTTTACACTTTTTATATTTTTATATATCTCTTTATTATATATTTATCTATTTTATTTTTTATATATAAATATGATTTGTCATATATGATTATACAGTGTATATATATATATATATATATATATATATATATATATATATATATATATATATATATATACACACACACGCACATATATAAAAATCAAGTGTGTACATATATATATTTGTGTGTAAATATGTACATACACGTACACATATATGAATATATAACTGTAATAAATAATATTAATGTATGAATACATGTATACCACAAATTATATTTAATTTAAAAACTACTAATATTATAAAAATGAAATAATATTTTTCAATATTTTAAATCTAGAGCAAAGAAAAGCTATGTGAAATGAATTTTAAAAAAAATATGTGATATGAAATTATTTCAGATTCTGCACTATTTCTTCATCATTAATCAACACAGCTAATTTGTGATACTTACTGTATCATGTGATTCCTTTGTACTGACAGCTATATAGCTATACTGTATAAACACAGCTATATATATATATATATATATATATATATATATATATATATACACACATACATATATAGCTATATATAGCTACAGCTACAGTCAACCAAAATTTATTCAGACACCTTCAACATTTCTCACATTATCACAGTTTATTTGCTATAGTTTAGAAAATGGTAATGAAATATGACATGAACGCAGAGTTAAACTGTCAGAACAAATCATCTTGATAATGTCAGATAATTTTGATAGAAAGGTATGTAACAAAACATGGTCAGGTCAAAGTGTCAAATCAAACTTTTGGTCCCAAATTTTTATCAATTGTTAGTCCACTGTATGGAGAATTTTTGGGTATAATATGTCACAGTTTACTTAATTTTGCTATCATCACTTACATAGATAAACTATAGTGTCCTGCACCCACTAGTAAAAAAAAAAATAAAAATTATATCTGTGTGAATATTTTTTGGTTTGGATGTATATATTTTATAAACTGAATTAAACTTAGTAATAAATAATCATGTGTATAGTAGTACAGCACTTGTATTCATACCTGCTGCAGTAGTGTAGTGGTGTAGTCACTTTTCATCAGGTTATTGATCGACTCAAATAAACTTTTGAGAGATTCCTCAAACTCAGCCTGTTCCTTCCCTTCATACAGTCTGACGAGAGAGAGAGAAAGAACACTTGTGAGCAGTGCAGTACATTTCACATATACACTTATACACTGTTATATCCACCAGGACTTCAGATGCACTTCAAATAAAATGTGTAAGCAACACATAAATTTCTCGGTGCCTATGTTAACAGGTAACAGGTTGTTTATGACTAAAATAAACAAGTTGACATGAAAAAGATGCAGTTTCACCATAAAAGCATATAAGTGATGTATATTGTTTCATACAATCAAAATATTTCCCAAAAGGACACTAGTGGATCAGTACAGGAGTTGCAAAAAACACAAATGCATGTTTAAATGATTTAAACTAGACGTGTATCTTAAAATTACAGATCATTTTATCATATAAACTACACTACACAGTATTATGCTTTTATTTCCAGCCACTTTAATTTCCTCTGTTTATGTTTGTATAACCTTTTTTGATTTAATGTCATTTTTTATTGTTATGTGTTTAAATGGCCATTACATCAAAACAGCTTGTGTTCTCAACAGTGTAATTTCAGTATCAATGCTATTACAGTTTTTATTAATATTCTGACTCAGTTTTTATTTTTCCATTTTAATTCTAGTAAAAGATTTAGTCATTTTATTGTGTGTTTTTGTCATTTCTATCGGTTTTTCCTTTTTTTTAAATTAATTTTTATATCAGTTTTAGTTTTGGTTATTTTAAGTGAAACTAAATAAAAATGTTTCTTTGGCAACTAGCTGAAATAAGTTAAAGGTTTTCTTTAAAAAATAAAAATGGCATTAATTCAAAAAGGTTTTAAATAATGTATTAATACCACATAATGGACAAAATTTCCATTTGCTTGTCAAAAAATTAAAGATGTTCACACACGATAATGCATTTACATTTATATTTAATCATTTAGCAGAATGCATGAAGAAACATTTCAGAAAATGCATTTGATTCATGCATTAATTAATTGACATTCCTAATATGATGGATAAAGCACAGCTATAATTTCTATTCAGACTAATTATTTTTAGTGGTTAGTTCATTTTAGTGTTCACTTTGTGTCAAATTAGAATATTTTTATTGCCAACACATGCTATTTGTGACCAGGTTTTGCAAAGGCAACACAAAAGTCACTATAACCTGCAGGGATTAAATGTATAAACGGCGCATGACATGGAAGAGGGATTTAACTGCTTGAGGCTTTATTGCGATGCATCTGGTCAGGACAATAAAGATAATGATGAGTCTAGTTAGTTTGTGGGTCACTTATGACGCTGTTTGACTCTAAAGTCAGTGGAAATGCTTTCAGGTGACAGATGCTGAGTGAAACTTCAGTGTCATTTTAGACACAGTCCGAAGACAATCTCTCTTTGCTTCTTTCATGGTGTCTTCTCCCGTCTCTGTCTATCAGGTCAGTTGTGTCTCTCTCTCTCTGGTTTATCTCTTTGTCTGTCTGTCAGGAGTAACTCGGCACAGATGTTATAGTCAGTGGGGTTTCTGAGGGTGGAGATTATGCTGTAACACACGACAGTATTTACCGCGGTACCGCTGAAGAACAGACGTGATTACTGAAGCATTGTTCCTCTAATCCACATGAGAGCCACAGTTAATACGCCACCTCTGACCTCACACAATGACACACACACAATAAACACACAGACACTCACAAAACAAAGATGCATACTGACAACAAGACAAATAGATGTATATTTCCTAGAATCAATAAACCTACCCAGAAACACACATGTATGAATACCAACACACTTTAACCTCAACAAAATCACTTAAAAATCAGGTCTGAATGCAATATAAACATAAAATTTGATTAGGTTGCAGTGTTATTTTAGTTTTGAGATCACAAGCTGCTTTGTTTATTTCAGTGATTTAAAAACATATTTGCAAGTACAGTAAATTTAAGTGGAAATAAACACTAAAACTGAAATAAAAATTAATTAAACCCAAATAATAATATCTTAAAAACCTAATAAAAACGACAAAAGCACATAAAAGTAAAATTAGAACTGAAAAAAAACATAATAAATATTACAAAATTATATATATTTCAAAAAATATATATATATTGTTTTAGACAGAAGCTGAAAAAAAATATTTTTTTAATTAATTTAACAACACATTTGCATGTTCATTAAAATTATTTGGAAATTAATAAACACTAATAATGAACTAAAACTAACACTGAAAGAAAAATAAACCCAAATAGTAATATTAAATAAATAAATAAGTTATGTTGTGACGACATAGGGGATTTACTTGGAAGCCCCAATCATCTCTGACTTTAAGAGAAAACGCCAATGAATATTGGCTAGTGGATTTTGCATACCTGAGCCACTCCCTGCCCTCACGGGTATAAATAGGCGGCAGGTCCATCCACTCATTAGGTTTTACGCTGAGGAGCCGAGAACGAGTCCCTGGCAACCAGC
This sequence comes from Spinibarbus caldwelli, assembly GCA_039654775.1. NCBI lineage: Eukaryota > Metazoa > Chordata > Actinopteri > Cypriniformes > Cyprinidae > Spinibarbus > Spinibarbus caldwelli. Next base: position 22,166,333 of record CM077247.1, on the reverse strand, counting down.
GATGGTTCAAGATTGTGGCATGGGGACATAACTTCTTCGTTCCCTCCATCAGGGAACTAGGGTTACGTACGTAACCGAGACGTTCCCTATCTGTCGGTCACTACAAGTTATGTCGTGATGACATAGGGGTCCTATGGAAAGCGCCACAACCTGAACCACGTCACAACCTTGTGGCATGCAGATGCTGACAAGCAAGCGCGTGACAGACAAATGCCATGCAAAGGTCTCAACCTTCCCATCGCCCCAGCGCAAATTCACTAACCTTGGTGCCCGCAGGGACCACTGAGTACATAGCTGCTGGAGATAGCCAAGCCGCTGTTCCTTTTCCCACAGAAGTCGGAAGGGATTTCGACCTTCAATGAAAGATAGCTTCAAGTCTTTCCTATTTGTTGTTACAGTAAGGCAGTAATGACGGGGAAGCGAGCCTTCCGGAGAAGGGCGCTACGAAGGCCACATCCTGCCCGAAGGGAGGTAACATGTGGAGACACTGATATGGACTGACCCAGGTCTGGGGCAGTACTACATACAACTGGACCCTGTGGCAGATCCTACCTAGGGGTAGGGAGGAGAGCTGCCAGCAGGGCCTGACAGAGGCTCTGTCAAGGGGAAGACATGGGTTTACCATGAGGGAAACCTTACCGTGGAAGAATACACATATGGGATTACATTTACATTTATGCATTTAACAGACGCTTTTATCCAAAGCGACTTACATTGCATTCAATGTAATCGAATCGTGGGAATCGAACCCATGATCTTGGTGTTGTTAGTGCCATGCTCTACTATTTGAGCTACAGGAAAGCTGATTACCCGAAGGGAATCAAGCCATACGGACACCTAGCCCAGTACAGGGGCTGACCGGAGACCCGGGTGAGCTAACACCAGTACTGGGCCTGGCATCAGACTGCTCCGCCCAGTCTGACTGCCGGGGGTGCTGGAGGAACTCCACCAGGGTTCGCTGTCCAGGGAACTGAACTGGAGGAGGAAAAAGGCACTCGTATCCCCGGGTGAGGGGGAATGGCACAGCAAGCGTGACACCGGCCAGCTCTTCCCGCCACTTATATGTTACCCAACACACGGGAAGAAACTGGCTCAACGCGGCGACTGTAGAACCTCACTAAGGTGTTCGGTGTCGCCCATTCCGCAGCTCTACAGATGTCTGCCAGAGAGGCGCCGTGCGCCAGCGAATAGGAGAAGACATTACTCCGTGTGGAGTGAGCCCTCACCCCCAGGGGGCACGGCTCGCCTTGAGACTGGTACGCCAAGGCGATGGCATCCACTATCCAGAGGGCCAACCTCTGCTTGGAGACAGCCTTCCCTTTCTGCTGACTTCCGTGGCAAGCAAAGAGCTGCTCAGAGCTTCTAAAGCTCAGAGTGCGGTCCACGTATATGCGCAGTGCTCTTACGGGACACAGCAACGCCAATGCTGGATCTGCCTCCTCCGAGGGCAGCGCTTGCAGGTTCACCACTTGATCGCGGAAGGGTGTGGTGGGAACCTTAGGCACGTATCCAGGCCGGGGTCTCAGGACAACTTGAGAGTAGGCCGACCCGACCACAAGGCACTCTTCGCTCACTGAAAATGCTTGGAGGTCCCCGACCCTCTTGATGGAAGTGAGCACGGTCAGGAGCGCTGTCTTAGCTGACAGAAATTTCAGCTCGACTGAGTCCAGCGGCTCAAAGGGACCCCTCTGTAGTCCAGCCAGGATGACAGAAAGATCCCAGGAGGGCATCAGGGGTGACCTAGGAGGATTTAACCTTCTGGCACCCCTCAGGAACCTCACGATGAGATCGTGCTTTCCCAGGGACCGGCCGTCCACTGCATCGTGATGGGCCGCGATAGCAGCCACATACACTTTCAAGGTGGAGGGTGACAGCCTACGCAACCAACCTTTCTTGCAGGAAAGAAAGCACTACTCCAATCGCGCACCTTCGGGGGTCTTCTCAGCGAGAAGAACACCAGTTCGCGAACAGACTCCACTGCAGTGCATAGGCTTGCTTTGTTGAAGGAGCTCTAGCCTGAGTGATGGTCTCTACCACAGCCTGTGGTAGACCACTCAAGTCTGCCGCGTCCCGTCCAGGAGCCACACATGGAGGTTCCACAGATCTGGACGCGGGTGCCATATGGTGCCGAGCCCCAGAGAAAGGAGGTCCTTCCTCAGAGGAATGCGCCAGGGAGGGGCTGTCGCGAGGAGAATGAGTTTGGGAAACCAGGTCCGGGTGGGCCAGTACGGCACGACCAACAGGACCTGCTCCTCATCCTCCCTGACCTTGCACAGTGTCTGTGCAAGCAGGCTCACTGGGGGAAACGCATACTTGTGTAGAGCCCGAGGCCAGCTGTGTGCCAGTGCGTCTGTGCCGAGGGGGGCCTCGGCCAGGGAAAAATACAGCTGGCAGTGGGAGGACTCGCGGGAAGCAAACAGGTCTACCTAAGCTTCCCCGAATCGACTCCAGATCAGCCGGATCGTCTCGGGATGGAGTCGCCATTCTCCGGGGAACGTGAGCTGTCGTGAGAGCGCATCGGCTGCACGATTGAGCTCCCCCCGAATGTGGACAGCACGCAGCGATTTGAGCTGCATGTGACTCCAGAGGAGGAGATGGAGGGCGAACTGTGACATGCGACGTGATCGTAGACCTCCCAGCCGGCTGATGTATAAGACAGCCGCAGTGTTGTCCGTACGGACCAACACGTGCTTGCCTAGAAGCAGTGGCCGGAACTGCCGCAAGGCGAGGTGCACTGCCAACAGCTCTAGGCAGTTGATGTGCCAAAGCAGTCGAGGCCCTGTCCAGAGCCCCGAGGCTGCCTGTCCGTTGCATGTAACGCCCCAACCCGTACTGGAGGCATCTGTCATGACAACAACATGCCGGGACACTTGTTCTAGGGGCACCCCGGCCCATAGAAAGGCAAGGTCCATCCAGGGGCTGAAGGAGCGGCGACACTCCTGTGTGATGTTCACACGAAGTGTACCGCGGCGCCATGCCCATCTCGGGACTCGGGAGTGCAACCAATGCTGAAGTGGTCTCATATGGAGCAACCCGAGCGGCGTGACTGCGGCTGCGGATGCCATATGCCCCAGAAGCCTCTGAAACTGTTTCAACGGAACCACAGTCCTGCCTCTGAAGGAACTCAGGCAGTTCAGCACTGATTGGGCGCGCTCGTCCGAGAGGCGTGCCGTCATACTCACCGAGTCTAACTCCACACCAAGAAAAGAGATTCTCTGCACAGGGGAGAGCTTGCTCTTTTCCCAGTTGACCCAAAACCCCAACTGGCTGAGGTACCGGAGCACCAGGTACCTGTGATCGCACAACTGTTCTCTTGACCGGGCCAAAATGAGCTAATCGTCGAGATAGTTGAGGATCCTGACGCCCACTTCCCGTAATGGGGCAAGGGCGCCCTCTACGACCTTCGTGAAGACACGGGGAGACAGGGAGAGCCCGAAGGAGAGGACCCTGTACTGCCATGCCCGACCCTCAAACGCAAACCGTAGGAACGGTCTGTGTCGCAGAAGGACCGAAACATGAAAGTAAGCGTCCTTCAGGTCGATCGCTGCAAACCAATCCTGAGGCTGGATGCATTTGTTAATGCGCCTGTGCGTCAGCATCTTGAATGGGAGCCTGTGCAGGGCTTGGTTCAAGACACATAGGTCCAGGATTGGTCGAAGACCACCGCCTTTCTTGGGTACGATGAAGTAAGGGCTGTAAAACCCCTGCCTCATCTCGGCTGGAGGGACTGGCTCGATTGCATCCTTTGCCAGAAGGAGAGCAATCTCCTCGCGCAAGACAGGAGCGTTCCGGGCTGCCACCGAAGTCTCAAGAACGTCGCTGAACTTGGGAGGTCGCCTGGCAAACTGAATCGCGTAGCCGAGTCGAATCGTGCACATGAGCAAACGAGACGGGCTGGGCAAGGCGAGCCACGCCCCCAGACACCGTGCAAGTGGCTCCAACAGCACGATCGGCGTACCCGCAGTGGTGCAGCGAAGGGGAGTAGAGCTGGATGGTACAGAAGGCAGCGCGTTCTGAGGCATCCTCACAGAACTCCCTGGGTCCCAGGGGGGACTGGCTAGAGGTGCGTAGGGAGGCACTGCGTCCCCGAACCGCACTCTCTTGACCGCTGGCAAGATGGGTCGCGGGCGAGAGTGAGGAGGCAACGCGTCGCACACTGTCGGCCAGCGGCAGAACAGAAACAAAATGAAACACAGGATTCTCCACCCGGCCCTCCTCCGGGGAAAGAAGCGACGCTGTTCTGGCGGAGAGGCTCTTACTGTGACCCTCAGATCTCCCAGAGCGCCAGCCGGCAGTCCTCTGCTTGAGACGGGGACGGGTGGCGGCAGAGGGTGCCAATCTTTTCAGAAAAGAAAGGCGAGATTGCAGCAAGGTCATGCTCATACGCCCACAACAGGCGCATGAGTCATCCACGAACGCATCTTCAGTGTGCTGGAGGCCCAGACACTGAAGACAACGATCATGTCCGTCATCCGCAGACAGAAAACGACCGCAACCAAGAGGACACGGACAGAACGGCATCTTGAAAAAGACGTGACCGTCCGTGATTTGCTCTTTTAGAATTTGCTCTTTCAGTTGAAGTGCCCAGGGGAATCGCTGCTGAGAGGGACTCCGCTGACTGCACCGTGACGCCAACCAGGAACAAATAAAAGATGAAAGGCTTTTGTGGAAATCAGCACACTTCTCATCCACTCGGCTCAGAAGCAAAAATCTAATGAGTGGATGCACCTGCCGCCTATTTATACCCGTGAGGGCAGGGAGTGGCTCAGGTATGCAAAATCCACTAGCCAATATTCATTGGCATTTTCTCTTAAAGTCAGAGATGATTGGGGCTTCTAAGTAAATCCCCTATGTCGTCACGACATAACTCATAGTGACCGACAGATAGAGAACTAAAAATACATATATTTTTATATAAAAGACGTAAATCTTTTACAAATATAAATAGTATTGTTTTAGTTTTGAGAATACAAGCTGCTTTGATGTAACAGCCAAAAGTTATTTGAAAATATAATAAATAAAAATGTTTTTAATCAAATTCAAAAAGCTTTTAAATAATGTTGCATAAACAATTTTTTTTAAACAAATAAAACTGGCATTCACACACGATAATGCATGAAGAAACATCACAGAAAAGGCATTTGATTCATGCATTAATAATTGTTCATATCTTTTCTGATATGATGCATAATATCATAAACACACACATACAGCATATATGATGCATATATATACTGACATTGAGATGTGCATTTCCTAGAATTAATAAACCTACCCTTCAACCTCAACAAAATAACTTAAATATCAGTTATGAACACAAATGAACAACAAGAAGACATCATATATTCATAAAACACAACACACACACACACACACACACACACACACACACACCAGAAAACCGCCGTAAGGGTTTTGATGTTGCTCAAGGCTAAACACGCACTCACACTCACACACACACACACACACACAGTGTGTTAATCCTGATGATGGGTATGAAATGAGAGGCATTAGAGCATAAGAACAACCACTCAAAGAGATAAAACACACACACACAAGTTGTAAAACACTGAAGAAACCAGCAAACACACACAACAAAACCCTGTTTTGCTGATTGGTCAACACAACATTCTAGCAGTGTGAAACACAGAATTAAACTTAGACAACTATAAACCCTCCTCATCACTAGATCTCAAACATTTTTGCAAGCCAAACCCCTGTAACCAAAAATATTTAGTTATAGTATCTCTGAGATTTTAAATTAATATTTAAATAATTTAACAACTCATTTGCATGTTCAGTTCTCTGATGTATGGTTATTATCATTAACTAGAACTTCAACTATTTTTTAAGTTTTGTTAATTGAAATAAAACAGGAATTCAAATATAAATATTAGATGATGGACTTAAAGTAAATGAAAATTAGAAATGTTGACTTCTTGAAGCACTAAAATTAAAAAAACGGAAAAACACTACAAATAAACAAAATAATAACTATAATAAAAATAATAATTAATTAAACCTAAATAGTAATATTTGAAAAACTAATTAGAATAACAAAAGGCCATACAATTTTAAAATTAAAATGAAAACAAAAAATAAAAGTAAAATCTTACTGAAAATATTAATAAATACTATAATAGTATATAAATATTACTAAAATGACACTGCTCTGATGTCGGTTAATGGTCACATAACACGCAGGTGAACAAATCTGAAATTTCATCTTATTTATTAATTTAAATTTGATATTTTTATGATTTAATTGTTAGCTTTTCCTCAACTCACAAACCCCAGTTTGAGAAAGCCTGCACTTGTGGATGGACGATATGAATCAATTTGATTTAGAAAATGTTTTTAATGAGCATTTTGATTCCTAAAACATAGCTAATTTAATAAATTTAGCTGACATAACCTTTCAACACACATTAAAAAAATCATTAAAGCGGAAGAGCAAAAAACGATACTATAATCTATGCTTCATAACTAGAATGACTGTTATGAAGCATTTGATTTTTAAGCATTTAATATCATCCTAGAGGACAGAAAATCTCCTTAAATTGAAACTAAATAATAAATATTTCATGAACAATTTGGGGTAATTTTCCCATCCATTTCTTCATTTAAGCTATTTAATATAAAGGATTTATTAAATTTCCAGAGCATGCACTGAACCGGCATTTTCACACCCACATGGTCTCTTCTCTCTGGGAATATAACTTCTGCGGTTTAATTTGGATGTTTTAGAGAGTTATTTTAAAAGCGCAGAGCAGTGACGCTTTCCATCAAACTCCATTATCAGAGCGAAGCGCCTCCTGCCGGGAATGAATCCAGAGCAAAAACACTCCTGCTGAGAGCCTTCGGACTAATAAACACTGAAAAATGATCCGGCCGTGATGGGGCTGCATTTCTAGAGATGTTACGCATCAGCATATTGCAGTAAACAGACTGGTTAATACGAGCGAGAGCGAGAGAAAGAAAGAAGTCAAAACCTTTGGCTTAGAAGTTTAAGCCAAATTTAAAAGAGAAAATATACATAAATAAATAAATAAAGTTTTTATATTTTAATTAAAATGTAAACATTATCATTTAAAAACAAATATTCCAATGAATAATTTGTATTAATAAGAAGAAAGAAAGAAAGATCATATTTTAGGCCAAATTAAAAAAGAAAAATAAATAAAATAACATTTAAATATAAATATTATAAATATATTTTTATAATTACATAAATTATTTAAAAAAAATCTATAAAAATATGCACAGTATAAAATATACAAATAAACATGCAAATAAATACTTTGCATAAATAAAATGAACTGAAGTTAATAGTGGTGTCTAATTAAAGCATTTATTGTGATCATATGCTGTTTGCAGTAAGACTGATCTGTCTCTCTCTCGTTGGTCATTAGTGCAACCACACACACACACACACTCATTAAGATTCGTTTAGCAGCTGTTTTGGCATCAATGACTATTAGGCAAATTAATGATGCAATCAGCTGCTACACAAACTTGATGACTGAACACACTGTACAACACACACACAGTTTGAGAACGGCAGATGCATCCAGCATTACATTTTAGGATGTAGTTGCGTTGAAAAACATGCCAGAACATTCAAAACACAACATAAGTACACAAAAGACACTATAACGAGCATTAGAGTAAATTACTACTGTGCTTCAACAGTTGGTTTTCTCTGTCAGCTCTACTAACTTGACAGTGGAGAAACAAATTGAAGAGAATCTTGCTGAGCAAGTTAGTTTAAGTTAGTTAAACAGCTGACATGATTATATCAGCTACACATTTTAAAAGATTAGGCTACCTGATCTCATGACGAAAACGTAACTGTGGGAACTTTTACGAAAGACACGAAATACATAAAAATAAGTACATATCACCACAGTTTCCAACTGAAATTAACACTACAGGTGGTAAAACATCGAGCACTTTTTAATCGTTTTCGTACACAGTTATGATTACAGCTCCAAATGTTTCGCTTTCTGGACATAACAAGCTAAAACGGCATGCTTGAGATTGCGTTTTAACATCACATTTGTTTTTGTTCATACTATCAGGTAGGTTTAGGTATTCATCTGGTTTGTTCATCTGTTCCGGCGGGAAAAAATGAACACTCTTTTAGCGCCACCCAGTGGACATTTCACATCGAATATGTCACGAAACGTACATTGTGGTACATATTTCGTCTTGCGAAAAAATTCCCACAGGTATGTTTTCGTCATGAGATCAGGTTGAGAATAGTTCAACCAAAAATGTAAGTTCGCAGAAATGTACTCACCCTCAGGCCATTCAAGGTGTAGATGAATTTGTTTCTTCGTAGTAGATACTGAGAAATGTAGCATTATATCACTTGCTCACCAATGATCCTCTGCAGTGAATGGGTGCCGTCAGAATGAAAGTGATAAAATCATCACAATAATCCACACCACTCCAGTCCATCAATTAACATCTTGAGAAGAGAAAACTGTGTTTATAAGAAACAAATCCACCATCAAAATGTTTTAAACTTCAAACCAACACTTCTGGGCAAAATCCAGTCCATAATCCATAATTTTGCTTTCTCCAGTGAAAAAGTTCATCCCCTGTTGTCCTCTCACATCAAAATCCACCCACATATTTGTTTAGAACCATTTTTCACTTCATACCAGATGACTGTTTCTCTGGAGAAACATGGAAAGTGGACCCATTTCAGCCGGAAGCAACAGTTTAAGTAAAAAAAAAATCGTAATGATGGATTTGTTTCTTACAAACATGCAGTTTTTCACTTCATGAGACATTAATTGATAGACTGAAGTGGTGTGGGTTACTTGTGGATTATTGTGATGTTTTTATTAGCTGTGATGAGCAAGTGATGTAATGCTGCATTTCTCCAAATCTGATGAAGAAACAAACTCATCAACATCTTGGATGGCCTGAGGGTGAGTACATTTTCAGTAAATTTTAATTTAAGTATATAAGGGGATGCACACTTGGCCAAGCACTGTTGTGTGTGTTTGCATACTTGAGTATGAAACTGTCGGAGGAACAGGACTGGCAGTGTGAATGGGCATCAGCTACAGTCTGTGTTTCTGCAGTGCCGCTCGATGACGGCATCCGGGGGCCCCACAGGCAGAGTCATAAATCACAGACAGACACGGGCCCTTAATGACCGTCAGGCAGCGCTGTTACACTCCTCGACAAAACGCCGCAGACAGAACGTGCCGCAGGCGGCCGGAGGACATGCGACCCTGTCAAAAACCCTAAAAAACGACTGTGCCGTCTTAAAAACATCCGCTTGAATCTCAGCCTAAAGCAGCTGGGCGTTTATTTCCTTGTGTTTTGTTTTGTTTTGAGCCCACGTTCAGATGAATGAACCGTCACAGACTCCGGCAGTGCTCAGAATAGAGGACTAGAGTACTACTCACAACAAATCTTTCATATTGTTTTTTGTGGTTTTGAGAACATGTCCAGTTCATATTTCAAGGCAAATTCAACAGAAAAAAAGAAATATTTTGCATTAAAAAATAAAGTGTTTCCCACAATGCAATGCATTAGATTCAGCCTTCCAGAGGGTCAAAAATAAAAATACAAATTGTTATTGGCTCTTTTGATTGAACAGTCAGAAAATGTTACATATAATAGGAGTAAAAATGTATAATCACTAATAAAATGAATTAAAAATGCAAAATAACAATGCAAAAAATGCATATTAATTTCTGAGGTAATAAGTGAACGCCACACTCATGTGATAACGTAGTCAGTATACACTACCATTCAAAAGTTTGTGGTCAGTAAGTTTTTGTTGTCGTTGTTTTTTAAAGATTTACTTTTATTGTACAACTGTTTCCACAAAAAATTGAAGCAACACAACTGTTTTCAACATTGATAATAATCAGAAATGTTTCTTGAGCAGCAAATCAGCATATCTGAATGATATCTGAAGGATCATGTGACACTGAAGACTGGAGTAATGATGCTGAAAATTCAGCTTTGTATTACAGAAATAAATTACATTTTAAAATATATATAAATAGAAAACAGTTATTTTAAATTATAATAATATTTCACAGTTTTACTGTATTTTTGATCAAATAAATGCAGCCTTGGTAAGCAAAAGACGCTCTTTTGTAAGTTAAAATGCATAAATGCTAAATACATAAATGTAGACATCTTACCGACCCCAAACTTTTGGTGGTATTCGACTGTTTGAAATGTTCATTGTTACATATTATTATTACACATTCTTTAAAAATCCATAGTAGTTACTGTATGTACTGTATATACTACAGTACGCAAGTATTCTATTCTGAACACAACCAACATGAGCAACGAGCAGTCCATGAGAAAACTGACCAATCAAATGACTGATGCAAAGGTCACATGACATAATATCTCTCTCCTATGGTCTTCATTGTGTTATTTTTCAGGCAGGTTTTCATATTTTTGTTTTTCAGGGGTCTGTCCGCCCCGTTTGGTGTTTCTGATTCAGCTGTGAACATTCATAATTTCTCGATTTCAGAATCAATCACACAAACTTACTGAGAGTAGAGCATTCGGGAGCGGACAATGAATTTGAAGATGTACTCAAGGGCTTTGAGTGTTCTCAGAATGGGTTCACAGGCCTCCCCTCGACTGGACACGTCTAGATACGTCTTCAGCACAGACATCAGTTTCCTACAGCACACAGAACGAGAGAGAGTTTGTGTGTGTAGTTCTCTAAATAACTTAAAGTACAAAATCAAGACAGAGAAAAGCCTGCACACACAAATCAACTAGAACAACTAGCAACAGGTCAAATTATGTCACAATGACATAACCTGAGTCATTTAATTCACTCCTGTTTCTGTTGAGAGTATTGTAGAGTATTTGAAACTCACACACACAAACATACTGCCACCTAGTGTTGAGAAGCACCATGAAGAGCATTTGACCTACTTGTAAGCCAGTGTGGCACTGAAGTGTTGTTTGATATAGGCCTCCAACACAGTGTTGAAATGCTGAAACTTTCTGTCGGCAATCAGACCGATAATATAGATCTGAAAAACAGACATTATCAATAACATCGGTTCTTACCCAGGAGCATGGGATTGCCAAATTATCGTGCAATCATAAAATACTGGAAAAGTCATGTAAATTAAAACCTGACGAGCATTAATTTCTTGAAGCGTTTGGAATTAGGTAATTCAAGTTTTCTTAAAAAACATTTTTATTTTAATTTATTTTCTTATTTATTTTGATAGCACAGTTTGTTTAGAGTAATGTGTGTGTGTGTGTTTTATTTTTTTAAAATAGGGAGGGGAATAGGAGATTTTTTTTGCATTTATTTATTTTTAATAATTTTTAATTATATATATTTATTTTAATATATTGCCACTACTAGTTGCTTAAAAAAAAAAACATTGCACACAGGCAGCTTTGTCATTAGAAATATTGAATATTGTCTTGGACAGTGTGGGGCCTTTTTGTCAAAAAGGTTGAGAATCACTGAATTATAATTTGGATAATGCATAATTTTGTGTTTAAAACTGAATATGATAAATAACTATTGCATCTTCCTGTTATCTTTTATTGCTTTATATTCTCCTGGTTTATAATTTGGAAACTAGAATCTGTCAACACAAGTGAGCTAAGTAGGACAAAACCTCCCCATGGGGACATTTGGGGAAGTGCTCACATGGAAAAATGATTCATAAAAGAGTAAATAATGTTTTTTAAAAGTTTCTTTCAGGGTTTGGGTTAGTCATCACTTTAATATAAACACAACAGAAGTTTTTTAAATGGCCCCAATTAGCTACTTGCCATCAATGGTTCCCCTTTCAGTCGGTCACTCCGAGTCACGTCGGATGACCGACGAAATTGGGATCTCGCCAGAGAGACCAATCCACTTCGAGTGTAACTAAACGAGCCAATGGACATTGGCATGCGATTATTGCATCCAGCTGCCGCTGATCACAGCGTGAGCATAAGAGGCAGCTGATGCACCGCATCAATTATCCTTTCGCTTCGGAGCCGAGCGGTAGTGGTTAAAGCTACTGCTCTCCCTTCCAAGAGAGTGTTCTGCGAGCGAGTGCGGGCGTTACGGCGCGGCAGCGGTGGTCACGGTGTCCGGGAGAGAAAGATCGTCTTCCTGCTGACAGCCACACTAGGAGTGTGCGGTGGCCAGCTCCCCTGCGTGCTTCAGCACTAAAAGAGCATTTCTCTGAAAGAGCAATTTCTCTAAAAGAGCAACACGGGTGATCGCGTCTTTTTAAAGATGTCTTTTCACCCGTGCGTTTCTGGGTGTGGTCGTTTCCTGGCGCCTCAGGACGGTCACGATCGCTTCCTCACGTGTCTGGGCATTCAGCACGCTGAGGTGGCTTTCGTGGATGGTTCATGTTCTTCTTGCGGGGACATGACCATCTCGGAGTGCGACTCTGCTATGTCAAACATGGCAGAGTCCCTCTGCCTGCCGTGATCCGGCGTGCACACTGGATCCGGTGGAGTTAGAGGTGATTTGAGGATTACGGTGAGGGCTTCCCCAAGTGGAGCTCCTCACCCCTCAAGCACTCCGCAGCCGGTGGAGCTGCCGAAGGAGCGCGCTGGCCACGCGTTTCCTTCGGTGCCCCCTCTGACGACCAGATGTCGATCACCGCATCGGAGGGCGGGCCCTCTCTCTCTGGGGATGACGACCCGGCTGCGTTGCCCCCTTCGGGTGTGGTAGCGTTGTCCGTGCCAGACCCAGAGATGACGGCTATGCTTTCCCGGGCCGCCGAGAATGTCGGGCTCGTGTGGAATCCTAAAAAGCCACCGTGTCCCGATCCTTCGAGGCTGGGCGAGTGGTTCCTCGGTGGGGGTGGCGCTGGTTCTCAGCGCCCCCCTCCGGTGCCATTCTTTCCGGAAGTGCATGAGGAGCTGACAAGATTGTGGAGGGCACCTTTCACTGCCCGAAACACATCTTGTAGTTCTTCCGCTCTCACCACCCTCGATGGTGGAGCCGCTTTGGGGTATGCGGGCATCCCCTCGGTGGAGCGGTCTGTGGCCATGCAACTGTGTCCAACAGCCGCTTCCACCCTGCGGGGTGATCCGTGTCTCCCCTCACGGGCCTCTAAGTATTCGTCAGGTCTAACTGGCAGTGCTTGTAGAGCCTGTGGGGAGGCGGCTTCCGCCCTCCACGCTATGGCGTTGCTGCAGGTCCACCAGGCCAAAGCACTGAAAGACCTGCACGAGGGTGGTCACGACCTGGCGGTTCTACATGAGCTGCGTGCTGCGACGGACCTCGCGCTACGAGTGACGAAGGTGACCGCACAGTCTCTGGGTTGTGCGATGTCCAGGAGCGCCATCTCTGGCTGTGTCTCGCTGACATAACGGGGCAGGAGAAGGTACTCCCGTGTCACAGACCGGCCCTTTCGGCGACGCTGTCGAGAGCTTTGCCCAGCAGTTCTCGGCAGCCCAGAAGCAGACTGAGGCAAACACATCATGCGCCGGAGGAAACCTGCTGCTTCCACCCCGGCTGCAGCCACTCAGCCTGCTCGTCGCCGTGGGCGCCCCCTGCGGCCGTCCCCGCTCCCGCGCAGCCGCAGCAGCCTTCACCAGGCAGCGTCGTGGAGCCGGTCGCAGGCAGGACGCCCAGCCCGTCCAGGCCCCCGCCAAACCTGGCGGCAAGCGCAAGTGCAAGAGGCCCTGAGACGGGCGACCCAGAGATGGAGGAGACTGCTCATCGGGAGATGGTGACTGCACCACTCCCTCCCCCGGAGGAGGGCCGGGTGGAGTATCTTTTGTTCATTTTGTTCCGCCGCTGGCCCAGCAGCCAGCGGTACCCAAAACATCAGTAAAGAGCGGTCTCCTCAATCTCCGGGTCTCAAGAGGAGGAGAGTGGTGATCCGTGCATCACAGGATCACTTCCCTCCTCCTCTCTCGCCAGCAGGCAGCGGGTGGTTGCCCAAGAGCACCCCTCCTGCCCATTCGTGGAACCAGGTAAGGGCAGTAGCACTCCAGTCCCCGCTTCAAGTCGTCAAACGCCGGGCTGTCACAAGCCTCAAGCCGGGTTCCTGTGTCTCCTCCCATGCGAGGAGAAATCAGGTGAGTGCTACACTACACACCCAGACCCCGCCCCCTGCCGTCACAGGCCAGGCCGTCACAGGCCCTGGGGCCGGTCCCTGTGTTCCACCTCGCTGCCCCACCGCGGGCATGTCGGTGGGCCCGTTGGCCCCGCTGGTGCGGTCTCTCGGAGCCTGGTTAGCGCTCCCCAGCCCGTCCCGGTGGCTCCTGCGGACCATCAGACTCGGCTATGCGATTCAGTTCGCCCGGCGTCCCCCCCAAGTTCAGGGGCATCCGGTACACTTCAGTCAAAGCCGTCGATGCCCCTGTCTTGCTCGCGGAGATTGCAGTCCTACTGGCGAAGGATGCAATAGAGCCGGTCCCTCCAGCCGATATGAGGTCGGGGTTTTACAGCCCTTACTTCATTGTGCCCAAGAAAAGCGGTGGGTTACGACCGATCTTGGATCTGCGAGTTTTGAACCGTGCACTTCACAAGATGCCGTTCAAGATGTTGACGCAGAAACGCATTCTTGGATGCGTCCGTCCCCTAGATTGGTTTGCAGCAATCGACCTGAAGGACGCGTACTTTCATGTTTCGATTCTCCCGCGAGACAGGCCATTCCTGCGATTCGCGTTCGATGGTCGGGCATATCAGTACAAGGTCCTGCCCTTCCGGCTGTCCCTTTTCGCCTCGTGTCTTCACCAAAGTCGCAGAGGCGGCCCCTTGTTCCCCTGAGACAACGGGGTGTGCGCATTCTCAACTACCTCTACGACTGGCTCATACTTGCACAGTCTCGAGAGCTGTTGTGCGCACACAGGGACCTGGTGCTCAGGCACCTCAGCCAGTTGGGCCTTCGGGTCAATTGGGAAAAGAGCAAACTCGTGCCAACGCAGAGGATCTCTTTTCTCGGCATGGAGTTGGATTCGGTCAACCAGACAGCACGCCTCACCCAGGAACGTGCTCAGTCGGTGCTGAACTGCCTCAAGACTTTATCAGGCAGGACAGCGGTCCCACTGAAACTCTTTCAGAGGCTCCTGGGGCATATGGCTGCAGCTGCGGCCATAGTTCCGCTCGGTCTGCTCCATATGAGACCGCTTCAGCACTGGCTCCATGATCGAATCCCGAGGTGGGCGTGGAAACGCGGTACTCACCGGGTTCAGATTACACCGGCCTGCCGCAAGACCTTCAGCCCGTGGTCAGATCCTTCGTTCCTTCGGGCAGGAGTGCCCCTGGAGCAGGTATCCAGGCATGCTGTGGTATTCACGGATGCCTCGGCCACCGGCTGGGGTGCCACGTACAACGGGCACGCAGTATCAGGGGTTGGACGGGCCCCCTTCTGCGTTGGCATATCAATTGCCTCGAGTTGCTGGCAGTACGCCTTGCCCTGTGCCGCCTCAGAGGGCGCCTTTGGGGCAGGGACGTTCTGGTCCGTACGGACAACACTGCGACCGTTGCCTATATCAACCGGCAAGGCGGTTTGCGCTCCCGTCGCATGTCGCAACTCGCCCGCCACCTCCTCCTCTGGAGTCAGAAGCATCTGAGGTCCCTTCGTGCCATCCACATCCCAGGAGTGTTCAATCAGGCGGCCGATGAACTGTCTCGAGCGGCACTTCCTGGGCAGTGGAGACTCCATCCCCAGGCGGTCCAGCTGATTTGGAGTCGGTTCGGAGTTGCTCAGGTAGACCTGTTTGCATCTCCAGAAACCACCCACTGCCAGTGGTTCTACTCCCTGTCCGAGGCAACGCTCGGCACGGATGCACTGGCACACAGCTGGCCCCAGGGCTTGCGCAAGTATGCGTTTCCCCCAGTGAGCCTGCTAGCACAGACATTGTGCAAGATCAGGGAGGACGAGGAGCAGGTCCTGTTAGTGGCTCCATATTGGCCCAACAAGACCTGGTTCCCGGAACTCATGCTCCTCGCGACAGCCCCTCCCTGGCCGATTCCTCTGAGGAAGGATCTGCTTTCTCAGAGACGGGGCACCCTCTGGCACCCGCGTCCAGACTTGTGGAAACTTCATGTGTGGTCCCTGGACGGGACGCGGAGGTTCTAGGTGACCTGCCCCAGGAGGTAGCGCTCACTATCGCTTCAGCACGAGCACCGTCCACAAGACGGGCCTATGCGCTGAAGTGGAACCTGTTTGTCGAATGGTGTTCCTCTTACCAGGAGGACCCCCGGAGATGTTCGATCAGAGTCGTGCTTTCCTTTTTGCAACAAGGGTTGGAGCGTAGGCTGTCCCCCTCCACCCTTAAGGTATATGTTGCTGCTATTTCTGCCCACCACGACCCCATAGAGGGGAGATCGGTGGGGAAGCACGATCTGGTCGTCAGGTTTCTTAGGGGGGCCAGGAGGTTAAATCCTCCGAGGCCTCCCTCCCTTCCCTCTTGGGATTTGGCTTTGGTGCTAAGAGCCCTACAGACTGCCCCCTTTGAGCCATTGCGGTCAGTCGAGTTGAAGTTTCTTTCTATGAAAACCCTACTCCTGACTGCATTGGCCTCAATCAAGAGGGTGGGGGACCTGCAGGCATTTTCGGTCGACGAATCGTGCCTTGAGTTTGGGCCGGCTGACTCCAGTGCAACACTGAGGCCCCGGCCCGGCTATGTGCCCAAGGTTCCTACCACGCCCTTCAGGGACCAGGTAGTGAGCCTGCAAGCGCTGCCCCTGGAGGAGGCAGACCCAGCCCTAGCTTTGCTCTGTCCTGTACGCGCACTGCGTCAGTACGTGGATAGAACTCAGAGCTTCAGGACCTCAGAACAGCTCTTTGTCTGTTACGGAGGACAGCAGAAGGGGAAGGCTGTCTCCAAGCAGAGGATGGCCCACTGGATAGTGGATGCCATCACCTTGGCCTACGAAGCACAAGGTGTGCCCTGCCCGCTCAGGTTGCGTGCTCACTCCACTAGGGGTGTCGCATCGTCCTGGGCGCTGGCTCGTGGTGCCTCGCTAGCAGACATCTGTAGAGCTGCGGGTTGGGCGACTCCCAACACGTTCGCTAGGTTTTATAGCCTACGTGTCGAACCGGTTTCCTCCTGTGTTCTCACCTCAAACGGGTAGTGGCACTGAGAGGGCCGGCTCAGAGTCGGCTTGCGGCGTCCTTACGCCTAATTCTCCAGAGAGTTCCTTAACCAGGCAAACCCTGTTGAGTCCTCCAGCACTCCGGCGTCCGGACACGGCGGAGCGTCCGGCGCCAGGCCTTCAGCCAATGAATTCTTGAAAACTGGTGCGAGGCTAGTGCCCATATGAGAGACCCTGTCGGGATCCCATATGTGTATTCCACGGTATTCTTATTAGAGCCGTGTTTCCCCTGGCGGACCACGTTCTGCCATCTCTAAAGATGCAGCCTGAGCCATCTCAGAGACTTCCATGTGCAAAAGGGCCCTCTGGGTTACTTCACATGTTTGAATGTCACTTAAACCCCCTTTGGGAGGAGGTGACTCCGCAGTGTGCCTCTTCCAAGTGGAAGGGCACGCTTCCCAGTGTTATCCTAGTCCTACTGTTTGGGTTGCTCAAGGAACACCAGTAGTTGACCTTCTCTGTGTAGAGCCCGGTCCTATCGTCTGCCTTATAGGAAGGGTCAGGAGCCCTACACAGGGCACTGGAAGGGGCAGCTCCTGTGGCGCTTTGGTAGGGATCCCAATTTCGTCGGTCATCCGACGTGACTCGGAGTGACCGACTGAAAGGGGAACGTCTCGGTTACGTATGTAACCCTCGTTCCCTGAAGGAGGGAACGGAGACGTCACGTCCCGTCGCCACAGTCGCTGTACCACCGCTGAGCTGCCGGGTCGCCGGCTCGGCTCCTCAGCGAAAACATAATTGATGCGGTGCATCAGCTGCCTCTTATGCTCACGCTGTGATCAGCGGCAGCTGGATGCAATAATCGCATGCCAATGTCCATTGGCTCGTTTAGTTACACTCGAAGTGGATTGGTCTCTCTGGCGAGATCCCAATTTCGTCGGTCATCCGACGTGACGTCTCCGTTCCCTCCTTCAGGGAACGAGGGTTACATACGTAACCGAGACGTTCTATAAAGAACCTTTAGCATCCATGGAATCTTTCCACTCCACAAAAGGTTTTTTAGATTTTTAAAATGTTCTTCAGACTCAGAAAAAAATGGTTCTTTTAAGTGCTGTTCACTGAACGGCTGTTTAGGGAACCGAAAATGGTTCATCTGTGGCATTTCTGCAAATACCTTTTGGAACCTTTATTTTTAAGATTGTAGAAGTGTGTGTATGTTTGGATGTTGCTTACCAAAGCGTCAAAAACCAAAATATCATAGTCATCAGTCTGCGAATGTTCCATCATAATGTTGAACAGGGCATCCAAGGTGTCCTGCAAGAACTACACACACACACACACACACACACGTAAACAAACATGTATACTGAACTACAGATGCTCATATATAATTTCAGTGCAACATACCTTCACGACCTCCTCTCCGTCAATGAGTTTGAGCTCCTGTAGGTTTTGTTTCAGCATTTCAGGACGAGTTCTCCACTTCAGCAGACCCAACAAACCCACTGAAAGACAGAGAGAAGAGAGAGTGCGTCCTCAACTGACTCTTAATTACCATGCATTCATGAATCTGTTTATTTCACGTTCAGCAGTGAATATGTCCGTGTGTATGGGGTTCGTTAGGGTTGCATTGTGATGGATGTTTCCGAAAGAATCATTAGCGTGATTAATGGGCTTTCTCAAGAACAGCTGTTACACACACCTGTGTCTGTGTGGGTGTCCTTAAAGGGGCTTAAGATAAAAGTCATTTAACAATAGCACACACACAAATACATAAGCCATTTAAATATTTAGATTTAACCCTACTGTATCTGTACTGTATATATTTGATACATACATTTCTAAGGCTTCTAAATGATCATCATGATCAAAACGTTTCTGACAAACCTGTTGCACACAATCTACTACATGCCTTTTGTCATCTGATTGATAGTTCAGACTTTTTTAGCAAGTAAAAGTCCTATTAGTATAATTGTAGAAACGCCCACCTTCAGCTTGTGTTTCGTGCATCTTTTTGCTGTGAAATCTTTACCGATTTCTATAAATAAACATAATAACTTTGATATTGTCAGCGATATTTCAAGATAAACTCTCACTGGACTGGAGCAAATTAGCTTTACTTGATTATTCAGAAAAATCAGTGAGAATCAAATATGATCATCAGGCTTTTGAGGAACATTTATTTGTTCATCTCTCAATAATCACTGAATTCATTGCATTATATAGTTTGATCATTAAACTAAGCATTTAAATATCCTGATATTTATATAATTTTATGCAAGCATCTGCTATACTGTTATAAATATCTCACTGATTTGCATTAGAAAATTTCATCTTACTTTTTGTCCATATAAATATCAACATCTGCACCAAATTGCATATTTTTCTCAGTTTGAGTCTCTGAATAAAACTGAGGGTTTTTTCGTCCATATTCTCACTATATCATATTATATGAGCCATAAAAGCTTTATTTATCAAATATGATACTCAACTATTTTTTCTATTATTTTTTTCATACTAATATTTCATATGTCAGGCTTTAGAGGGTTAATATATTAATATTTAAACTGACTACATTTATTTTTTTAACAATAACACATTGCTGGTCTCATTGTGAGTCAGCGCACATTATGCTAAAAATTGTTTGTCATGCAATCTTTCATCAGAATGCAATAACCTGCTTTCCCTCTGAAATGACTT
Source organism: Spinibarbus caldwelli (assembly GCA_039654775.1). NCBI lineage: Eukaryota > Metazoa > Chordata > Actinopteri > Cypriniformes > Cyprinidae > Spinibarbus > Spinibarbus caldwelli. The sequence continues at coordinate 22,146,604 of CM077247.1, read as the reverse complement.
TCCTTTTCAGCTGATGTCATCGAGACCTCTTATTTTTCAGCCTCCTGTCATAAAGAAACACTTTTCACCACCTGATGTATAAAATGACACCCTATGTTTTTCCTCTATGAATATCCTTTCTCACTTGGAAATTCATCGCATTACTGAAGTGAAATGGACTGTGAATGTCAATTCATTCTGACTATAAAAGCTACATGAGCCTCTTTTTCCCGTCCCCTCGGCACACACACCGTTCTGCGTGAGTTTGGTGGAGCAGACGAGCGTTGCGATGGTGAAGGTGTCTCTGGAGCTGAGGGACAGGCCGCTCACACTGCTGGAGCTGCGCATCAGGGTCGACCCCTTGTGGCTGTCAGAGTGACTGCGCTCGGACGGCAGGGACAGGTACGAGCTGACCTCCTCCATGCGCTTACTGTCACCCTACAGAAAGATAGAAAACACATGTAGTATATGTGAATTAACTAATTAGCTTGCCTGTTGTCCACCATATTATCAGACATAAATGTTTACTCATTTACACAGTGAAGACTACACTCACACAATATTTTTGTCTTGTTTTCCAATACAAATATCTAAATATTCTTACATCATAATTACTTGAGAAAAAAATGACTTTAGATATTAAGTCTTGTTTGATAAAAAAAGCAAAATATGCGCAAAACAAGAAAAATATGTCAATGTGACACAAAAGACTTCATTTAAAAGGGAAAACTACTGTAATTATGATTCCTACACCACTGACAGACACTGTTTCTTGTTTTAAGAATATATTTTTTTTTTTTCCAAAAACAAGACTTAATATTTTAATTGTCTGTCATTTCCCTTCGCCAGATTTATCTTGATTTAAAAATGTTTATGAACATGCATAACATCTATAAGGACGTCAGCATTCGCTCCAAGATAAATTTCTGCTCTCCAGAAATTAATGTTAATAACTATGAATGTTCTAGACCTAAAATAATAAATAATAAATAAATAAATAATACAATTAAACCTATTAAAAAAGTTATGAGAATTTCTATAATGATTTTTTGTTCTATCTACTTTAGACACTAAAGTATTTGGGCAAATTATATTAAAATTTACTGAGCTACAAGATGATGGAAAAAATGAGCTAGCTCCTCTGCATCAAGCTATTGTTTAATTAGTTGGAAACTGAGAAATGTCTATCAGAGATTAATTTTTTTTTTTTTAAAAAGCTTATCACAAATGACTGGGAAAGTCATGCAAAGTCATAAAGAGTTTAAAACCTGAAGACCATTCATGTTTTGAATCTCTTGGAATTAAGTAATTTAATTTTTTAATTTTATTTAATTTTATTTTTTTTTTAGTTTATTTTAGTTTTTAAGTAATATTAATTTGTTTGTTTGCACTTTCTGTCTTTATTCTGTCTTTATTGTAACATTGTGACTTTTTAACTTTTTGGCATAATTATGACATAAGTATGACTTTCTATACTTTAGAGTTTTCACCACATTTTTCAAAAAAATGCTTTGGTAAATCATAATTATGAGATTAAAAAATTGCAATTATGAGATAAGTCAATAAGTCAAGACATTTTATGAAAAAAAGTCATGAGGGAAATTTAATCACAAATTAAAAGATTAAAAAGTCATAAATATATATGAGGGAGCACAGTTTATATCAGTTTTATCTATAGCACAGTTTGAAGAAAGAGAATACTAGAGAAGAGAATAGGATTGGAAAATAATTTTGACTGAATTAATGTTAATAACCTTTATATAACGTTATTTGTGTATTGACTGAAATCATAGAGCCGATGGCAGCTAACTAACAATTGTGTTCACTTATATCAATGTTGTAACAGGAAATATGAGGTTTGTGGTACTGTACCTTTAAGATTTCAATGTGTAAATGACTTACAATTGGTAAACATCTACATATCAATTGTAAATACTATTAAATGAGCTTCTCTCTTTTAAGTGATTTAATTCTAACTCTCAGACTTTATATTTTTTAATCTCCTTACTGCATCTTTTAACTAAAATAATTGTTTTAAAAATAAATGGTAGATTAAAATGTTTTGGAATGCCACAATCTACTCAAAAAACCCATGTAAAAATATTACTAAATCAATTTCCACCCATTTTTGGCTTTATTGTGTATGTACAGTATGTGTTTCTGACCTTAAAGATGGTGAGTTCATGTATGCCATCTCTCAGAACAGTCCCATCTTCCTTCATCAGACGCACAAACGCCATCGCAAAGTTCCTTTCACTCTTGTCCTTCGCTGCATAACATAAATTACATGTTTATTCATACTTAAATTAATTTCCAATATCATTCAGCACCATATTTGGTAGTATATGACAAATTGGATATTAAAGGGATAGTTCACCCAAAAATGAAAATTCTGTCATTAATTACTCACCCTAATTAATTAATTACTCACTCAACATAATTTATTCAACAATCCTTCTCCCCCGAATTACGTCTTTTGGAGAGTACCCAAGAATGTAATCGACGTAATCAGCGTTGTTTACAGTTCATTCGGGGGGAAAGCGCACACATGAACGTAATCAGCGTTAACTTAATAATAATAGAAATAAGCGTGCATATGCATTGTGATACTCTCTAAAATGGCAGAAGACGGTAACTCTGGGAGAAGAATTGTTGAATAAAGTTATTTTTTTTTTCTTTGCGCACAAAAAGTATTCTCATAGCTTCGCAAAGCTGAAGTTGAGCCACTGATGTCACATGGACTGTTTTACCGATGTCCTTACTACGTTTCTGGACCTGGGAACATTACAGTTGCGCTGCTGTATATGGAGGGTCAGAAACCTCTCCGATTTCATCAAAAATATCTTCATTTGTGTTCCGAAGATGAAGGAAGGTGTAAGACCTTCCTTCATCTTCGGAACACAAATTAAGATAGTTTTGATGAAATCGGAGAGCTTTCTGACTCTCACTCACCCTCACCCTCACCCTCATGTCGGGTTTGGAACGACATGAGGGTGAGTAATTAATGACAGAACTTTCATTTTGGGGTGAACTAACCCTTTAAGAATCTATATTAGAGTTCTGTGGCTTTTAATGCATGCTATAATTCAATAGCTTTCAGCTCATGTATATGCTAGTGCATATAAAATAAAAACACTGATGACTCACAACTCATTTCTAGAATGAGGATTTAGAAACAAATATGTTGTTTTTCAATCTGCTAAACTCTGGATCTGATTTTAGTTGTTTTTGAGATCGGGCCAGAATCCCAGTTACATCTACTTTAGTACTGCTGATTGTAAATTATATACTTTTGAATATGTGGCAGAAGACAGTAAGACAGTACAGCAGCATTGGGACATACTAGTAAGTCACAAAATTTTAAAATTATGACTTGATGTCATAATTGTATGCTATCTGCTCACTGATGTCACATATTTTAAAAATATGTAGTTCATGACTGCAGGAGACAGTAAAGCTACTAAACTTACACTCCTGTGAGGATCGATGACGGAACATGAAGCGCAGGTGGATTCTGGGCATCTCCTCCAGAGGGATCGCCACCTACAGGCCGGTGGAAAACATTACTACACACACACTGAAAACCGGGCCGTTTAAGACTCAACACCAAAGGATCTGCTTTCAAAATACATCTACCTGTTCTAATTGTGAACAATTATGCTGTTATTGTAGAGCTTTTATTTTCAACCCCGAAAACTGACACAGAGAGGAGATTCATTCCTGAACGATTAAGCATTTTTAAAACTAATTGGGTGAGTCAATGATTCATTGAATGATTCAGTGATTCATAAAGGCTTTGTTTGCATTCACTTATTACCACTTGCTGCCACCTACTGATAGTTTTAGTTTCATATATATGCTTTTGTACCAGATCTGCAGTGCAAAGATGGATTTTGTTGATGCTAATTTCATTGGTTGATTGGTAACAGGCTCAATGTCTCACTCACTTCTTACCTTAAAAGTTTCCATCCAGCGAGGTTGTTTGATTTGGTAGTAAATGACTGATTTATATTCGTTTACAGGGCGATCTCCAGCTCCCAGACAGATTGAGTTCTGCACAATAACACAAAACAGCTGTCAATCAACACAGAAAACCTTCTTCCAATGAGAACAAACTGACCTTTGACCTCACAGCCATAGGTCACACTCACCGGCACAACCTTCCCCTCCTCGTCACACACCAGCATAATGACCTCCATGTTCTTCTGTGTGGTTTTGTTGTACTTGTCGAAGTCTCCGGAGTGCAGTGTGAGATAGATGTCATTACGGATGTCTCCTGGCATGATGATCTCAGGAAAACCCAGTTTTCGCGCAACCACTGTGCTCCGGTCCACCAGGTGGGGATATTCCTTTCGGATCTGGACAATGTCGCCCACTAGAGCTTTCATGGTGACCCACAGACCTGACATGGTGTTTCATGTTTTATATTAGTTTCACTATCAAGATCATGACAGAAATGCAAGGAAAGTTTCTACAGTAAAACTGCTAAATATGATTTATAGCAGGCACTGATGGTGGAGAAATGAGGTAAAATAACATCATAAACTAAGGTTAACTGTTTTTGTTCATCGTTTCCCCCTCGTCTCATTCTCTAATGTCTGTTTTAATGACAGTCGTAAAGCTCATCCATTTCTCATCACTCAATCTCTCTGTTCTGCTGAATTATGTCTCTGTATGTGAGTGTGGGCAGACGGGATTATGGGTCCAGTGAGTATTAAAGCATTAGCGGAGGGAATAGTGATGCTGTGCTGTCATTTTAGCAGAGATAACAGCACTGAGACATACCTTGACCTCCGCTGTCACCTCGCGACGTCGTCACTTTGTTGAGGAGAGTGTGAAGAAAGTCATTCTCAGCTATAACCCTACAAACACACACACACAAACAGGAAAACAGAGAAAAAGTAATAAAAATAATTACTGTCAATAATAACGTGAACAAATATTTTATATATATATATATATATATATATATATTCATGACTTTTTAATCTCATAATTTGTGATTAAATTTCTCTCATGACTTTTTTTCATAAAATGTCTTGACTTATTGATTTATCTCATAATTGCAACTTTTTAATCTCATAATTATGATTTACCAAAGCATTTTTTTTTTTGTGGTGAAAATGTGGCGAAAACTCTAAAGTATAGATAGTCATACTTTAAAGTTGACTTTTTTTTAGTTAAAAAGTCACAATGTTACAATAAATTTATTTTTATATGTATATACAATTTACATGAAAATGCTTTATGGGTTTTTCTATCTATCTATCTATCTATCTATCTATCTATCTATCTATCTATCTATCTATCTATCACTATACATACAAGTTATTATAGTTTTAAAAAAGATAAGTTAATAGAAGTTATATAAGTTAAATAGAAAATATCAAATGTTATTAGAGAAATATGTATATAATACATATCAATATGTATATACATCATCTGAAAGCTGAATAAATATGTTTTCCATTGATGTATGGTTTGTTAGGATAGGACAATATTTGGCCGAGATACAACTATTTGAAAATCTGGAATCTGAGGGTGCAAAAAATCAAAATATTGAGAAAATCGCCTTTAAAGTTGTCCAAATGAAGTTCTTAGCAATGCGTATTACTAATCAAAAACTAAGTTTTGATATATTTACGGTAGGAAATTTACAAAATATCTTCATGGAACATGATCTTTACTTAATATCCTAATGATTTTTGGCATAAAATAAAAATCTATAATTTTGACCCATACAATGTATTTTTGGCTATTGCTACAAATATACCCGTGCAACATAAAACTGGTTTTGTGGTCCAGGGTCACATATAATACTTATATATACATCATATAGCATATAATATGATCAAAGAAGGCTGTGAAAATTAATCTGCATTGTTAATCCTTTTGATCTTCATCCAGAATCACTCCGGATCCTTCAGATTCACAGCTCCATGACGGTGCTTCTTCTCTTCAGTTCACCCCACTCATTTTCTACAAGGTTCAGGTCAGAGGACTGGAATGGCCATAGCAGAAGCTTGGTTTTGTGCTCAGTGACCCATTTTTGTGTTGTTTTTGAGGTTTGTGTTTGGTAGGGGTGTGAATCGGCACTGGTTTCACGATTCAATTCGATTACGATTATCATGTCAACGATTCGATTCAATTCAATATCACGATGCATCACAATGCATCATGATTATTTCAAATTTATTTGTGTGCATTTTTATTAAATTATATAAGCAGGTTACTTTTTTAAATAATTATGTTACCTAATTAATTAATAATTAATATATAACTAAATTATTGTTAAGAATTCAAAATAAATATAGCTTCAAAACATACAAGCAAATATAAAGTAATAAAGGGGGAAAAGACAATTATACAAGTGATAAAGAAAAAGCACTTTCAGTATCTGGGAGTGCTTTAAGTATTGAAAGTTTACAGATAATCATAGTTATGGGTTTTTCTTTTTTCCTCAGCATTATTGACATTTGATTATTACTGATGAGATCATAGACACTGGCAGCTTTAATAGACTGCATTCACACTAATGCACAGATATATTTTATTTATTTATTTAGTCATTTAGCAGACGCTTTTATCCAAAGCGACTAATAGACTATCAGATGTTTTGTCCTGTTCTGAAAACATAACTGTTTACATCAATTTCGCATCATAAAAGTAGATGCAAGTGCATTTAACCACAGCTGCGAGCTTCAGGACAAACAAACATAAAGCGCACGTGAAAGTCTGTCAGTATGTGAGTTTCGTGCATCTAATACGTACTGCATTCCAAACGGCAGAAATGAAAGCATATCTAAAGTAAAAGACTAAAATAACAGCGAGTGGAAGCACTGTCAAGCAATGCGCACGCGTCTCACAGCGCATATTCTGTGCAATGAAGCCCGCCACGTTTGTCTCTAGCGCACACACGTGCAATACGCGGGAAAAAGCCAAACTCAGATTTTAAAATAGCTCGTATGCGAATGACGTCATAGGCTATAATCGATTATAGTCTATTACTGCATCGATGCAGAATCGTCCACGTCTGCATCGCGATGCATCGATGCAACGATTAATTTCGACACCCCTAGTGTTTGGATTATTTTACGGTTGGAAGATCCAAACATGACCCATTATAAGATTTCTAACGGAGTCAGTCACTTATTGATTTTTTAATCTGTTGGTATTTGATAGAATCCATGATGCCATGTGTCTAAACAAGATGTCCAGGACTTCCAGCAGAAATATAGGCCCACAACATCAAAAATACAGCAGTATATTCATTGTACACATGGGGTACTTTTTATCCCTGTGTTCACCAAACCCATCTTGAGTGTTTGCTGCTAAAAAGCTCATTTTTTAGTTTCATCTGACCATAGAAGCCAGTCCCATTTGAAGTTCCAGTCGTGTCTGACAACTGCTGGAGTTTGTTTTTGGATGAGCTAGGAGAATTTTTCTTGAAACCCTCCCAAACAACATGTGGTGATGTAGGTGCTGTTTGACATTTTTTTTAAAGTTTTCTGACCCCGAGACTCAACTATTTTCTGCAATTCTCCAGCTGTGGTCCTTTGAGAGTCTTCCACTCAAACTCTCCTTCTCACCGTGCATTAGGACGATATAGACACATGTGCTCTTCCAGGCAGTTTCGTAACATTTTATGTTGATTGGAAATTCTTAATTATTGCCCTTATGGTGGAGATGGGAATTTTCACAGCTCTAGCTCTTTTCTTAAAGCCACTTCACTAATTTGTGAAGCTCAATTATCTTTTGCTGCACATCAGAAATATATTCTTTGGTTTTTCTCATTGTGATGGATGATTAAGGGAATTTGGGGTTTGTTTTCCCTCCTATTTATATTTCTGTGAAACAGGAAGCCATGGGTGGATAATTTCATGTTCATAATCACCCTGGAGTGCTTAAAATTGTGAATATGAATGGGAATATACTTCAGAGATATTTTACTCATAAGAATTTCTAGGGGTACCAATAATTGTGTCCAACATGTATTAGAGAAAAACATTTATTTCATAATGATATTTCCCCCCATTTTAAATTCTTATTATCCAATGAAAGATTAGATTTTTGGGAATTTTTTAAACAAAAGATCAAAAGGATTAACACTGCAGATTAATTTTCACAGCCTTCTTTGATCATATTTACCAAGGGTGCCAATATTTTTGGCTATGACTGTATGATATATATATATATATATATATATATATATATATATATATATATATATATATATATATATATATATATATATATACACACACACACATATTTATTAAAAATAAAAAAAAATATTACAATTTATGTAAACTCATTTAAATGGCTATGTACTACAGATCTGTGATTTGACTTATTAAAGCTATAATTTTAAGCTTTGAAAAATACTTTCAATAATAATATGTAAATAATATATAAAATATACGAACTAGTACTGTATTTTAAAGGGCTAAAATCAGGTCTCAGGTGTTCTTTGACAGATGCGTTTGGCTGTAGTATAAAAAAAGATATCAAATCAATCAAAGTCCAATTAAAACAATAATCTGAGGGAAAGCAAACGATCAGAGAACTTTCATGTTTGTTTGAACTATTCCTTTAAGATACATGGATGAACGGAAGATGAGAAGAGGAAAGACTTACGGATGAAACGGAATGAAATATTGCTTCTCTTCATCACATTCTGTCTTTCCTTTGATGATGTCGCTGATGTCCATCACTGCCAATAAGCACAGATATATCAGCTGTGTGTCTGTATGCTACATGCAGATCAGATGAGAACATTTACCCTGATATTTACCAGCGACACCAAATGGCCTCCGCAGGCCTGTCGTGCATTTCTTGTGATTAGTATCTTTCAGATCCATACGGCCCACACGCACAATCTGACAGATCAGATAAATCTTCTCTCTGCCCAGGTCTTTATTCCCCAGATCCTTTAGAGAGAGGGAGAAAAAAGAGTCTTTCAATCCTTAGGACATCAAAAATCTCTATCACCACAAAAAAAAAGTTTATTTGTAATATTAATGGTATCTTATGAAAGCCCATTTTCACCACATGAGAAAAAAATCATGCATTGGTAAATCATAATTTTGTGATTAAAAAGTTGTAATTACAAGATAGTAGTCAAATTACAGTATGACAAAAAAAAAGGAGATAATTATTAGATAAAAGATAAAATGTCAAATACCAAATAAAAAAGTCAAATATACGACAAGTCAAAATTATAAGATAAAAAGTCATGATAAAAAGTCAAATTTATGACATGACAAAGTCAATTATGAGATATAAAATACATAATTATGAGAAAAGTGGTGAAAAAATGTGATATTAAAAAGTCATAATTATAAATAAGTCAAGCTTATGACTAATTTATGACAGTCATAGTTACGAGAAAAAAGTCTATTTCGAGATTAAAAAGTCTTAATTATGAGATAAAACGTCATTTGTAAGATAATTTTTACTTTTATAATTATGATTAATGACAAAACAGTCAAATCTATGATGACAGTCATAATTACGGGGGGAAAAAGTCAAAATTGAGATGAAAAAGTTATAATTATGGAATAAAACCTAATTTATGATATAAAAAGTCATGATTATGAGATAATTGTTAACAAAAAGTTGTAATTATGAGATAGCAGTCAAAATTACAATATGACAAAAAATTTAATTATAACGTCATAATTATCTGATAAAATGTCAAAATATGGCATAAAGTCAAGTTTATGACATAAGAGGTCATAATTATGAGATTTAAAAATGATAATGAGAAAAAAGGGGAAATCATTATATTTTAAAAGTATTTACAATGTGCAGCAAGTCAAACGTATGACTAATTTATGATAATTAATTATAAGAAAAAAAGTCAAAATTGAGGTTACAAAGTCATAATTATGAGATATAAAGTCAAATGTGAGATCATTTGTACTTTTTATGATGAATTCGAATTTATGGCAGTTATAATTATGAGATTTAAAAAACTAAAGAGATTTTTTTAAAAAACTAAATTATGACATAAAAAGTCAATTATGAGATACTTTTATAATTATGATTTATGAAAAAACAGTCAAATTTATGACAGTCATAATTATGAGAAATAAAGTCAAAATTGAGATTAAAAAGTTAGAATTATCAAATAAAATCTAATTTATGATATAAAAAGTCATAATTATGAGATAATTGGTAACAAAAAAGTTGTAATTATGAGCTAGCAGTCAAAATTACAATATGACAAAAAAAATAAAATTACAACAATGTCATAATTATGAGATAAAATGTCAAAAATATTGCATAAAGTCAAATTTATGACATAAAAGGTCATAATTATTAGATTAAAAAAAACATAATTATAAGGAAAAAGTGGAAATTATTATATTTTAAAAGCATTTACGATGTACAGCAAGTCAAACTTGCTGACTAATTTATGACAGTTAATTATTAGAAAAAAGTAAAAATTGAGATTACAAAGAGATATAAAGTCAAATTTGAGATAATTTGTACTTTTTATGATAAAGTCAAATTTATGGCAGTTACAATTATAAGATTAAAAAAACTAAATTATGACATAAAAGTCAATTATGAGATACTTTTATAATTATGATTTATGACAAAACAGTCAAATTTATGATGACAGTCATAATTACAAAAAAAAGTCAAAATTGAGATTAAAAAGTTATAATTATGAGATATAAAGTAAAACGTGAGATAATTTGTACTTTTTATGATCAAATTTATGAGTCAAATTCATGGCAGTTATAATTGAGATTTTAAAAAAAAATAAAAAATAAATAAATAAATTATGTCATTTGACTTTTTATTTCATAATTTTGACTTTTTTATCTTATAATCACAGCTTTTAAATCTCATAAATATCATTCACCAAAGCGTTTTTTCTTATGTAGCAGAAACAGGCTTCCAAAGCTGCTACCCAAGACAGACTCCCAAGTGAAATCTGTAAGTGACTTACTGTAAAGACCACCTTCAGACAGTTGAGCATCTCAATGTCCTTTGGCAAACCTTTGTCTCCCCATCGGACCAAATAATTCTCACTGCAGAGAGACAGAGACAGAGTGTGTGTAATAATGGCAAACTCCTCTAGGCTGATCATTAAAGAGTGTGTCCGTGAGACGCACCTGATGTTGGTCTGTTTGATGGGGTCGTACAGAGACATGAAAAGCTCAGAATCCTCGCCGATACGACACACAAAGTTACGCACAAAGACGTACAGGCTGTGAGTGGGAGAAGACTGGATCCGTGCAGATACACCGGAATGATCCAGATGAACGTTGGACTACACAGAGCAGAACAGAAGAGACAGGAGCTGATGTTAAACAGAGTTTAAATTCACCGAAATAAATCTAACTGGTGTTAACCTGTCAAAAACTCACTAACACCATACTAGAGTCTTATTTAGCAATTGCTGGGTTGCTAATGTGTTCTGGATGGTTGCTATAGCATTACTATGTGGTTGAGAGGGAATCAGGATGGTTCCTAGGGCATTATTATGCAGTTGCTAGGATATTCTAAGTGTTTGCTGTGGTACATCAGTTACTAGCTGCCAAGGTGTTGCCAAGTGGTTTCTAGGGAGTCTGGGTGATTGTAAGAGTGTTCTGGGTGGTGGCCAGCGTGTTACCAAGTGGTTACTAGGATGCCTAGGTGGTTGCTGGGGAGTGTGGGTAATTGTTAAGGTGTCCTGAGTGGTTGCCAAGGTGTTGCCAGGTGGTTTCTAGGGAGTCTGGTTGATTGTAAGAGTGTTCTGGGTGGTTGCCAATGTGTTGTCAAGTGATTTCTAGGATTTCAAGGTGGTTGCTGGGGAGTGTGGTTAATTGTTAAGGTGTTCTGAGTGGTTGACAAGTGGTTTCTAGGATGTCTAGTGGTTGCTGGGGAGTGTGGTTAATTGTTAATGTGTTCTGAGTGGTTACCAATGTGTTGCCAATTGGTTTCTAAGTTGTCTGGGTGGTTGCGATGGTATTTTATGCAGTTGCTAGGGAGTCTAGGTTATTGCTGGGTGTTCTGGGTGGTTGCCAAAGCACTGCTAAGTGGTTTCTAGGATGTCTGAGTGGTCACTGGGGCATTATTATGCAGTTGTTAGGGTGTCTCGGCTGTTGCAAAGGTGTTGCTAAGAGGTTGCTAGGGCATTATAATGCAGTGGCTAGGGTGTCAGGGTGGTTGCCAGGGCATTATTTTGCAGTTGCTAGGGTGTGTGGCTGGTTCCACTGACATTGCTAAGTGGTTGCTAGGGCATTATTATGCAGTTGCAAGAGTGTTTGGGTGATTGCTAGGGTGTTCTGGATGGCTGCTAGGACATTATTATGCAGTTGGTATGGTATCTGGGTGGTTGAAAAGGCATTATTATGCAGTTGCTAGGGTGTCTGGGTGGTTGTGAAGGCATTGCTGAGTGATTGCTAGAACATTATTAAGCGATTGCTGCTACAGTTTCTAGGCGGTTGCTAGGGAATCAAAATGCAGTTGCTAGCGTTTCCTGGTTGTCACAAGGATGTTCTGGGTGGTTGCCAAGGCACTATTACCCAGCTGTTGGATGTCTAGTTAATTGTGAAGGTGTTGCTAAGTGGTTGCTAGGCATATTGTGGAGTTGGTAGGGTGTCTGGGTGGTTGCTGAGTTGCTCTGGGTGGTTACAAAAGCAATGTTAAGTGGTTTCTAGGATGTCTGTGTGGTTACTAGGACATTAATATGCAGTTGCTAGGGTGTCTTGGTGGTTGCAAAGGTGTTGCTATGTGGTAGCTAGGCATTATAATGCAGTTGCTATGGTGTCAGGGTGGTTGCCAGGGAATTATTTAGCATTTGCTAGGGTGTGTGGCTGGTTCCACTGACATTGCTAAGTGGTTCCTAGGGAATTATTATACAGTTCAGAGGGGGTTCTGGCTGATGAATAATTTAAATGAAGTTCATGTTCAGTTTGATCCACCTCAGATGAGGTCATTAAGTTACTGCAGTGGGGTTACAGGAGGATATTCAGCGTGAATTCACAGAAGAACCGGACAAAAGGAAGGTAAAGCAGAACCGGACAGAAGGAAGTTCATTGATTTCATTTATTCAGTCATCCTGAACATCTAAAAGTGTCTCATTAAAACTACAAACTCTCTCTCTGATTCCTGAACATGCGAGAAACCTTGTGGTTTCGTCTCCAAACTTTTAAATGAAAGTGAAATGAAAACCTGTTCCTCTTTAATGCGCTCTGTGATCTTGGCCGTAGCGTCCTCGTGTGCTCTGAAGAGGCTGATGACGCTCGCGTGCTCGGGGTCCAGGATATTCCCATCGGCGTCCCGCACAACCACATCCAGCTCCAAGATCCTGAAGACAGAATAACACTTAATTTGACTGGAGTTTGAGTGTTTGTACTTGCACACACGCGTGATTCACATGAGAATTCAGTGCACACACACAGATCCTTGAAACAATCTGACAGATGTGCTCTTGCCCGGAGCTCTGCTGGAGAAGTGCGAGTCCCATGATGCACCTGAGGTGTGACTCCCTACATTTCATTAAGACTTGTTCTTGCACATCACAGAAAGCAACATCCCAGCAAAAGTCCACAGCTGACACAGACTCACACGTGTTTTGCTGTTTTCGCATGATCATTATTTCTCCAGAAGTAATCTGTCACTAAAATGAATTACTACACAGTATTTTGTTATTTTAGTATTATTTATATATTATAGTTTTTTGTTTAATATTTTAAACAAAAATATTAATATAAAAGCTTTTCTTTTATATTTTCTTTTTTCATTTTAAATTTAGTTTTTTTTTTGTTGTTGTTTTTTTTTGTAATTTTCTTATGTGCTTTTGACATTTTAATTAGTTTTATTTATTTATTAATTTTTTTAATATTACTAATATATTCTTATTCCAGCTTCAGTTTAAGTATAGTTTGGATTTATTTTCAGTGAGTAACTTTAGTGCTTTATTTTAAACTCATTTCAGTTTTTCATCTATATTTCACTTAGTTTTATGTTTTTCATCTGTATATTATTTCAGTTTTCAGTTTCAATTAACAAAATGTTTTAGTGGTTAATTAACAATCATAACCCTGGCATATTATATTCAAAATATTCAAATGTTTGTATAATGTCACATCATGTCACTATGCACTATGTAAATCTTACATTACGATATAAGTCATTTTATTTATATATATATATACAAACACACACATTACAAGTATATATACATGTATAACACAAAGTCATTTTTGCTGGAAATTAGTTTGTTATGATGAAAAAATGTTAGATAATTCTATTAATTTGATATCACAGCAAAAACTAACACTAGCCTAACTAATTTAAGTTCTTAAGCTTATCAAATACAGTTAAATGGTCAGTAATAAAATAAGAAAAAAGAAACAAGTTTACAAGACATAGCACATTTAAGTACAAGACATAGCACAAGACAACTACAACAACAAAAATTAAATCAAAAGCGCTTTAAGTTAGGTAGGTCTATCTATTTAAAAAAAAAAAAAAAAAAAAAAAGTCAATATACTGACACACATTTTCTTTCCCAACTGTTTACACTGAGGACACCAGTACTGGATATATAACTCATTATCTTGAGAAAACAATAATTAACTTGTAATCATGTGAAAACAGATCAAAAAATGTGAATACAAGTGGTGAGGGAGTTTTTTTCCAATATTCAGGTGTCAGAAAGACATTTTTATTCTCTTCAGGTTTGTTAATTAATTCCTTAATGATAATGTACAAATGCCAATTAACTAATCCATTAACAACAGCCTAGAGCAAACCACTGAAGCTCTGAAGAGGAATTACACCAGCTGATGGATCATATTATTCTATGCTTTATTAGTTGTGTGCTTGTACTATGGTGGTATCAGATGATAATACCATAGTACTGTAAGATTACAAACATATATTATGATATAGGATATGAATGTATGCATGGTTTATATTACCATGGTCAAAAATGCACACAGATAGGAAAACAAGTGGAACAGACACTTGAAATACATACTTATTTCCGTAGTCGATCTTTGAGGTGACTTTCTGTTTGAGCTCCTTAAACTCATCACTTGGCAGTGTCCCGGACAGGAGCTGTGAACGCCACTCCATCAGATCCCACATGAGCCGCTGCACCTGACTGAAACGCTCCTTCTTACTGGACTGATGGAAACAAAGACAATCACTGATTGGTCAGTAGTTCAGGTTGTGCACATTTAATGGACTTATTATTTTGCATGTTTGACTTAATTGACACATCCATCAGTATGTGATATCATCACATGACTTCATAACACAGTATGTATAATTCTATGTGACGTCCAGGTATCATGTCTGAAATAAATACATTATATTTTAATTATTTCATTAAATTATTTAATTTAATTTGTCATTTAATTTTGTTTAAAAAATGAAAAGGCATTCACAGCCCATTTACTTTCATAATGCAGTTTTTATTTGGATATATTAGGTTTTTCAAATTTTGAGGTCAGCTAAAGAGGAAATTTATTTATTTTTTGTAACAAAAAATTACATATAGAACCTTATTTGGTGACAGATATTACAAAACATAAAGTAATACTAAACAGGAAAAAAAACAACAGAAGACTTGCACTTCATTTAAATTTTTAGCACTGCAGCAAGTTTTCAAAAAAAGGCCAGGAAGTAAACTTTGTCACTTCCGATTTCATTTTGACTTTAAAAGTAGTGGCTGTTGTCACTTCAGAACATCACACTCAGAACGGAAGGTCACTTTGTGGGATATAGTATGTCACGTACTGTAATGTGCTTCAAATGTGTTTTATACTGCACATTCTGTCAGGTCATGCAATACAGAAAACTCCCATACTAAGCACAGTATGCATACTGAAAAATAACTTCACTACACTCTTAAAAATAAAGGATCTAAAAGGAGGTTTTATTCATTTTAGGTTCCCCAAAGAATCTTTCAGTGAACAGCTCATAAAAGAACCATTTATTTCTGTGTGAAGAACATTTTAAAAATCTATAGATCCCTTTGTGGAATGGAAAGATTCCAAAAATGTTAAAGGTTTTTCACAGAACCACTGATACCAATAAAGAACCTTTATTTTTAAGAGCGTAGTACAGTATCTCACCCACATCTAAACATCTCACCACATAGAGCTGTTTCCAGATGCTGCCCCATTCTCTCAGTGTGGTGGTCACCTCCTTCACCAGCGGCATCTCAGCAGACATAATGATCTCCTCATCTCTACAGGAGAAGACAGACAGAGGGTCAGAGGATGGATGGGTAGCTGGACTGATGGATGGACAGAAGGACATACTCACCCTCTCTTTTTGACGGTGACTTCCTTTAACACTATAAAGCTTGCAGGAAATGCTCCCTTAAATATGAAACAAAGTAAATCAGCAAATAGGTAGTAGAGGAACTTCAGGTCAGATATTCAAGAATAAAATATTCTGCTCTTGTACAAAAACCATAAACTAAACACCCGTTTACTCACTTTTCTCTCTTTGTTCTTGATCATGTAACCTTTATACCATCCTGAAACAATAACAGACTGGTTTAGACTATGAGAATATTTCTGTTGCTCAAACAGTATGTAAAAAATGATTTTCCAGTATAAATATCAAAAAAATCTTAAATCAAGATTTACTTGAGAAACAAAATGACTTTGAGATATCAAGTCTTGTTTTCTAAAAAAAAAAAAAACTGATCAAAATTCAATGAGTTTATGCTTAAAGCAAGAACAAATATCTGTCAATGGGGTCAGAAACAATCTTGTTTTCCCTTTGAATTAATTTTATTTTTCTGACCCCATTGGCAGATATTTTTCTCATTTCAAGCATAAACTCATTCTCTGAATATTATTCCATGGCTGCAAAACAATAACATAAAAATAACCATTAGGGAACATTCTGTATAAGTTATTTTTAGGTTATTTAAAAATAACCTCCCTGCAACATTCTTGGAACGTTATTTTGTGGTTGCAAAAATAAAACCTAAAAAGAACGTTCTTAAGGCCAATTGCTCAAAAGTAATCTGATCAGATTGGATCAAATCTTGAAAATGGGTTGTTCAAAAGAAAAAAGGACTCTGAAATCGGATTAGATCACAAAATCCAATCTTGGTTTTGATCTGGATCAAATGGTCAGTCTGTGTTTTTCAGAACTTTTTAGTAAGATTGGGATATCTTTGTTTCAAAAAAATCTGGATTATACTGATCCCAGCAGAAGGGTGGATTTCAGGAACAAAAATGTAATAAAATACAACATTTGTAACATGTAACCCACACACACACACACAGACAATAAACAGGTAGACATTATGCAACCTCTTAAGCCTTTCAGTAGCCTAAAGTAAAAACGAGATTTTGGTGTCATAAAATAATCCCCAAACAGCCGTCAATATCAAATAAAAATATTATACTAAATTTTAAATCACTGTCTGTAAACTGCATTGGCACAATCATCAGAGATAAACCATGATAAACGTAGTTATTTGTGACTGAATGCAAACTTTTCTGAGAGAATGCAAAAGCATTGACATTTTTTTCCATCATCATGTCCCTTTAGCGACTCTGTAGAGCACTAGTAATCCATATTTGGTAATCTGAAAAAGTTCGTTTCTGTATTATTGTGATCCAATCCAATTTTGCTTTGCAAAACCAACAGAAAAGTGAGATGGATTACCTGATCTTGGATTACAAAACATGGCATTTCCAAATCATTCTGATCCAAATTAAACTTTTTGAACAACTGGCCCTAAAATGTTATTATTTGGTTCTCAAAAAACAAACAAACAAACGGGAACTAAATACTAACGTTAGGGGGACGGTCTGTGTTTGCTGGGTTAATTTTGTCACAATTTTGCTTCTCAAGTAAAAATATGTTGATTTAAGCCTCCTGTTGTGTCGAGACCAAATTGACTCATGCTTGATTTTTCAACCTGCTGTATATTTCTCATTTAGAGTCATGAATGTGCAAAACAATGTTTCAACTCATAGATGTGTTTTGGAAAGGCTGTAAAAATTTTATTACAACTTGTGTGCTCAGGTCATATTGACTCCCCCATTCAAACCCACTGGTTTCCATGCAATTTGACATCAACACCAAAGAGTCAGGTAAAAAATAAAATAAAATAAAATAAAATCCTTTATTGTAGCTTGTCAAACACTAAAATATGAAATATGAAAATGAAGACTAAAAACTAAGGCACATCTTCTGAATCATCTTAAAAAAAGTGGTTTTTGGTTGTTAGTTTTTTAGATCTCAATTACTAAATTACTTTACAAAATGGCAGAGGAACTATAAATAGCAATAAATACTACTTACACTAAATACAAAAAATGTTAGATATTATTTATACTTAGTTATTTGTTATTTAACATTTATTTGTTATTTAGTAGTTATAAATTTGTTATTTAGTATTATTTAGTAGTTATTTGACAATACGTCACGACTTTTGACTTATTTGCA
Source organism: Spinibarbus caldwelli (assembly GCA_039654775.1). Taxonomy (NCBI): domain Eukaryota; kingdom Metazoa; phylum Chordata; class Actinopteri; order Cypriniformes; family Cyprinidae; genus Spinibarbus; species Spinibarbus caldwelli. The sequence goes on along the minus strand of CM077247.1, from coordinate 22,128,193 downwards.
CCTCGGTGTGCAAAAAGTCACTACAAGTAATCATAAATATCGAACTGAATCCTAACACAAAAATGAGATTTTATTATTATTGTTCTCACATATTTCATATTTTTTAGTCTCTGACAAGGTACAACAGAGTATTTCTGTTTTTACATGAATATTGTGTTTTTCATAGTGTCGATTTTTGGCAAAATTGCATGGAAACCATCGTGGCTCAATTTGACCCCAAAAACAGAAGCTGTAACCAGTTTTTGAACACAACAGGGGGGTTGAAAATATTTAGATTTTTGCACTGGAAAACAAGACCAGAATACTGAGTAAGAAAATCTCTTTTTTTCGGTGTGGAACATAGCACAAGCTACGCCAAGGTCACAGGTTTGATTCCCAGGGAATGCATGAACTGATCAAATGTACTTTTTTATATAATGCAGTGTACATTGCTGTATATAAAAGCCTTTACCTCATGCATAATTGCAAAAGTAAATGCAGTATCCCAGAATCTCTCACCTTCACACGACTCCTGTATGTGCACTGTGTCCCCGATAACCAGGGACAACTGCTTCTCCGCTTTGGCGATGAAATTCCACTTAACTTTAGAGAAAAGAGAGAAAATATCAACTGCATGAACAGATGCATTTGAAAATGCACAAAGAGATTTTCCCAAGTCACAGTTTGGATTTATTTCTCAAGTGATGTTTAGCAAAACAGCAGAATGAGATCATTTAATGCTTCCAAGAAGACATCAAACATTCTCTATCCTCAACGGCTTGAAAAGAGTTGTGTGATTCATGTCTAGAGCACAAACACTGCAGGACGACGCACACGTTGGACTTTAATACTTTAGCCAACATCAATGACTCTCAAAGTTAAACTGCGTGAAGAGAAAGAGAACATCATATTGTATACGCGCGCACACACACACACACAATTAATTTCTGCAAGTATGAGTTCGTTGGCCTACTTCCTCTCAGAGCAGCTTCCTGTGCAACACCACACACACAGATACACACCGCCATTAGCATGTTTACAACTGAAATAATTCAAAAGCAATGCATATGCATTTACATGATCAGACAGCTTTTATTTCAAGTTCATAATAAGTTTTAGCATGTATATTATCTTTATTTCTTTCAATAAACATGCTGTGAGCTACAAACCTGCTAACTACGCCACCTACAATCAGAAGTCAATTCACTTTTGCATGAATTTCAAAACAGAACATAAAAAAAAAACAATTCTGTGAATCCTACATTCACAAATAACTCTAAATAAAGTTACTCTAATCAGTTTCACCATTTCAAGATCATACTGCTCTTCCTGGACACTTAGCATACAAGCTGGACTATTAGCTTCTGTTGATTAAAAGAGATTTCAATGGGATTTGCATTAAATATTTCTTCCCAAAGGTTGTTATTTGGTCACAGCTGAAAAACTTAATGGAGTTCTTATACATGTATTTAATTTAAGCATCAACATGAGACATCAACTGTCTCAGATGTTTCCTTTATTCCTAAAATAACACAAATCGGTGTTATTTTCATACCACTGAGGTTCTATTATAGATCTTTTTTTATATATTTTGAATTAGTTTTTTTGTATTTTCTGTCTTTATTTTATTTTATTTGTTTTAAACATATCTATATGGTTTTTATTAACAATCATCAACTTTAAGAGATATGTTGCTTTGTAACTGAAATAAAATAAGTTTAAGTTTTTTTTTTTTTTAAATTCAGTTAATGTTTATTTTATTTCAAATAACAGAAATGTTTATTATGGTTTTAGTTTATTTTCATTTTTTTATTTCAGTATTAGTTTTTGTTTTTTAGTACACAAACTTAAAACTAAAAGAAAATGAGAAATGTTGCTAAGTGAAATAAAATAAGCTTAAGATTTTTACATTTTATTTCATTTAATGTTTATTTTATATTGTAAACATATATTTTATGTTTTAGTTAACTATAATAAACCTACCATGAATGAGTCATAGTTGTCCTACAGTAAGAGTATAGAGCTATAAAATGATTATGAATAGCAGCTCAGATCATTTGATGAGAAATATTGAGTTTATACGGAGATCTCTGACTTTTGCTCACAGACTTTGATATCCTGAGCAAGTATGAGCTCATTTTGAGACATTAGTGAGTGTCTTGAGGAGATTCCTGGTTTTTTTTCTCAGGAGAAACATCTGACTTCTCACTGCTGTCTAAAAATCGAAATAATAAAGAGATCTCGCTCATCCATTTATTTCACACAGGTCTCCTCTAAAAATTCAGTGCTGCTCTTGTGTTATTAGCAAACAGGCTAAAGAAGTGAATCCGCTACGCTGTAAAAAGTGAAAATGTGCAGAGGTTCTCTTATGAAGTTATTTCAGGTTGATTCAGTTGCATTAAATTATATTTCTGACTTGAATAAACCATTTCAACCATTTTTAAAATGCATTTCAAGCTCTAAGTAAGAAGCTGTCATAGTGTTCAGGTCACAGTTTGTTGTCGCACTATATCAGTATTGCATTAACTGCACCATCATAGTGACATAAAACTAAAAACTGCATATTTTCGAAGCAAAACAAGTGCAAAATGATAAAGTGCTGCAATCTGTTCAGTCCAGTGACTGTTGGGCCGCTTGACTGATGTGTCTCTGCCCACATCCTGAGATATAGGAACTGAATCAAAGAACTTTCTACGCCCGCTGCGAAGGCCGCCAGGAATACAAACACACACGCAACTTCACAGAAAACATTCAAAATGCACAGGTGAATCACTTGCACACACAAAAACAGCAAAACTCACCAACTCCATATTTTTCAGAGACAGTTTTCGTCCAAGGAGCCATTGGTTGGACTATAAAACACTCTCTTATGGCTCTCTCTGTCTGTATTTTCTCTTTCGGAGTATCTCAGTTCCTTTCTTATGCCCAACACTGACTGTTTTTGGGTGAGGGTGTGAGAAATAATCAGAGAAATAAGCGCTCCTCCTCCTCTGTGTCTGACTGCCTGCTTCTTCCTCTTCCTCTTTTGGCCTCCGCATTTAACCGGCTGACAGCAGAACTTCAGCACGATGACTGAAGCGTGTTTCAATGGCTTTTATTGATTAACGTCTTGAGATCACGTATGTTTTGGGTCTAAAACTCCACTCTGATCTATTAGGGTGTGTGATGGTGCACGCAAATCATCATTTATCAATCTGTAATGCTGGAGGAAACATCTGGTGTGGGACGAGACAAAGCAGAGATTCCCTGAAGATGTTTGATTCATGCATCTGAGAGACTTAATATGAGCAGGTATTTACAAATACACAAACAAGCTGTTCTGTAGTCATAAACCACCAAAATAATGTCAATTTTCCGATGCAATACCTAATGTAAACAATAGAGGGCACTGCAAACACTCATTTAGACAACTTAATCATGCAGCTTATTGAGTAGATGATCATACTTATGAATTTGACCTAAAACAGGTGAAAAATCCCATAGATGTAGACTGAAGGAGTAGGAGTAGGGTGGATTCTTTTTACTTGGACCAGAAAGCAACCAACTAGCAACCATCCAGAACATCCTAGCAATTGTTCAGAATACTGTTATGTTCAGAAAATGTGAACTTCCATATGAGGAAACATCAAAGAATACCAGCATTTATAGATGTGAACTCGGCAGGTTCAATGCCAAAAACAGCTGGAGGCCATTAAACGCTCTGCTTTATGTTTTCTTACTGTGATCCATGCAGAAAAACAGGACAGTATCTCACAGAAATAAAGACCACATAAAGCCTTATTTCACCACAGCAGTACTGGGAATAAAAACATTTACATACAGATTAAGTTACAAAATTTACTGAATTGAATACAAAATTATATATACACAGTAGTCAACATTTGAAGTGGATCAATAAAGTTCATCAAAGTTGTCCTAAGACAAGAACGGGTATTGATTAACAACTTTGATGAAAGGTTTTGATCCACTTCAAATGTGGACTACTGTCTATGTATGTATGTATGTATATGTGTGTATATATATATATATATATATATATATATATATATATATATATAATATAATATAATATAATGTGATTTAATGTGTAATTTAAATTAAATATATTTAATGTGAAAAACATTTAAAAGAAATATTTGTTTTTGTTATGTTGAAAAAAGATAGTAATTGTAATTGTAAACAGTAAAAGTATTAAAATACATAAATAGAATTATAAAATATTTATTTTAAACATCTTTTTAACATCTAATGAATTCATGTTGGAAAGATAATAGCAAACACATAGTAAAAATATTTATATATAAATATTAAAGGGGTCATATGATGCGATTTCAATTTTTCCTTTCTCTTTGGAGTGTTACAAGCTCTTGGTGCATAAACAAGATCTGTAAAGTTGCAAAGACCAAAGTCTCAAATCCAAAGAGATATTCTTTATTAAAGTTAAGAGTCAGCCACACCTACCTAAAACGGCTCGTTCTAACACTCCCCCACATCTCTACGTCACGATGTGGGAAGATTTGCATAACACCGCCCAAATGTATACGCAAAGAAAGAAGGCGTAACTTCTCGCTCTATGTTGTTGCTTTCACCGGCACCATGTCCTGGAGAGGTGCTGTGTGTTTGGATGTGAGTAAAGAGGACATAAGAAAGTTTTAAGTTTTATTTACACTATTATTATTATTATTATTATTAACACTGTCTCAGAGCAGTACAACACAAACATTGGAGTTTGTGCTGCGCACTTCACGGAGGATTGTTTTCTGAACATGGGAGAGTACAAGGCCGGTTGTGTGTAACCGGTCCTATTCACCCCGCTCCGAGCGAGACTCGAACCGCGGTCTAAGCGCGGGAGAAGGGCGCTAAGAGACACTAGATCAGGGCAGTGAGGTTTACTGGCTTGCTGGACACCACGGCTGTTACATGTAGAAACACATTTACTCAAAAGGACAGTCTGGCGCTTCTGACTCACAGCCTGTAAGTAACGTTACGTTTTATTATTTAAAAAATCTGTTACTTACTATTCAAACGCGAGTGTAAGTAGTGCTTGTTGTTTGTGTTTCTCCGATCACAAATGCAGACATGGTATTATGTAAAAAGACAGTATAAGTCATTATAATCAGTAATTATGTCCACAGTGGATGCAATAAATGCCTCATTTGAAATGGCTTTTAATGTTTTTGTGTCGTCGTGGGGACGCAGCATCATATTATGGTAAGGGGCGTAACATTTCCATCACACACTTGAGGTATTCAGCCAATCACAACGCACTGGATCGCTGGCCAATCAGAGCACACCTCACTGTTTCACACTGATGAGCTTTGTAAAAATCGACAAGTTTCAGAAAGGCGGGGCTTAGAGGAGATAAAATAATGTAAAATATGTGGAAAATAATGTGTTTTTTTTTACTTTAAACCACATAAACACATTGCATTACACCAAATACACATAAGAATGTTCTTTTTAGCACCATCATATGACACCTTTAAATTAAATAGAAAAAGAGAGTGCAAGCTACATAGACAGATAGATAGACAGACAGATAGACGGACAGACATATAGATAGATAGATAGATAGATAGATAGATAGATAGATAGATAGATAGATAGATAGATAGATAGATAGATAGATAGATAGATAGATAGATAGATAGATAGATAGATAGATAGATAGATACAAATGTCTTGCACAGATATCAAGTTCCCTTTGTTTAACAGTGTGAAATGTTTCATTCTGACAGTTGTTGTTTAATACTGACCAGCATGTCAAGTGCTGCCGTAAGCATGGTGGTTAAAGCCATGGGCTGCTTCCAGGAACACTGCAGGTCCAATCCATTATTTCATCCCTGAACAAGACATTCAAAAACAGGATTAGAGTCAGTCACAGCAATTATGCTGTAAATTGTGTGGATAACAATCAATAGTTAATTATAAAGCACCAAATGAACATTTCAAAGTCTATTTTACAGTCTGTCTGTTGTAAGAATATTGATTTGAGTATAAGATGTGCAGCTGAATTTATTAGAATTGCACAATGAGTAACAATAAACGGTCATATATAAATTGGCTATATATATATATGAACATATGAGGAGTATTGCACAATATTATGTGTTAACACACTCACTGTAGTCTTGCTGAAGTTCAGTCGTTTGAATATCCTTCAGCAGACTCTGACCTTCAGAAAATATCAAGCAGCTTATTAAAGACCTTTCAAAGGGTGTCTTTACAATAGAGTGCAATTTATTTAAATATCTGCATGGCCATGTTTGCATTTGACTATAAATCTGGTTCTGTCTGATGGCATTTTTAGATCTGTTTTAATACATTTGAGAAGTTAATCAATACTCTGTAAAACAAAATTACCTAGACTGTGTGAAATATCCGCTGTCTAGGTGTCATTCAGTGAATGTTCAGAAGAGCAGTTATTAGGACGTGTTTTCATAATGTTCTGCATTTGACAAACGTCAACTTACAGTATAGGGACAGCAGGGATGGATTTAACTTGGGTTGAGCTGTAACACTGTCACATTAACCAGGTGACAGAAGATTTTGTAAGAGTCAAGATTAAAGAAGGGAAAAAAACAATTTACAGGATGAAAAAAAAGAAAAATTAACATTTCATATCTGGGATAGTGATTTGCAATACTTCCATCATCCTTATGCGCATTTTGAAGTATCGCATTAGAAATGAGTGATGGAAACACCAAATTTAGAAAAAAAATCCCTTAATTCGCAAAAAAGTTTTTACGCTCGCTTGAGGTGGTTTTTGACTTAAAGGCTTAATGCAAATAATGGGAGATGGAAATGCATTTTGCAAATAAATTCCTTCATGCACATCAAAAAAGTCATGTGACTTTGTGCTATGGGACAGCATAACCTGACTAATCAGCGGACCGATCTTGTTGCACAGCATCTGAAATGTTGTTATATTCATTCTTAAATGCCCACGCAAAGTCTGTCGTCAAAGTTTTTCTGTATAATTGCCTCCCAGAACTGTCTTACATGACTGCGTTCCCAATCAGCAGGCATCCACCTCTGAAAGCAATGACCGTATTTATTGTGTTTCATCTGCTCGCTCTGAGGCGCAAGTAATTTATTATATATGAAAATTATTATATTCAGTGGCTTCTCCTACTTTTCCTGATATTTAGCGGCAGTTTTCAGGAAGTGACCATTTTTTTCTCTTTGACTTGTTGAATCGAAACGGTGCTTATTCGCAAATGTTTTATGCGCATAAGTTAAATTCGCAACTTTGGATGGAAACCCAGCCAGTGTTATTTTAGTATTTATATACTGTTGTAATTTTGGTTAATATTTTTAATTAGATTTTTTTTTTTTCATTTTAATTTTTATTTAATGTATTAATACTATAATTGTTTTTGTCACTTTTACTAGAGTTTGCTTTTTAATGTCTACAGTTTTTATTAATATTTTAGTTTTAGTTTATTTCACTTTAATTATTTTAGTACTTCAAATTAAAATAAATGAAAATGAGAAATGTTGCCTTGGCAACTAGCTGAAAAAAGTAAGTTTAAGTTTTTGTTAATGTTTATTTGAAGTTACTATTTTGTTTTGTTTGTTTGTTTGTTACTAGTATTTTTGGTATGTTTTTAGTTTTACTTTTAGCTAATTATAATAACCCTGAATTGTAATCAGGTTAATGACAGAAATGTAATTTTTAATTCTGATATATTACACAACATTTATCCTCAGAGAAATTAAAGAGATATTCTTTGCGTATCTGCTTTCTGTAGTCAGTAAATAGCACTTCTGTCGTTGATGAAGAAAATCACAAATCTTTTAAAAATTAATCAATATACACACAGAGTCAAGGTTCATTCCTCTTACATTCAACCTGTTATACATTACAAAAGCAGAAGAGTGAGAGAGAGAGGGAGGCATTTGACAATCTGATTGGCTGACTGAAGAAGTGTGTTGAGTTGTGTATGTGTGTGTGTGTGTGTGTGTGTGTGTAGAGAGAGAGAGAGTGAGAGAGAGAGAGAGAAGGGCAAGAGTAACAGAAGAATGAAGGTCGACCAAGGTAAGTTACGCTGCTGCTGCACTGCTGCATTGCTGCATATCACATATAATATCTCACTAAAACACTAAAACGACATACTCAACATTGTTTGTATGTGACAATGCAAACTAGAATAACACATTAAAATGCTGCTGCTGAACGGATGAATCCTGACAGCTGTTTACAATGCATGAAAAAGACTTCATTTATATAGGAAGTCAAGAGAAAAATATAAGTAAATGCATCAAGACGTTGTGGGAATTTTGTGAAACTTTGTTGGTGAAGGAATCAGTAGATGTCCTGCATGCACTTGCTGAGATTTACTGCATTTTAGACTCGTTAGAAGTTTGTGGCCATTGATCTGTCCAGACAGATCTGATCAGACCTGATCTCCTTTGAGCCTGAGCTTTTGCGTTTTGTCTGGGTTTCCAGCCACATTCGTGCTCGTGAGAGCTGGATTTCTGCGAAAGACGTTTAAAAAAGTGAATCTGTTTGATTTGAGAGAGAGAGATCAATGCAGACTATTTATGTGCGTCAAAAGGAATCCTAAGATGAAACACGTGTCCTCTTCACGTCGTATCTCTTCAGTTACTTCAGAAATAACAAACAAATCATTTCAACATTTAAAAGGATGTGGTCTCCTAGCAACCCAACACCCATGACGACCATGCTTGTCAGAAGCAATCAAAAGACGGCCGGCTGTATTCCTCACAGAGGTCCTGACAGCCTGAGGAGCGAAGGCGAACACTGACAAATGTGTTTACAAGCCAATCAATGAACGGAGCAGAGCGGCCACTTAGACGCACAGCAATATGAAACCATCAAAATAACAGCTAAAATGCCACCTGTCATCTTTTTCAAGCAAGATAATTAAAAAAAAACAAAAAAAAACATTAGATTGAGTTTAATTTCAAAAATGTATTACAGTGATTTACTTCAAAACATCTAGTCAAAGTGACAACTTTGCATGTTTGCTTGCACTGCATAAAACTCTGCAGTTATTTTTAAAGCACTTTAATTAGTTTTTGAGGAGAAAGGTATTGTTACTTTTCAAAGTGCTCAGAAATGTGATTTTCACCTGATGCACGATAAAATTAAAATGAATCAGAAAAGAAAACACCCTAGCAATGTGCTAAGATTTGCATCTTTTAACTGCATCACTGATTGTGAGGAAAAAGAAACAAAAAAAGGACAAAAATTTAAAACAAATCAGAAAAGCAAACACTAGCAACCAGATATGAATTAACATAAGGTCCAGGTGGAGCTGAAACCCAGGGCTCAAAGGAGGAAAGGAAACGTAGACCTAGATTGATTGGCTATCAGGAGCAGCCCAACTTTTCTCAGTGGGACAATCGCCGAAACCCCACCACGACCCTCAGGGGCGCTGCTACGATTTCTGGGCCCCTTGGACAGCATATTCACTTGGGCCCCCACTTTCCGCGATCCCCTCTGTAGATAACGCGTTTCCCCCTCAGGGGGCCCCCCTCCATCATCGGGCCCTTAGAATCGTCCTAACCTTCCCTCCCCTTACGGCGCCCCTGGTGACCCCACATACTAAACACTGTTTATAAAGCCCAAAGAATAACCCTTATGTAGCTCCGCCCTACAAAGATTCAGCCTTGTGCAGTGTCTTCGCTATTCCTTTCCAAAAGTTATGAGAGATAAAAATGTCTTGTACTCGTTTAACTGCAGGTATCTTTTAATCTCATTGGCTTTACATGAGCACATGGGAAACAAACACCAAAAGTCAAGTGATGAAACGGCGTTATTAGGGATGGAATGATTACATTTGATAAATCATAATAAAATTCCTAACGGTTAGTATTACCTTTTAATATTTTAATTATCATTATAAGAGTAGAGTAGAGCAGTTTCGTTTTGTGTGAAAACATAGCGGAAAGCTGGGAGGTTTTAAAAGAGTGCAAAGGGAATAATACGTAAGGAATAATTGACTCCGGGCCGTTGGATTATTAGAAAATAATGCACACCCGAGGTGGTGATGCGGCCATATGACGGTTAGGGTTGGGGTACTCTGTGCATTATTTTTCTAATAATTCAACGGCCCAGAGTCAAATATTCCGTTTATACTACAGTTGCCACACCTCAAGACATCGATCAGATGATATATTTCAAGGTATTCGTCCGGGTTTTGTACTTAAAACGCTATTGTGAGTAGGATTAATTTCTTCCGCGTCTCATCCAATGCCTCCGCTGCTAATTCCAAAACGTAATTTTAGATCTAGTAACGGAGGACTGAGCCGCTGATAGCAGACAAATGCAGCTAAATTATATGTATATGTATGTATGTGTGTGTGTGTGTGTGTGAGTGAGAGAGAGAGAGAGTGTGTGTGTGTGTGTGTGTGTGTGTGTGAATTAACCTACCTCTCTGAGTCTCTCTCAGAAGTGTCCGGCAGCAGTGTCCATACTTATAGTGAAACTTTAAGTTCATTTTCTTCACGAACAGCGCCGTTGTTACCTCGCTTGTGAGAAATGTCATGTAACTTTAAAGTTGTTAAACTATTTACTGACAAAGTCGTCAGAATAGCGCGTATGTTTCCATGTGTGTAAACTGTGTGTGTCTGTTTGAGAGAGAACGGGAGAATATGTGCTTTACGTACATAATAAAACTTAATTTTGTGGCAAAACATGGAAATGATCTGTCGTTTTTTATCCCATTGCTTACGTGTTTGGTCAGTGTCCTTGTGGATTTTGGTTATTTTGCTGTTGTAAGACCTTTTAAAACAACTGAAATCATTTGGCAAAGTGATACGGAACTGTAATGCGGTCAAGAGCTGCCTGGAACTACGTTCGCCGTGCGTTTCCCTGAAAATAATTACACACCTTAGAACGTTCGTCAGCCAATCAGATTCAAGCATACAACGGCCCTGTAGTATAAAAATGAATATATGAATGAAATAATTATATAAATGTACCTCTGAACCCAGCAGGCACAAAACAGGCACACAACCTCATAAGACGTTGTTATTTGGTTAAATTTCGGTTGCGACATCGGGTGACCAAAATTCAACGTAAATTCAACGTCTAATGTCAATGTTAAATTGATGTCCAATACCGACTTCAGCTGACGTTGAGATTTTGTTGTTTTTAGGTTGTGCAACCAAAATCCAACGTTAAGTCAACGTCAAATTGACGTCAAATATTGACGTCAAATATTGACGTCAACCCGATTTTCATTTTCAACCAAAATGCAACGTCTGTCCGACGTCATGTCCAACGTCAACCTGACGTTACATAGACGTCTGGTGCCTGCTGGGAAGGTTCTGACTGTCTTCAGAAAATATTCGATAGCATTTTGTTTTCATCTTCGCTCCATGTAATACCTAATAAAGTAGTGTTCTTAATCACAATGCTGCTTTTACACGGAGGTTACGGGAAACAGCTGTAATTCTGCTGTTCTATAAGCGCCACCTAGTGTCAGAGAGTGGATTTACAGAGACTTACATTTACATTCAGCCTGTGCGCAGTTTTTGACTGGCCAAAAAACGGACAGAATTTGCACGCCCTGCTGTAAATTTTGACCGGTTGATGAAAAACAAACTTATGTGGATTCTACACATTTAAACAATTCGGATAAGGTATCTAGAATTAGATGGCGTAGACAAACTACATATAATCATTTATTTCAATTATCATTTGGACTTAACCCTTTTCTTTATTTAAAGGCTGAAATGTTAGGTTTACCATTCTATGAAACCTTTTCCAAGTTTTATTTGAACATTTCGTATGTTATTAGATAAACTTTTTTCAGTCATGTTGTCAATTAAAATCCGTTCATCATTGGTAATGTTATTGTTTTGTTTACGCAAACAAAAAAAGTCATTTTATTTGTTGTTTGTTGATTTTAAATATAAAACTTGGTGAAACGATTGATGTGTCAGTACGTTTTGAACATTTCCAGCACATTTTAATTATCTAATTTTATTAGTTAATACTGATAACCATAATTTTGGTCACTATAATCGTGATAAGATTTTTTTCATACTGTTACATCTCTAAGCGTTACGTGATTAAACCGTGGAGCGTGCAAAAACTGGACCGGACCAGTGTCACATGCACTGCACCGAAGAGCTAACCTAATGCTTTTGCCGCTCCATTTGAATTTGACACACAACACATAAAACATTATATGTAAACAGTGAAGTCTCTGTGGTGAAACGAGCTGAAACCAGATTGAACAGCTCCAACTATGAAACCGGAAATGTCGAGGTAACCTGTAGCCTATGGAGAATGCAAGTATTTCAATCCACATAGCAGTCCCCCTATTTACCATACAATTACTTACACTGTAGGAATATGGTATTTATTATTAAAGTCACTATTATTATAGACTATCTAAATTAAATTTTGGGTAATATAAAAAGATAAAAAGAATCAGAAATGCAAACGCCTAGCAACCAATCAGAACACCCTACCAACCACATAAAGTAGCAATGTTCTAAATATCATTCAAAACACTTTAACATCCTATAGCAGCGAGTTTTGCAAATGGCATTCACACTTTCTTAAGAAAATGTAAAAGTTTTAATTGCTTGGGCGGAAGAAGAAAAAAAGAGATAAAAAATATTGGAAATGCTGTTAAATGAAAAGGGTTAGTCAGAAGGCAGATGTGCCACACTGACACACCAGTAATTGCAGAAGGAAATGTTCAATATTTCAGAATCTGTTTAAAGTTTAACATTTGCTTATGGAGATGGTTTCTAGCAACAACAGAGGAGAAATGTGCATCTCAATGAGCTGCAGTCAACTCACAGAGAGACAGGTGGTCCTGAAGACAGCAAACAAAGAGTTAAAGTTTGTCATTAAGTAAGAAAAATACAGTCCATATGTTTCTAAATCATTAAATTAGATCTTCTTTTATGAGAAAGAACATTGTGAACCTGGTTCTCTCGCTGAGAAATAATGAGAACGAGCAGGACAGGACAACAGAGACTCACATAAAAGACAAATCACAAGTGAGACGTTGAATATCTCAGTTGTTTCTTTTAGAAAGCAATTACTTTCAATACAGATTTTTGCTGAAGTCTCCAGAAAAGACACGCGCCTCCTCTAGAGTTTCAGAAGAATTTCAATGATGTCTCAAACTGTGCCGAGACACCAAAACCTGCAATCAATAGTCAGAGATCTAAATATGAACAATTGAATTATTTCTGATCTGAGCTACTCTCCACATTCATTTTATACATCTGTATTCTTACTGTTAACTTATTGGATCTATATTTGTTTCTTCAAAGGCATTTTAGGAGAAACATTTGAGACAAAGCAAATACTTAAACGAAAAAGACAGATAAATATTAAAATACAGAGACAGATATTGCTCTATAATTGCTACACTAAAAGCAAAATTAAAATTGATGTATTTGAATTGCATATAGAATTTCCATCCATTTTTATTATACAGGTTTAACACAAACTAATAATCTTAAGGTGATGCATATTTGTCAGTCATATAAATAAAACAGGTCAGATTCATGGCATAATGCATTATTTAATATTTGCATCGATTTGATTTTATTTAAATAATCATGTTTTTAAAATGCATGTATTCCAATTGCTTCAGAAGCAGCATAAATCTGTTCATTGTGAAACAATTAAATTTATTCGGTTAAAAAGGATGACAATATGGCTAGCTGTGGAACAAGCAATATTCAATTTGTTAAAATGTATGAGATTAAAACAGATTGGATTTTCTGATGATAAATATATAAACCTATTTTTTTGTGTATTTAAAACACATTCAGTTTATTAGGACAATTACAGAAGCTGAAAGATTTCATTTAAGTATGACTGACAAATATGCATCACATTAAGTTTATTAGTTTATGTTAAAACTGTGTAATCTAAATGGACGGACATTTGATATGCAATTCAAATATATACATAAATCTTCAATAACCTCCAAAATACCACAAAAAGGACAATTTACCCATCTCTGAAACCCTAAATATCATAATTAGGGACAACACTGTCATGCTTAAAAAAAAGGCATCATAAAGATAGTTTATATTTATATTACATGAGTTCATGTTTATATTCAATTTTCTGAAATGCTAATATTATTACAAATTCATTGCTAATAAATTATTGATGTTCATGCCGTTGATTTCCCACCTAACTGATGTCACTTCCTGTAGGATGATGTCATCAGGGATCAGGCTTTTAGTTTAAGGGATCAGTAACACTTCACAATAAGGTTTCTTTTGTAACATTAGTTAACTACATTATTTAATATTAACTAAAATCAATAAATGCTGTAGAAGTTCTTCATCAGCATTTATGCCTTGTTTTCCAGTACAAACATTTATATTCTTTAATCAAGATTAATTTAATGGACATGCAACATGACTTAAAAAAAAAAAAAAAAAAAAAAGCCTTAATTTTGTTGCATTTCTCAGAAAACAAGTGAGGTTTGCTTAAAACAAGACAAAATATCTGCCAGTGGGCTAAAAAAAAAAAAAAAAAAGTTTAAATTAATTTTTTTTTTCTGACCCCATTGGCAGATATTTGTTCTTGTTTTAAGCATAAAATTACTTCATTTTGATAGATTTCTTTAGAAAATAAGACTTAATTTGCTTCTCAATGTATCTTTATTAAACAATGATAAGATATTTCTACCGGAAAACAAGACAAAAATACTGAGGAAGAAAATAATTTTTGCAGTGTGCAATGAGAACTAACAAACAGCTGTATCTTTAACACAACTAACATTAACAAAGGTTAATAATAAAAGTTGTAAAATATATTACGCGTTGTTAGTTTATGTTAACTAATGCATTAGCTAATGTTAACAAATGAGACCTTATTGTAAAGTGTAAAGCTTACATAAGACAAAATGATAGTATAAGAAACAGAAGGGAAAGTGACATTGAAGACTTAAATTGAAAAACTGATAACCAATTAAAACCAAGAAATGACCCAGATGACAGAGCTCTTCAAAAGCACTGGATGTTATTTTCTCTCTCACACACACATAGACCTTGGACATTTTAGCTAGGAAAAACGTCAAGTCTCTGGGTGTGTGTGTGTGTGTGTGTGTGTGTGTATGGAGATTTATTTTTCATAAGAATATCACAGTATGCCCAAGAATGTGCTGGTAGCGACTGTCTTATTTCACTCTAAAAGGACAAAAAGAGAGTCTCTGTTTTCTTTGAACACTGAACAAAGCTAATGTGTGCAGATATGACATTATCTCCACTCCAGCTTTTATCATAATGTCTCATATGTGTTGTGCTACACTAATATGAGTGTTAGAGCATTGTGTTCCCTTTCAACTTACCGTCCTACACAAACACACAACAACAATGTGCTGTGTGGGTGTCTGAGAGCGTTTCGTTACTTTCGTTAAAATTGTCTTTAACATCAACTCACAGCCAAACACAAACACAATCTCCCTCGTCTTACAATTTCCCTCATGCACATGTTTGTGCATCTTAAGAGACCTGCAGAGTTGTGTGTGCAGAATACAAAAGTTGAAACACGATAATGATTAGAAAGTACCATATGAATCTTCTATAAATTTCAAAATGTCTTCCTAATAGTGTTATTTTAAATGCATGGCAGAAGGAAATCATTGAATGATTCAGTACTGTCTAGACAAACTTTTAATGTTAAGTACTTATGATGTACATGGTGCTGAATATATGACTATTTCCCAGGGTGCATCACTTTATAAATAATTCATGCAAAATTCTGCCTCATTGTTGAGTGTTTTTACTCTTTCCTGCATTATTTAAACTGGTGTCATGTTTGTTGTTCTTTTTGAGCTATGTGTTGTGGAAGAATGTCTCTTTGCTTAATGATATGATTTTGAATGTAATGCTTATTGTGTTTGTATGTGAAATGTAAAGGATCAAGTACACTTCAATTCAAAAGTCTGGGATTTTTAGTGTTTTTCTTATGCTCACTAAGGCTGCATTTATTTATTTGATCAAAATACCGTAAATATTATTACAATTTAAAATAACTAATTTCTATTTGAATATATTTTAAAATTTTATTTATTCCTGTGATGTAAAGTTGAATTTTCAGCACCATTACTCCAGTCTTCAGTGTCAGATGATGCTTCAGAAACATTTATGATGACTATCCATGATGAAAACAGTTGTGCTGCTTCATATATTTGTGGAGGTCAAAGAACTTATTTGAAATATAAATTTTTGTAACAATTTAAATGTCTTTACTGTTACCTTTGATCATTTTAATGCATCCTTTCTGAATAAAATAATTAATTTCTTTCTTTCAAAAAAAAAAAAACTGCAATATATGTCTGGAAAAAATCTGAATTTATAATCACTATTGCAAGATGTCTTAATCTACAGTGATCCTTGCTTTAAATCTTTGCTTGTTTCCCCTTATTCATATAAAATATTATTCTAAAAGCAAAACGCAACAAAAAAGCAGATCAAACTGAAAATTTAACTAAAAAAAATCTAGCATTTTATATTGGTTTAGCAAAGGTTGACAAACTTTGATCTTAATGCATTTCCGTTTTATTTTAAATAGGAGAAAGAGGAGAAGTGTGTAGTACCTCACTAAGACCAGCAGAGGCCGACACACTTCAGTCTAACAGAGGTCTGGAACAACATTATAGACGGACTGAAGGTGGATGGATGAACAGATGGATCAATGGAGGAGGTGGACATACCCTGCAGTGTGAAAGGAGACCATTGGGAATAGACCTTACTACACATCTTGACCTACAAAAACTGCATTGCATTTTGCATTGATGCATTTGGCAGATGCAAGTATGCATGTTGCCTGGAATCAAACAAACAGCCTTGGTGTTGTTGAGCTACAGGAATATTCACATGGCCAGAAAAAATGATAAACATAGACAAACAAACCTGCATTCCAAGTGTTTCCCTAACGATAAAACATGACGAAAATTGTGTATCTTGACCTTCAAAAATTTCTTTGGATTTTGCATTGATGCATTGGCCGATGCATGTATGTGCATTCTCTCTAATCAAACGCACAACCCTGAGCTACAGTAACATTCACAGAACCAAAAAAATAAAGAAAAACACACATGCATTCCTAGTGTTTCTGTACCGATAAAACTGTAAAGAAAAAACACTTACAAAAACTGCATTGCATTTTGCATTTATGCATTTGGCAGATGCAAGTATCTGTGCTGAAACACACAACCTTGACATTTTTGAGCTGCAGGAGCAGTCACATAACCAGAAGATAAGATAAACACACAACAAACACATCTACATTTCAAGTGTTTCTCTGCCAATAAAACCGTGAAGTCACGCATCTTGTCCAACAAAAATTGCATTACATTTTACAATGATGCATTTGGCAGATGCAAGTATGTCCGTTTCCTGGAATCAAATGCACAACCTTGGCATTGCTGAGCTAAGGGAACACTGACAAAGTCAGAAAAGAATCTAAACACAAAAATTGCATTGCATTTTAAACATCTTGAACTTCAAAAATTGCATTGCATTTTGAATTGATGCAACCATTTGCATTGCCTGAAATTAAACGCATAACCTTGAGCTACATGAACATTCACACAAACAGAAAAGAAGATAGACACACACAAACACACCTGCATTCCTATTGATCATCTACAAATAAAACCATAAGAAAAATACACAACTTGACTTAGAAAAAATTGCATTGCATTTTGAACATCTTGACCAACAAAAATTGCTTTGCATTTTGGCATTCACACAGCCAGAAATTACGAAAAACAGACAGAAACAATCCTGCATTCCAGATAAAACCGTGAAGAAATCACGCAAATACAAACAAAATGACATCTCAGATAGCATTAGCTGTGACGCTCTCCGTTCTTATCCTACTCACTGTCAGTGGAAATATTTTGGTTTGTCTGGCCGTATACGCGACCAAACGCCTACGTAACGTCACCAACTGCTTCATCGTCTCACTAGCGGTTACGGACTTTCTACTGGGCATCCTCGTGCTGCCATTTTCCACTCTTTACCAAGTTACAGGCGACTGGCCACTGGGGGCGCACTTCTGCAACATCTACATTTCGTTAGACGTCATGCTATGCACTGCTTCCATACTCAATCTCTTCACTATCAGCTTGGACCGCTACTTTGCGGTTACTGCCCCGTTGCATTATCCAATGCTAGTACTTCCGTGGCGAGTTGGTGTGATTTTAGCGACAATCTGGCTGGTTTCGGTGGGCGTCTCATTTGTACCCATCCACCTAGGCTGGAATACACGAGACTTGAGTGTGCAAAATATTCGCGAGGGCGACCCTGTACGAGAATGCCGGTTTGAGTTGAATCCAACATACGCAGTGGTAGATGCCTTTGCGACGTTTTATCTCCCCCTGGTGGCCATGTGCTGGAGCTACCACAGAGTTTTTCGCATCGCAAGGACACAGGCGAAACGTATCATTTCTACGCGACGGGATTCGTCGTCTTCGCCAGGGGTGACAATGCTCGCCCTGCGGGAACACAAAGCCACGGTGACGCTTGCAGTGGTGCTTGGTGCTTTCGTAGTGTGCTGGTTCCCGTATTTCACTTTTTTTACTATAATGGGGATACGCAACGAAGACAATCCACCACGGACGGTGCAGTCGGTGGTGCTCTGGCTAGGATACGCAAACTCTGCCCTAAACCCAGTACTTTACGCCACACTCAATAGAGATTTCAGGTCGGCTTACGCCAAGCTCCTCTGTGGAGGACGAAGATGTAAAACAGGGATGAAAATACCGATGGTGGCAATGGAGGAGGGGCCAATAGGTGGACACGCCCCTCTGTCAAATAGGGTGGGGCTTCTGCCAAGAACTTGCGTGCTGCTGCAAGAGATCGAAAACGGGAAGATGGTCGATAGCAACACAACAACTGGTGCTACAGTTACCATCATAGCTAATGGGAATAAAAGGTAGTAGAAATACAAGTTCATTTACCCGTTACAACAGAGATTGACTGAATTTTATGTGCTGTTATTTTGTCTTATTTTCTTCATATCTGCTCATTTATTTCTCTGTCAGCAGCCCACGGGGAACCCAGGTATAAAAACAGTATAACTTAAAAATACACGCAGAAAGTACAAATGCAATTAATTGTAACTTCCTGTAGCAAAAAAAGCTTTTCTTTTTTAATGCCCTCTAGTGGCCATGTGAAATAATAAGATATTGAAAATCAGGTTTTGATGATTAGTTTTTTTTTTTTTTTTTTCAAATGTGACCTGGACAAGTATATGTAAATATATTGCATGAAGAAAATGAACCCTACTTTTTGACTGCTGCATTGCAATATTATTGTCCCATTTAATAATTAAAATAATAACAGAATTACACTAATGACAATCACCATTAAGAATAATGAGAATAAATAAACATCTGGATGCATTAGAGTCATGAGAATTGAGGTTAAATGTTCTTAATTGTCATGAAAACAGTGTAAAAAATCTCAACAGTCCTAAAGCTTAATTTTCTTTGAATTTTTTTTTTTTTTTTTTTTTTTTTACTTTTGTTTCTAGTGTAAAATGAGACCTAGACATGTTATAAGATTCAATTTACACTTTACAGAGAGATTGACCTGAGAGCCAGTGAATTCATTTCTGATACAAAAACATCTATGTGACAACATCTGCCAAAAAAACTCTCCAATCCAAGTCTTCTGAAGCCATACGACAGCTTGGTGTGAGAAAAAGACACCAAGAAAATTTAAGTTGGTATTTGCTAAAAAAAAATTATCTGTAGATGCAAAATCTTGTTTTAGTGATGAGGAAACTCTCTTTTGTTCTCCCAGCAGGTCATAATTTCATAAAACTCAACAATACATCTATCTCCTTAAAAGTGATTGACAATGGACATACAAGTGACATAATCAGAATCTAATGTAATTTATATAAGATTTGATACCCAAAAAAAACATTAATTACAGAACAGATGTTCTGTTTCTATAGCAGGTCAAAGAAATTCATGCAGTTTCTCTCCTGTCAGGTATTTTCAACACTAAAACTACACTATTCCCTGGTTTAGACATGTGATGAACTCCATACCTGTCCACATTGGATTCAGATCTGCCAGCAGCCCACAGGGACCTCAAGTATTAAGACTGTTTAACTAAAAAATACACATAGAAAAGGTGGTGTAAATGCAATTTATTAGTGTTTTCTGTAACCACAATGCTTTTCCTCTGATGCCCTCTGGTGGCCGTGGGAAGTATCAAGATTATGTAGAAGCACTAAGAAATCTGTTCAGTTACTGGGTGAATCTCACAAAACGTTTATATAGGTAGAAATACAAGATAGTTTGAAAGTTACTACAGAGATTAAAGAAATATTAATGCAATTTTCACTCAACTTCATGTTGTTCCAAATCCAAATGCTGTTTTTATTTTCTATGGAACACAGAGCTGTTTTTGATATATATATATATAAAAAAAATGCCTAAAAAGGACAAAAAGAGATGCATTATAACTTGAGTATAAGCGTATAAGCACTTAAAAGAACAAGTACACACATATAAATCTCACAAAACTTGTCCAGGTCACATTTCATCTCAAATAAATATAAATATATTGAAATAGCATTAAGAAAATGAAGCCTATTTTTTGACCTCTGATAGTGTCTCATCACAGTAAAACTAATACAGTATTACATAAATAAACAGATAGACAGATCAATAAATCAATCATAACATCTAGATGCAGTAAAATCATGAGAATTACAGTTAAATGTGCTAAGTTGTCATTAAAATAATGTTACAGAGCAAAAAAAAAAAAAAAAAAAAAAAGAATGCCTTGTTTTCTTTGAGAATTTTATTATTATTATTTATTTTTTCCATCTGGGGTAAAATGTGACCTGGACATGTTTTCATCTTCAGGTTTAAAGAGTGTGTCAATGAATCAGCTTTCTTCTATGTGGACATTTAGGAATTCTGTCTTGTTTTCTCTCAAATAATTGTTGCATGACAATATTTTAACAGTCTGTATTGCTGCAAAAATTCTAAACAGCATGTGCATGAATCTGAAATGTACAGAAGCAGCACAAACCAGAAATGAACTCAGAAATACAGACTGAAATTAGAGAATAAATGGCATGTGCTCTGTGAGTTATTGTTGATTGGATGCTTCTCTGTATATTTTTATGTTGTTTTGTCATATTGATGTCTACCTCAACACGGTTTCATTTTTCCTTCATATCTGACTGTCTTTAGACTCATTTAGTCGCCTGACCAACTATTCATTAAACATGTTTTATCACAGCCTTTATCAAACCGCAGAATCTGCACACACACACAGACTCACAATCAGCACAGACACTTTCAGCAGGTTATCCATCATCCTGGTTTGTTATCAAAATATCATGAAATAATTAAGGCAAAAGCTCAGACAGAGTAATTCAGTAACTCAGATTCCTGACCTGAGGAAATACAGGAGGGAGATTAGGAGAGGAATTATGGGAAGACTTGAAGAGGAAAGAGAAAGAGGTGTGTGTGAAAACAATGTCTGGGCAAAAAGTAAGGAACGGTTGAGTATAAGGTTTTACCACCCCTATTAGTACAATTAACAAAATAAACAAAATACTAATTTATATTTGTTGAAATATACTGTATTATGAGAGTGAGAGCATCAGACAACAAATATATTCTATTTTAATGTTAATTGTTACAACTATATATGCTGAGAGTCCTTAATTAAAAAACTATCCACAAAAACTTAACAACCCATCAAAATAAAAGTTTGGTTTAACTTGAAGAAATTGTAACAGAAATACATCACTACTGTACAGCAGAACTTAAAGTAATAACAATAAAATTATTAAAACCTTATTTTTACATTTTTCTTTATGTTTTCATTTAATCGGTACAGCACTTTGTTTGGAAAAAAATAAAAAATAAAAGGAATTGTTACATTTTCATTTCATTACATTTTAAAATATTAAATTGTTAATGTTTTATGCCTTCGTTCTATTATCACTTTTTAGTAATACATTTGTATTAAATCATGAATCCAGAAGAATTTAAACTTACAACATAGAATTTATGAAAAAATAAAACAAACAAACAAACTATTATTTAGGGATCTATTATTGTAAAATAAATAAATAAAAAATATTTTAAAAAATATATTAAGTTGTTAAGGTTTTAAAGTTAGGCACGTTTTTTGGTTGTTAAAGTTTAATTAAACCAATACATATTGGGAAAAACTGAAACTTAGGGCCTTCAAATTTTAGTTTTTGTTCAACCTTAAATAAATTCCTGTCAAAGGGTTAGTTCACCCAAAAATGAAAATTTTGTCATTAATTACATTGTCGTTCCAAATCTGTAAGACCTTCGTTCATCTTTGGACCACAAATTAAGATATTTTTTGATGAAATCCAAGAAATTTGATACTGTTATTTACTAATTATCTACTAAAATTGAATTTAACCATTAAAACAGAAAAAGGGAATTTGGAAAAAATAAAACAGACTTAATATGGCCCTATACACACGTGTGTGTGTGTGAGAGAGAGAGAGAGAGAGAGAGAGAGAGAGAGAGAGAGAGCAGGTGGTTTGCCATTAAATTTTCATATTAATGTAGCTAAAAAAATAAATAAATAAACAACTATTCCAGTACCTGGAATTTAATGAACATCAACAACTGAGCCAATTAAACCACAAAAAGAATATCTAACAAATACAAGGCTGTATTCCCAGGAATAAAGTATCACAGTCCCATCAGAAGCCAAATAAAACCCACTCTCTCTCTCTGGTCCTTTATCCCTGGTTAGTGCGCTGGAATTTAATATGCGACTTTTGTTATTGGGAAAGTGGCACATATGTCTGGGCGCGCGCTGGTCGCAATATCTCTGTTAGTGTAGCTAATGCGATAAAGAAGGCAGGGGGCTATTCATCACCCTGGCCGCTCCCAATACGCTTTATTATTTTAATGCATTTCACAGCGATTAAAAATGATCTATCACCAGACCCGCGTCTGTACGTGTGAGTGTTTGAGGTGAGAGAAGTGTGTGTGTGTGTGTGTGTGTGTGTGTGTGTGGTCACTTAAAAGGCCAATTACTGTTGTCGCTGTGCAAACAGACAGAAACTCTCTTTCTCACCGAGCAGAAACATTCACCTCACAGTATTATTTGGCTTTTTATTCAAACGTACGAGCTCCCTGAAGCTGTTCCCGCATTAGTCTGCGTTCATCTCTCCACCTGCAGTCATTAGACTGGAGTAATGCTAATTTCATCACTGCTAATTAGCGCGGTTAACGAGCAATGTGTTAAAGCTGATGGCAATTAATCTGTGATTAGGCCAGATTAGTCCAGCACGCAGCTGCGTTTGACAGTCTGAGGACTCTCAGTCTGAGAGAGGTTTTATTTTACCTTTCAGGTCGATTCTGGACCAGTTTCACCTGTTTGAAACAAAAAGGATCAACTCGGCTAACAGGAAACGTTCTCAAAGCTTACGTTCTGGCAGATTCTGTTATTAAAAACGTTCTTAATAGAACGTTCGTTTAACGAACGTTCGTTTCTTTCTGACGTTTTAGTTGGACGTTCGTCTAACTTTTTTTTAAATGTTATTAACTTGTTTCAGATCATTCTTAGAACATTCAAAAGTAACATTACATGTACTGTTTGCAAAAAAAAAAAAAAAAATGTTTCAAATTGGTGTGTCTTATATTATTTTAGTGTATTGTCTTAATTATGAACACATTGGTTTGTAGTGGAAACAGTTTTACCGTTTACTGCACGTTGTTATTCTTCCCGTTATTTCCCGGAAGTCTCGCCCATAGGCTTACTTCCGTGTTTAGGAATAAATTGGATAGTCTAAGACATTCTCTTAATGTTTTCTCTAACGTTCAGCCAAGAAGAAACTATTTTTAAAAATGTAGAAAATCTAGACGTTTTGAATGTTCAGAGAAATAATGTTTTTATAATGAACGGGAACGTTAGCAAAACATTCTTAGAAGATGTTTTTGTTTGCTGGGCATTTCAATAGAAAACAGCCATTAAACAGAATTAAGACACGTCAAACCCTATTGTTACTTAGATATACAAGGTGAATTCAGTGGTAAAATAGAATAACAAAAATACAAATAAAAATAATAAAAATGACAAAATATATTATAAAATGTACTTCAAAGTGGTCAAGAAAATTTCCTACATCAAAATATATTATATGAAATATTATATATGTGTGTGTGTGTGTGATCAAATAAATTCAAATAAATACATTACATTTTCCTGATATGTTTTTGGGCCATTTATTATATTAAAAAACAATAATAATAGTATTTATGCTATTTATAAATAGATTGTCTTGATAAAGCACCGCAGGCCTCTTTGTTTTTATATATATATATATATATATATATATATATATATATATATATATTACATCTAGCTATATTAAAGGTAGCCTACTTTCATTTATTTTTATTTAACTTTTAGAATTTAATGTTTTAGGTTTAAAAACCTCAGTGGCTTCTTCAGCCTTGTGTTCCTCAGTGTTTGAACTGCATAAGAACAAAGAAAACCAGCACAAACTCTTCCCCAGAGCTAGGAATTGTAGGTAATATTAACCTAAACCACAAAAAAAGACAGTATGCCATCTGGGCAATTAATTGGGGTGCAACACCAATCTTAATCTTTCATTCTCTTTAGGGTATATATGAATGCAACCGTGGAGTGGAAGAGGAACAAGGAAAAGAGAAAGAGCAAGTTGTCAAATTTCCATCATTTGAATGGTTACACAGACACGTTTTATTAGCTTGTCATGTTAAATCAGTGTTTGATGTGAGGTGTGTCTGCGCTACAGATTAAACTCCTCAAATGACAAAAGTTTGAGATGTTTTACCTGATCATGTGGCTGAATGTAAAAACTCATTTTGCACCGTGACAGTATGACTGGAATATAAATTACACTGTCTTTGCTCAGGGATGAGGATCCTGTTTATGAGTTTCTGAAAATCTATAAGACGGATGTGAAAGTTTTCACAGTCTTCTGAGACTTACGTTAAAGTGGAAATAATATTAGCTTCCACACAAACTGTTTCTAACATTACAATAATGTAAACGATACATCAAAATACATTAATGTTGAGATGATTAAGTTATTATTAATACAAACAAATTGAACACTGTAATGCTAACCTATAAACAGAATTCTGTTCACATACCAAAAAAAAAAAAAAAAAAAACTGGAAATTGCACCATTCCCAGAACCAAAATGCAATATAGTAACACATTTTTAAAATAAAATAATACAATTAATCAATTAAAATAAAATGAACAATTGTAAACAGCAAAGCTAGCAAAATAAAATTAATATAAAAATACAGTTGTAAATAGAACTTTTATTTATAGACAAATAAAATAAAAAAATAGAATAAAATGAAAACTATTTTAAATACAGCTAAGACAGCAAAATAAAATAAAATAAAATAAATGATTATAAATATAGCTAAGACAGCAAAATAAAGAGAAAAGAAAAGAAAAGAAAAGAAAAGAAAAGAAAAGAAAAGGGGGGAAAAGAATAAATTGTAAACAGCTGGGACAGCAAAATAAAATGTAAAAAAATAAAATGAAGTAAAATAAAAAATAAAAAAATACATATACCAGGGACTGCAAATTAAAATAAAATAATTGTAAACAGTTAGAATAGCAAAATAAAATAAGAAAAATATTAATAATATAAAATAATTAAATAAAATAATTAAATAAATAGCTAGGATAGCAAATTTAAAAATTTAACAATTGTAAACATAGCAAAAATAGCTAAATAAAATAAAACAAATAAAAAGGTACCAAAATAAAATATAAAATAAAATAAAATAAATGATTATAAATATAGCTAAGACATCAAAATAAAGAAAAGAAAAGAAAAGAAAAGAAAAGAAAAGAAAAGAATAGAAAAGAAAAGAAAAGAAAA
Source organism: Spinibarbus caldwelli (assembly GCA_039654775.1). Taxonomy (NCBI): domain Eukaryota; kingdom Metazoa; phylum Chordata; class Actinopteri; order Cypriniformes; family Cyprinidae; genus Spinibarbus; species Spinibarbus caldwelli. The sequence goes on along the minus strand of CM077247.1, from coordinate 22,102,317 downwards.
GAAAAGAAAAGAAAAGAAAAAAATAAAATAAAAAATTGTTAACATAGCTGGAACAGCAAAATAAAATAAAATAAAAATAGCTGGGACAGCAAAATAAAATGTAAAAAATAAAATGAAGTAAAACAAAAAAAATTAAATATAGCAGGGACAGTAAATTAAAATAAAATAAAATACAATAAAATAAAGTAAAATAAAATAATTGTAAACAAAGCTAGAATAGGAAAAATAAAATAACAAAAGAAAAATAAAGTAATATAAAATAAAAATAAAATAATTAATTTGAATAGCAAAGTAAAAGTTAAACGAAAAAGAAAAAAAGAAAATAAATGATTGTCAACATAGCTTGGATAGCAAATTAAAAAATAAACTGTTGTAAACTTAGCAAAATAGCTAAATAAAATAAAACAAATAAAAGAACACCAAAATAAAGTATTACAGAATATTTTTACAGCATGTTTTCTGCGGTGGGACTTACTTTCATTCCATGAACATTCAAGAGGAACTCATAGGATCTGGTCATTGATGATTCTCCCACAAAACAACACACACTCACAGAGACATATCTGATGTGTGCTACTTGTTTAATAATGAGTAAGGAAAACCACAGTAATAAAACTGATAAAGACCCGTGCGGCGCAGCCCTCACCCTCACACCCCTCGACAGCCTCTGAGAGGAACAATCTGCTGCGAGAGCCTGTCTGTGCCAACATCCGCTCTCCTCATGAGCGTGTGTCTGTCATCGCTCGCATCTGTGTGTTTATATGTGACAAATGCAGAGTCTAAGAGAAACATAAGTGATTCTTGTGTGTTCAAAATCAGTGTGGGTGTTTGCCAGGGTGTTGCTGTATGGTTGATAATGTTCTCCTCTCCTCAGCAAGCCATATGAAGCACATCTGTAGCACAAACAGAGCAGCATGAGCTATGTTTAATGCTTAGAGGTTTGTTTAAATCATTAACCATGTGCATATAACATATAAATATGCATATATGGTCAAAAGTTTGGAATAATTACAATTTTCTGTTGCTTTTGAAAGCCTCTTCTGCTCCCCAAGGCTGCATTTACTTGATCAAAAATACAGTAAAAATTCTGAAATATTATTACAATTTAAAATAACTGTTTCTATTTGAATATACTATAAAATGTAATTTATTCTTCTGATCAAAGCTTAATTTTCAGCATCATTACTCTGGTCTTCAGTGTCACATGATCCTTCAGAAATCATTCTAATATGCTGATTTGCTGCTCAAGAAACATTTATATCAATGTTGAAAACAGTTGTGTTGATCAATATTTTCATGGACACAGTAATACATCTTATTTTTCAGGATTCCTTGATGAACAGAAAGTTCATAAGAACAGCATTTAACATTTTAGTTTAGGGACCAATTCCCACTATTAACTAGTTGCTTATTAACATGCATATTAATATAATCGCTGTTTATTAGCACTTATAAAGCACATATTAATGCCTTATTCTGCATGACCATATTCTACATCTTTTAGGCCTACCAATACCTAAACTTAACAATTACCTTACTAACTATTAATAAGCAGCAAATTAGGAGTTTATTAAGGCAAAAGTCATGGTTAATAGTTAGTGCGAATTGGTCTCCAAACTAAAGTGTGACCGAATTCTTTTGTAACATTGTAAATCACTGTCACTTGATCAATTTAATTGCAGAAAAAAAATAATAATAATTTTGCCCCAAATTTTTGAATGGTAATGTATCATGGTTTTCTTAAAAATATGAAGCTATGCAACTGTTTTCAATATCAAAAGTTTCTGACAATAATCAAGCATCAAATCAGCATATTAGAATAATTTCTGAAGGATCATGTGACACTGAAGACTGGAGTGATTGCTGCTGAAAATTCAGCTTTGATCACAGGAATAAATTTCATTTTAAAATATATTCCAGTAGAAAACAATTATTTTAAATGGTAATAATATTTCACAATATTACTGATTTTTTTACTGTATTTTTGATCAAATAAATGCAGTCTTTGTGAGCAGAAGAGACTTCTTTCAGAAACACTAAAACATTTCAATTATTCCAAACTTTTCAACAGTAGTGTGAATCATTAGTAATAGTGAAAAAGACAGAGAGAAAAACAAAAATAGAGAATGAGACATGGATAAAGATAAAAATGACAGTGAGAACAAGAGCTGGTCAGAAGAGAGAGAGAGAGAGAGAGAGAGAGAGAGAGAGAGAGAGAGTGGGCAGCTGCTGTCTGTCCCGCCCCTGGGGTGCCTCTCACCAATCAGCACAACTCACCACGAATCAATTATCACCAGAGGAAGGGGGCGGAAAACACCGTCGTCCTGTACGGCATATGGAATAAACAATCACACATACAGACACACACAAACATCAACCGACTGCAACATCAAGTCTTCAGATTTATAAGAATGTTTACGGGTCTATTTACATCATCAGTTCTTAGAGGTTTTATACTAATCTTCGTACCTTAAGTATTAAAGTTGAGTGTGTGCATCATCATCCAGACAGGAGTGATTCCTCTAATCATGTGTGTTATTGAAGAAAGATGTGATGGTACTTTACAAAGTGATCAGATGCACCACTTTCACCTGCTGGAGCTGAAAACAGGTGGATAAAACCCACAAACACAAACTGAAGTACCCAAGACACATTTACAGAAAAGAAGATTTTCCAGTTAAAATATAAAATCTGATATTTTGCTTGATTTGTGTTGTCAGAGAATTAGTCTCAATGTCTATGGAACCAGGGTTATTATTGTTAATTAAAACAAGTATGTTTATTACTTGAAAAAAATCCTAAAATATAATTAGGATAATCAAACAAATAAAATTACAATTTAAATAAAAAATAAACAATTATAAACAGTGAGGATATCAAAAAAATAAATAAATAAATATATATATATATATATATATATAAAATAACCATCATAAACAGTATATATAGATAACAGAAAACAAAATAAAATAAAAATAAAATAATTATAAAAAATTTGAACTTGTATTTGAAATTTGAAAAGGAATATAGATAGATAGATAGATAGATAGATAGATAGATAGATAGATAGATAGATAGACACGCAAAATCCTAAAACGGTTACAATAAAATAAAATAATCAACCATAGAGTGTTAGGATAGCAAAATAAAGAAATAATTAAATTAAATTAAATTAAATTAAATTAAATTAAATTAAATTAAATTAAATTAAATTAAATTAAATTAATAATAGTAAACAGTTAAGACAGCAAAAATAAAATAAATGCATTTGTAATAAAACAAATATAAACAGAGAGGATAGCAAAATAGAATAATATATATAAAAAAAATCATAAACAGTTAAGATAATAATAATAAAAAAAATAATCATAAACAGAAATATTGACAAAAAAAAAAAAAGATTTTATTGCAGTGTTCTTTGGATTTTTCCATGTCATCTATAGTCAAACTCTTTACTCTGTTTAAGTTTAAGAGTTTTATCATTTCTGAATGTTCAGTATCTCATCTAGACATCTAATGAGAGTCTCATGGCCTGTCTTACATTTAAAGCGTCACATGAAGTGTGTGTGTGTGTGTGTGTGTGTGGGCGTGTGTGACAGGTGGGTGTTCAGCAGGAGGGGCCGGTCAGGGTCACCCCCATCTGGGGAGCACAAACAAACACAGACACACACGATCCAAACGCAAAGCAGAAGACATCAGTCCACTGAAGAGAGCGAGAGGGAGGGTGTTTCGCAGTTAATAATGTTTTGTGAGATGGTCAAATTGAGTTGTGTGGGCCGAGCTGGAGGGCTTTTATACAAGAACAGCTTGAGTAAGATAAACGACCCTCATTCGCGCACACACACACACACACACACACACTAACACATAACAATACCACACGGAAACAACGCAAGGGATCATCTTAAAAAGTTGAGCAATGAATGTGTGTGTGTGATGTTTCATAATTACATTTGCACACATCTAATAATCAAAGTTGGGCTGCAGACGTCTCTGTGTTTCAGGCTGTTTTTACTCTGGGTTTGATTGCTTCATCCACACCAGACCGCGACTCACTCCATTCCCTTCGGCCCTACAGGTCTGTTTTCACATTGTACCTGTGATGCCAAACAGAGCGCATTTGCATCATCAACGTGAGTTTTACTAAAACTTTTTATGTGCAAGAGATGCAAAGAATTGCTCTCTGAACAGCTGTGAAATGCATTATACTATTGTAAGTGTGAACTGTGCAATGATGCAAATTGTGTGTTATCGTTAGCGATTCACTTCTGCAAGTTACGCCGGATTTGGTTTCATACTAATTTTAAAATGTACCAGAGTTTACACGATCCACATCCCAGATCACCTTTTCAAATGGATTAGGGTTTAGAAATCTGATTTCACATCAACCAACGAAACTAAACTAAACTAAACTAAACTAAACTAAACTAAAATAAAATAAAATAAAATAAAATAAAATTAAATAAAATGTATAATAAAAATAAACAATTGTAAACAGTTAGGACAGCACAAAACAAAAATAAAATAAATGACTATAAACAATTAAAATAAAATAAAATAAAATAAAATAAAATGATAATAAAAATAAACAAACATAAACAGTTAGAATAGAAAAACAAAAAAAAATATATATATATAAACAATCAGAACAGCAAAAAAGCTTAAAATCTAAAATAACCACTGTAAACCGTTAGGATAAAACAAATGACTATAAACAATTAAAATAAAATAAAATGAATAAAATAAAACAAAATAAAATAAAATGAATTCATAATAAAAAATAAAAAAATGAAAACCATTAGGATAGCAATAAAATTAAATTAAATTAACCCTTTGGTTGTGTTCGGGTCAAATTGACCCGGAAAAGATTTTCTTTTTCCCGAAAATACTAGTTAACGTTATCGCATTGGACTCAAACTTACTGACTTTGTTCACATAGGGTATAAGTACTTCTCATTAATTTTTTTAGAATTTTCGTAATTTTTTGTGGGTTTTATTTTACCTAGTAACACTTGTGGTGTTCCCGGTCAAAAATGACTGGACTCCAAACAACTGCTTATAAATCTGTCATTATGCTATATTATCACTAAATATTAGATTCATTATTTTTGTCAACTTGATTTCTTTCATGTAAGACTGGTTTTGTGTTTCTATTTGCATCTGATTAATCGTAACCCTCATTTATCTGAGAGTAGGCGCTTCGTTTTTTGAGTGAAAAAATATTTTTTTTATGAATAATTTTCACAATATTAAACCAAAAATTATACAAATTTGCACTGTTTCTCACACTAGTGTGCTTTAATGTTTAATCAGGAAGTTTGCTTTTAAATGCTTTTATTTTGTACAAAATTGCAAAAAGTCACACTTGTGGTGTTCCCGGTCAAAAATGACCGGACGCCAATCAATTGCTTATAAATCTTTCATTATGCTATATTATCACCAAATATTGGATTCAATCTTTTTGTCAACTTGTTTTCTTTCATTTAGGACTGGTTTTGTGTTTCTATTTGTATCTGATTAATCGTAGGCCTCATTTATCTGAACGTAGGCACCTCATTTTTTGAGTGAAAAAAATGTTTTTTATCTCATATTGTGAAAATTATTTTTATGAATAATTTTCACAATATGAGATTAAAAAAAAATGAAAATTTGCACTGTTTCTCACACTAGTGTGCTTTAATGTTTAATCAGGAAGTTTGATTTTGTTTGGAGTCCAGTCATTTTTGACCGGGAACACCACAAGTGTGACTTTTTGCAATTTTGTACAATGAGGCCTACGATTAATTAGATGCAAATAGAAACACAAAACCAGTCCTAAATGAAAGAAAACAAGTTGACAAAAAGAATGAATCCAATATTTAGTGATAATATAGCATAATGACAGATTTATAAGCAGTTGTTTGGAGTCTGGTCATTTTTGACCGGGAACACCACAAGTGTGACAGGAGTCTGAACACAAGAGGGTTAAATGAAAAAACTATAAACTTAAAAAATAAAAATAAACATTGTAAACAGTTAGTATAGAATAAAAAAAAATAAAAAAAAATAAAAAACTAGAAACAATCAGAACAGCAAAATAAACTTAAAAACTAAAACACTGTAAACAGATGGGATAGAATAAAAACACAAAATATATAAGAAAATATAATCCTAAAATATAATTATTAATAATTAATAAAAAAAATTGTAAACAGTTAGGATACAAAAAAAGTAAATAAATAAATAAACAATTAAAATAAAATAAAATAAAATAAAAATGAATTTATAATAAAAAAATAAACAAACGTAAACTATTAGGATAGCAATAAAATAAAATTAAATAAAATAAACTATAAACTTAAAAACTAAAATAAACATTGAAAACAGTTAGGATAGAATACAAAAACACATATAAAATAAAAAATATAAGAAAATGTAATCCTAAAATATAATTAGGATAATCAAACAAATAAAATTACAATTTAAATAAAAAATAAACAATTATAAAGCTATGATATCAAAACAAAATGTAAAATAAGCATCGTAAACAGTATATACAGATAACAGAAAGCTAAAAAAAAACAAATATAAAATAATTTTAAGAAATGTAAATTAAAAGGAATTTATATATATATATATATATATATATATACACACACACATATATATTAATTAACAATGGTAAACCATTAGAATACTGTATTAAAATGAACAATTACAACTGTAAACATAAATAATGAAGACACAATTAAATGAGATTACAGTGTTAGTCGTCACTGGATGTCCAAGAAAGAAAATTTTTTTTGCTAAACATCTTGCTTTTTCTGCCAGAGCAAGCACGACAGGTGACAGTCATTTATGGTGGAATCTCTTGACCTGTGAGTTTTCTTCTGATACAGAATCACATCCAGCTTTATTGCTGCTCATTTCATGCCTCATTCTCATGAAACACACACACAATATGAGCAGGAGGCCCGTCTGTCTGTGTCTGTCTGTGTGTGTGTGTGTGTGTGTGTGTGTGTGAATGTGCCCCGGGGCCGGGCAGGTGGGCAGTGCTGCTTGACTGGTTGGCTGGTGTTGGGGGCAGACAGCCTCGGGTCTGAGGCCCAGCAGGCCGTGGGAAGCAGGGGGCTCGAGTAGGAGCTCTGCCAGGTCCGGGCGCAGCGAGGCTGGTGGCAGCTGCTGGTGGCTCCCCCTCCCTCTCTCACTCGCTCAAGGCCCCCCGCGGTCAGCCCACAGGAGGGGTGAGGAGGTTAACAGCCAACGGTGACATACACAGGATAATCAGCTTTCATTAAGTGACCTACGCTCCACACACACAGAGACTGAACACACTCCATAAACCCACACACACACACCAAACGTGTTTAAACACTCCACAAATAATAAAGAAACAGACCGTGTTCACAATACAATAAAGCCACTTGAAGGCAAGCCTGCAACCTTTAGCCAAAAAAGTGTAATGGCTAATGCTAATGCATTAACAGCTGAATAAACATCTTTTGTGAGGAAACAGCCTATCATTTAATGACTCGACAGGCTATTGGCTAATTGTCAACATGTTAAACATTGAAAAATAGTTTTGGATTGAACTATTTTTAGAGTTTACATAGAAAAAATGCAGTTTTATAAGAGAAGTAACACTTTTTGCTTTTTGCAACAAGTAGGATTTAGTTTACAGAATTTCTCATTCTTTCCTATGGTATCCATAAACGGCGATTGACTGTCGTACACCTCTGACTGAAATTCAATGACGTCAAGGCTGTAAAGTGATTGGTTATCAAGGCACATGTGATCCAAGTTGACCATTATGCTTTCTCCAATAGTAAGTACAACAGACACTCATATCTCCCAAAAAATAAGACCATATATGCAATACAATACTAGCATACTGTACACTGCATGGTGCATACTAATTCATATGCCTTTTAATTAGTAAATAGTGTACGTACAGTATGCTAGAATTATTAGATGCGGCATACTACACTTAGAAGTGTTTATCATTGCATACTGCATACTATTTCACATACTATTTTAATAGTATACAGTGTGGAGTATGCTAGTATTGCTAAATTAAAAGATTACTTTATTTTTAAATGTGTATCATTGCATACTGTATTTCACATACTACTTTCAATAAATATGCAGTGTACAGTAAGCTAGTATTGCTAAATTAAAAGACGCAACATACTACACTTTGAAATATTTATCATTGCATACTGCATACTATTTCACATACTATTTTAATAGAATGCAGTGGGGTATGCTAGTATTGCTAAATTAAAAGACACAGTGTACTAAACTTTGAAATGATTAACATTGCATACTGCATACTATTTCACATACTATTTTAATAGTATGCAGTAAACAGCATGCTAGTATTGATAATTCAATGTTTGAAATGTTTATTGCTGCATATTTCACATACTACTTTTAAGAAATATATGCAGTATGCTGTGTACAGTATGTGTCACAGTCATGTCTGTCGTGTTTTGTGTGTTTCCCCCTCCATGCCCTTATTTGATCCTTCCTGTTCCTGTCCTCGTCAAGTCTGATTGCTTATCATTTATTTCAGGTGTGTGTGTTTAATTATCATGTGTATTTATTTCCTGCCTGTTCAGTTTATTTTCATCTGGTCTACTAGTTACTCCCCGGTGTTCCTGTGTGTGACTGTATTTTGAGTTTACCTTCGTCTCCTCATTCATCCCTTGTGTGTGCACCGTGACAGAAGGCCAGACCAAAATTAACAGAACGCCCACTCACCTCGTTTTGTTTTGTTCGTTTTTTGAAAGTTTTTAGTTTGTTCCTGTTTGTCTGTCCTGTGGCATGGAAGTCGCCGCTCGTCATCCCGCCTTAGCCCGCTATTCGGCGTTGGAGTTCGGTGGGATCGCCGCGAGTCCACCGTCCGCGGTGAAATCAATGCCGCCGTCCACGGCTCACCTAAGTCCGCCGGCCGCCGCTGACTCAAGCCTGCCGTTCACGTGGGGAAATCAACGCCGCCGTCCGCAGCTCATTCATTCACTCCGCCGTCCGCGGCTCACCCAAGTCCGCCGGCCACTGCTGACTCAAGCCCGCCGTTCGCGGGGAAATCAACACCGCCGTCCACGGCTCACTCATTCACACCGCCGTCCGTAGCTCACCCAAGCGCGCCAGCCGCCGCTGACTCAAGCCCGCCGGCCGCCGTTGTCTCCAGTTCCCTACTCACGGCCAGGAGTGCCGTTCCCAGCCTGACCAGAGTCCAGTGATGGCTCCAGCCCCTGACCAGAGAGTCCAGTGATGGCTCCAGCCCCTGACCGGAGTCTAGGCTGTGTTAAAATACCGTGTCCACAGGAACATTTTAACTCACCCTATCATGTCTGTCTTGTCTATGGAGACTCATCTGAGACAGGCGGCTCCTATGGTTATGGCCACGGAGGCCATTCCCAGCCGCCTGCCTCCTTGTCGTTGAAGTGGAAGTGGTTGGTGAGGGACCCTGTGAGGACCCCTGACATCACGTCATGCCCAGAAAGAAGCCTCAGCTTCTGAGACTAGCCCACGGAGGGCTTCCTGTTCCTGTGGATTGTCTTGTCCTGTGTTTGTACAGCCCATGGAGGGCACCTGTTCCCGAGATTAGCCCACGGAGGGGACCTGTTCCTGTGTTCAGCCCCATGAGGGCTCCAGTTCCTGAGTTCTGCCAATAAGTTCCCCCAAGGATTTTTTTGGGGGGGGGGGGGGGGGGGGGGGCGGTACAAAGGGGTTCCGGCTGTAGTGACCAGGCTGAGGGAGCCGAGGCCTCGGCCACATAGACCACCCGCCATGGCCTCCAGAGCTCCCAACACTGCCATGGCCTTCAGAGCTCCCAGCACCGCCATGGCCTCCAGAGCTCCCAGCTCCGCCTTGGTCTGCTGAGATCTCTGCACCACCATGACCTCCTGTGCTCCCTGCACCGCCATGGCCTCCTGAGATCCCTGATCTGCCATGGCGCCCCGAACTGTCTGTTCCATCCTGGAGGCCCCCCCGTCCTGTCTTCCTGTCTGTGTCTGTCCTGAGGGGGCTCCAGAACGCCCACCCCCCCTCCCCGGTGGTACGGCATGGGTCGCGCTTTCCAGGGAGTGATGTCACAGTCATGTCTGTCATGTCTTGTGTGTTTCCCCCTCCATGCCCTTATTTGGTCCTTCCTGTTCCTGTACTCATCAAGTCTGATTGTTTATCATTTATTTCAGGTGTGTGTGTTTAATTATCATGTGTATTTAATTCCTGCCTGTTCAGTTTATTTTCGTCTGGTCTACTCGTTACTCCCCGGTGTTCCTGTGTGTCCCAGCCTTGCCTTGTCTTGCCCTGTCTTGTTTGGATTCATTAAAGACTGTATATTGAGTTTACCTTTGTCTCCTCATTCATCCCTCGTGTGTGCACCGTGACAGTATGCTAGTATTACTAAAAAGATTATTTTTAAATATGTATAATTGCATACTGTATTTCACATACTACTTTTAATAAATGTGGAGTGTACAGTATGCTAGTATTGCTAAATTAAAAGATCCCGCATGCTACACTTTGAAATGTTTATCAATGCATACTGTATACTATTTCACATACTATTTTTAATAGTATGCAGTGTGGTGTATGCTAGTATTTCTAAATTAAAAGACGCAGCGTACTAAACTTTGAAATGATTATCACTGTATACTGCATACTATTTCACATATTATTTTTAATAGTATGCAGTGTACAGTATGCTAGTACTGCTTAATTCAACGTTTGAAATGTTTATCACTGCATATTTCACATGCAACTTTTAAGAAATAGTATGCAGTATGCTGTGTACAGTATGCTAGCAAATTAAAAGTAGCATACTTTTTTTAAATGCGTATCATTGCATACTGCTCATTTCACATACTACTTCTAATAAATATGCAGTGTACAGTATGCTAATATTGCTAAATTAGAAGATGCAGCATACTAAATTTTGAATTGTTTTACATTCTATTTGTAATAAATAGCATGCAGTGTACAGTATGCTAGTATTGCTAAAAGAAGCAGCGTACTAAACTTTGAAATGTTTATCTTTGCATACTGCATACTATTTCACATACTATTTTAATTTTATGCAGTGTACAGTATGCTAATATTGCTAAATAAAAGACAGTGTGCATTGAAATGTTTATCGATGCAAACTGCATACTATTTTACATACTTTTTAATAGTATGCAGTGTACTGTATTCTAGTATTACTAATTCAATGTTTGAAATGTTAATCACTGCATATTTCACATCCTACTTTTAAGGAATAGTACAGTATGCTAGAATTACTAAATTAAAAGTAGCATTTTTAAATGCTTGTCATTCCATACTTCATTTCACATACTACTTTTAATAAATATGCAGTGTACAGTGCTATTATTTCTTTATTTAAAAATACTAAACTTTGAATTGTTTATCATTCCATACTGCATACTATTTCACATTCTATTTGTAATAAATAGGATGCAGGTACAATATGCTAGTATTGCTATTAAAGCATACATGTACTATAAGATGGTAATCATTGCATACGATTACACATACTTTTTAAATAAATAATACTCTCTAAAAATATTTCAGCCTTCTACTTAAAAAAAATCACATTTAATTCAATATGTTACTTGCTGTTTCTTAGTTATTAATAGTTAGATCTTAGTAGTTAATTTCTTTGTAATTCTTAGTTTGTGACTAGCAAATTTCTGAGAGAAAACCTTGAAAACTCCTTTCAGTTCAAGGTTTATTTGTTGTGACTTCAAGCTACACCTTTAGCTACATATAGCCAATAGAATAATGACATTCTATTTTTTTTTATTATTATTATTATTTACAGGTGTGACGTAAATACACACAGACAAATGACGGGAGTATGCAGTTCCCAGGAAATCCATCTCTAAAATATTAATAATTATTATGGGCTTACCATATTACAAAAGCAAAAACATGGTAGTATGTTTAGTAGTAATGTTTGTTGCAAGTTAGTTGCATTTCACATTTTTATTAGTTTTCAATCTCACCATCTTATGATAGTCTTGTGACCAACATTAAGAGCTCCTCATCATCCACCTCAATGTTTCTGAAAACAAAAAACAGATTCTCGTATTTAAAATATTCTCTTCTAAACATTTCTTTCCTGATTATCTTCATTAGCCATATATTCTTCTTTAAACACATGCGTGTATTCTCTCTTTTCATCTCCTTTGTTCTGTTCATTCAGGCAGTGCGGTTTTCTTTCTGTTCAGCGGTGGACAAACCAGTCGAGCGCTCAACCATCACAGACCAGATGCGTGTCCTCCATCGCTCTACATCCATCCGTCTGTATTCTGTCCGCCTCTCATTTCTCAGCTCAGTGCTAAAGCCCTCAAGGTGCCTGTAGAGTAATGTGAAGTGAATTATTGACTTCAGGTGTTGTGTTACATCAGAATAATCGATTCTTGATCAGCTCCCGATCAGCTCCATTGTAAATTCTCTTGGTTATTTTCCTCATATCAGACATATGCATGAAACATGCAGTTCATAGTTGGAATTATTCAAAATTGTCTTTTGCTGGGGGGTTAATGGAGGAGAAAACTCAAACTGCAACTGGATTCCTACTGCAACACACAAAGAAATGGCCTCTAAAGCCATCTTTGACATGTATTCCTCGCTAACATGATTGATCAACTCAGAAATACAATATAATCTCTGAATTTTGTGTTTTTTGAGATTGAAATAAGGTTCAAGTTCAAATTTATAGTTTTAATCCCAAAAGTGATTCAAAGGAATCATTTACTCATTCTTAACACAAAACTAATGTGACTTTCTTTCATGCAATTTGCTTTTTCTCCAGTTGAAATGAGTTATGGCCAATTTGATTATGCTTAAAACTTGAGTTCAGTTTCTTAAATGTTGAATTAATTGGGTTTTTTTTTTTAAAGTAAGTACATGTGAAAGCTTCAGATGGAATGGAATGTCTATGTTGGACATAACACGTTAAAAGCCCCCCCCCATGCTTATAAGTGTAATAATTGAAATGTTAAGCTTTGTTCCTCTGCATTACAGAAAAAAGTCAGTAAATTCAGAGACAGCTGCATGCATAGGTAAATAAATATACAGAAATAAAGATCCCAAATTTCTAATAAAAGTAATATAGTAGTTTTGGGAGGGACGAATATCCTCATACAGGACTCATCCTCAGGCTGTATAAATCTCTATAACCATTCGATATATTCATCTCCCACAGATTTCATTGTTTCTCTGAAATGAACGCTTCCAAATATGGATTTATTTCCAGCATTCAGATTTGTATTAGGGCAAAATTATGATGCATGGATCAGACAGTTGATTGAAACACCAGAGGGCTTTTTAAAATGTATTAATATGTCTGCACACAGCTGTTGAGACAGACATGACTGATGTTTCTGATAGATTTGAGGTTGTAAAAACTGGAAATGCTTGGATCATGTGATGAGCCTGAAAAAGGTTTTTATTTCTTTCCTTGAATAATTTTACTGTCTGAATCGGATTGATTTGGGGTTATTGTTTATGAACTACATTTTGTCTTGCCAGGACTATGCTTTGAGTTAGAGCTGCTTGCATCTAAATTGCATTAAAAGACACATGAGAACCATTTGGTAACACTGATGGTAAATTTGAATGTGCATAAATAAAATTAAAGAATATCATTGAATGAAGACTTAAATCTGTGTCTTTTCTTCATGCAAAGCTATTGTATGATTTCAGAGAACTTATAGCACATGTCCTGTTTTCATTTGACATGATCTGTAACATGGGTTATGTTTATCCATTACTTTAACTTTTCAAAAAATTCAGTTTCAACTTCAAGTTACAGAAAATTCAACTACAAGATTTTAAAACAAAAACCAATTGAAATGACTTACACTCTTAAAAATAAAGGTGCTTAAAAAGGTTCTTCAAACGATGCCATAGAAGAACCATTTTTGGTTCCACAAAGAACCATTCAGTCAAAGGCTCTTTAAAGAACCATCTCTTTCTTACCTTTTTATAATCTGAAGAACCTTCTTTCGCCACAAAGAAACTTTTGTGAAACAGCAAGGTTCTTCAGATGTTAATGGTTCTTTATGGAACCATTTAGACAAAAAGGTTCTTCTATGGCATCGTGAAGCACCTCAATTTGATTACATAAAAATTCAAAGCAGCAACTGTACTTAAGTTTTTAAGTTGAATTAATTGCACTTTTTGCAGTGAGTTTGTAGAACTTACCCAAAAAGTATCTGGAAAAAGTATAAAAATTATTTAATATCGTTGCATTAAATAAAATACAAAGCAAGTGGCATTTAGTTTAAAGAAAAATGCAACTTTTAAGGATTTTATATTAGAAATAGCTCTAGTGTTGAAACTGAAGATATGAATTGGATGTGTGTGAGCTCAAAGAGAAGTGACATTAAATATTTGATAAATAAATGCAAAAGCGTTTTAAAACTGTGAGACAACCTGCTAAACTCAAACCAGAGCTTCCTCCTCGTTAACCTTGCTAATGTCGCACCATTGCATCATATCAATGTATTGAATCTGACTTAGAATCAATGCTTTAGTCTGAGTGCGAGAGGAAACAGATGTTCGACAACACCAGCGAATTCACGGGCTATTACTTTACATTTAATAGGCTTTATTTAATATTTAATGGGGTGACGGAGGATGAGAATTATTAACAGTCCAAATGTCATTTGCTGTGCCAGTTTGGCTTCAGGGCTGTGAGGATTTTCTCTCCTATTGAGTTTTTACAGTATATGGCCTTTAAACTCCCGTGATCTTCTTCATATTGCCTCAGTCTGTGGTGCTTCGGCACAGATCATAATAAAAACATAGTAGGTGTTTTTAAATGCTCTATTACTTACCGGCGTCAATTCATATTGCTCCACCGCTTCTCTCGAAGTCTCTTATTTATTATTGAAAAGCACATACGACCCTTATATCACTTAATTCTACTTTGCTGCTTTCTATCTCTGGTTCTGTGTGTGTTCTTCAGATCCGCGCGCGTGACAGGTCTCGCTCTGTGCTGAAGTTGGGAAATTGATAACGCGCCGGAGACGCGCAATAAAAGCGCCGCCCGAGGGCGCGACACCCGGATCCCCTATTATGCAAATACGGGGGTAATTTTAAAGACAAATCGTTGGCTTTTATTCCCTTATATTTCTGTTTTATACGTCTCGGTTTCTCCGGAGAATAAAACATTTAATGTGTCGAGCCCAATGATGGATCTGACCTTCAATCATTGCAGCGAATGGAGGGGCTTTATATGAAGAGAAGAAAACAAAATGCAAGAATTTCGGCATCAGTGTTCCTAAAATTTTGCGCATACTAATTGTGAAAAATGTCGGTAATTAAAATCTGAAATCTGAGGGCGTGATTAATAGCGGATCAAATATCCAGATATTTAAGAATTCACACATGAATACGGAATTTAATGAACTGAGTGCATCTTATCCATGAGGAACACGTTTTAAACTTTAGAATTAAGGTATATTTTGCGGATCTTAATAAATTTCTAAAATATGTGTCTGGGGATTATAAAAAAGGGGGGAAAGTCTCAAATCTAATTCTCAATTTTTTTAATTGCATTTTTTTCATTATTTTTTAACAGTGAATTACTATCTGAAATTGGTTATTGATATAGTAATATCTGAAATTGATTTAATTTGAATCAAAGTCAGTGTGTCGTAACCAAAATTTTTAGTTGAAAATAGTTTAAAAGTTTTTATGAATACAAAGATTTCATAATTTGAGCACGTGTTTTAAACTAGACCGAGATCTCATTTTTTAATACCTCAAACATACCATTTTAAATGATATTTTAATATTTTGTAATTGGGCATGATATTAATAATAAAATTAACTGTTAACTGTATTGACAGTAAATAAGACATTTTAGAAAAGGAAATATATGCAAAGTCTATATGTCTATAATAACAACAAGAAGTTTTTTTTTTTTTTTTCTAGCACTTAAACTGAAAGAGGGAGTTAATTACTTTGTTGGAGTAATTAGAAAATCACAGTAGGCCTCTATCCTAACTCGGTCATCTGATGGATCAAACCTCACGGGACACCCTGAGAAACAAGAAGACGAGTGATATCGTTCAGGAGCCGATTACACAATCAATCACGAGAGAGAGAGAGAGAGAGAGAGAGAGAGAGAGAGCGAGAGAGAGAGAGAGAGAGAGAGAGAGAGAGAGAGAGAGAGAGAGAGATGATGGCGGGGTCCATTACGCAAATATATTCAGCCACCAAAAACAATTCAGTATGGGTGTATGACCAAAGACATAGGCTACACCGAATAACTGCTTTAGCTACATTGTCAGTTGTCAAATGTTTGACAAAAAGTAAAGTCAAGGAGAAGCAAATGTCACATAATTATATACTATTATCGCGCGTCTAACAGCAAACAGGCCAAATTTGTCGCCGCGTGCACATATGGCACGGAAACGCGCCAGAAGCACGTTTAGGGGAGTCAAGCGTTTCTGCCAGAAATGTCTGAATACATTCATAGGGCGGTTTTTAAAAAATCATTCATGTGTCAACGATAAACTAACAGCCGTCAAAAGCTCAGTGGCGGTGTCACATTTTTAGACACCGTGTCCATTTCACTGGAGAGACTGAAGCTGAAAACTGCCACGCTAATAGTCTGTGAGAGCAAATTGCGCTGCTGTAGGCTACCTCAGGTCACAAATTGCATACTTGTTGATTTTTGGGGTTTAGTAATGATACAGGTGATTTTATTACAAAAGAACTAATGAACGCTAAATTTTAGAACTATAAAAAAATTCCTTTTTTTTTTTTTTTTTTTTGCATGTTAAGCGGCTTGAGTCGCCTACATGTGAATTAACCTCGCGTTGTGTTTCGGTCTTCTTGACCCGGAGAGGATTTTCGTTTTACCGACAATGTTAATGTTATCGCTTATTTGGATTGAAAGTATTGGCTTTTTGATCCCACAGGGTATAACATCTTAAAAAGTATTATATTTTTTGTACTTTTTGGGATTTTTTTCCCACCTTGTTACCCTTGAGGTGTTACCGGTCAAAAGTGACCAGCCTACAAAAAATTGCAAATAGGCTATTTACTAAATATTGGATTCAATCTTTTTATCAACCTGTTTTCTTTCAGTTAACTGTTCAGTTAACTGTTCTTTCAGTTAGCACTGGTTTTGTATTTCTTTTTTGAAATGATTGATCGTAGGCCTCATTGATCTAAGCTTATGTACCTCGTTTTTTTGAGTGAAAAAAGCATGATTTGTAGATCATTTTGGCAATGTTCACTCCAAAACTGAGGTGCATAAGCTCAGCCCAATGAGGCCTACAAGCAATCAATTAAAAAAGAAAGAAAGAAAGAAAAACAACAGTGCTAATATCTATATCAACCAGTTCCAAAGAAAATGCAAAACCTGTGCTAACTTAAAGAAAACATGTTAATAAATAGATTTAATCCAGTATTTTGTAAAATAGCGCTTTTGTCCAATTAAGGGTTAATTCGGCAGGTGTCAGATGCAGCATAAGTTCACAATACCTTCAGAAGCACAATACAAACATCTACAGATGTCCATTTAAAAGAGAAGTTTAAAGCCATTTTGATCAGTTTTGACAAATGAATTGGATTGCTTTTCTTTATAAATTTACGCTCAAATACAAATCTATCCATCCATGCCAAATAATTGCAAAGCAAACAACATTCACCCTGGAAAAGAATCACCAATAAAAACCAAAGTAAGTCTTTGTCATTTGTTCTCTGTGGTAAAAGATCCAGCGCAGTGTGTGTGTGTGTGTGTGTGTGTGTGTGTGCGGGGGCCCGGGGCCGCTTATGTCCATTTCACCTGCTAAGACGCTTCTAAACTGCATTACTGACTCAATCTCCACGGCTCTTTCATTGCGCGTGTCCTGCCAGCAGCCTGCCCTCGGCAAACACTCCATTTCCCGGTGTGAGGACACGAATTTGGCCGTCAATTTAAAAGGCTTTGCGCACTCACACACAAACAGCAGAGCGCGGCGCCACGGTCCGGCACAGAACTTCTCATATTTGATGGATATTGTTTGGGTGACATTTATGTAATAAAATCTAATTGGTCTGTTGCGGGATAGTTTTACTGAATGAAATTACGCGGATGGAGAGCATTTGGCATGTGGGCTTTGAGCATTCATCAACGCCATGGCACAAATCAATGCTGTGCATCTGAGCAGCGGGACTGTATTTAGTGATGACGAAAACCGACAGTCTCCGATTTCTGCCGAACGATCGATAACGCAATGAATCCTTCACGTTTATCTCAGTGAATCCATTTTGTAGAAAAACACTCACTTTTAACTGACTGGACGCGAAATCGAGGTTGCAGTATTAAGTTTTCAAATACAGAAGATAGTAATTGTTGTTTTGAACATGTGCAAACATTATATATAATTAGAATAGCCTATATTTACGTATATGTATATGAAAGCTAGTGACAAAAGGGAACCCTAAAAACTAAATTTAACACTACTCTTCTTTTACATTAAAAACACTGGAAATACAAATCTTGATTCATTTTGCATGCAATATTACAAAGTAAATTCAAAGTTTGTGCGTAAAACGGTGCTAATGCAATTCAACATAATGAGAGATGTCTGTAAATAAATTAGCAGCAGCATCTTTCAGCTCCAATAAATGCGCATTTCAGAAATTGGTCTGATGACATTACTGAATAACATGATGAGGCTCTAGTTCGCAGTTTATTTTTTTTTTTCTTCTTTTTTTTTTCTCCCGTTCCTAAATGTCAACCAATAGACAGAGATAATGACGGTTCGGTTCAGTCGACCAATGAAAACTTGAGCTGATGAGTTTGGCAGGAGACGCGGAGCGGAAACTCGACAGTTTGACGCGCGGCGCAGAGGTGGCGAGATCTGTCACAGTTCAAACAAGGAATCAGAGAAACGACGACAGTCATCCGTAACCATGGACAAGACTAAAACTAAATTAAATCTATTTTTGCCGCAGTTAACGTGATTTCGTTTGTTTTAATCCGTCATAATCTACTGCGCAACTAGGAGTCATGGAGCGCGCCGAGCCGAACGAGCCGAAACCGCCAACTAAATCAAATCAGGAACCCATTCGATTCGGGATCGACCAGATTCTGGGCTCTTTGGACCCGGAGAACAGGGCCGGAAACACTGTGGATAACAGCCGCTTGGGAAGCTCATCCAGGGCGAGCGTCGCGCCTCATGTCTCCTTACCCGTCTCTCTTTCCGGAGTCACGGGCGCGCTGGAGGACTCCGGCCGGGTGTACGGGGTGAGCGGCACTCTGGTGCCCAGTGGAGTGATTCGGGTTCCGGCGCACAGACCTCTAGCTGCCGCGGTGCCGCCGGCCATGGTGAGCGCCGCACCGGCGCTGTGTTTCCCCTGGATGGACAATAACCGCAGGTTCTCTAAAGACAGACTTCCAGGTAAAAGACAAACATCTCTGAGGATTCTGGAGTTTGTCCACACGATGCAAAGATATCTGGCTGCTGGACCTGCGCAGTTGCCTTCAGAAAAAAAATAAATAAATAAAATAAATAAATAAAATCATTTTTGTAAAGCTTTCATCTACAAAAATAATAATAATAATAATAATAAATCAAACATAAACATAAAAATAAAATAATAATAATCAAAATAATAATAATGTTGAACTTACAAGCTTATCACAATGATATCACCCTGATATCACCCTTTATACGACTTTGACTGCAACAATAACCACACAGTCTTTGTAATAATATTAATTATAATCAACTGGTATCCATTAAATCAAATTGTAATGACGATGATCCCGATAATTTTATCCATTTAAATTAGTATATTTAGGCTACATGGTATAAAACAGATGAATTCACTTTCTTAAACT
This sequence comes from Spinibarbus caldwelli, assembly GCA_039654775.1. Lineage (NCBI taxonomy): Eukaryota > Metazoa > Chordata > Actinopteri > Cypriniformes > Cyprinidae > Spinibarbus > Spinibarbus caldwelli. Next base: position 22,082,474 of record CM077247.1, on the reverse strand, counting down.
CACAAAACGCACACATAGTGATAGACTAATAAAAACAAATTTAAATTAAGAGCAAAAAAATATTTGATTGGTTGTGGTAATGTGTTTAATGTTAATTCAAAACATTAATAAAAAAAGTACTTTTAGGCTATATCTAAATGAGAACATTTCTTCAGTTATGTCAATAAATCATAAACAAGACTTTAGTACATGCATACATTTAGTTAAGTAGTACATGCTTGCAACATGTAAGTGGAATTAAGTTTTTCAGAGTTCAGCACAACAGTTTAAAGACAATTTTAAGAAAAAAAAAATGTTGTTTCTGGACCCAAATTTTATGAACATTGAAAAAAAAAAAAAAAAAAAAAAAAAAAAAAATATATATATATATATATATATATATATATAGGTACAATAGTTTACGTCTGAGATACGATGTTTTTTGAATAGGCTAAATATTTAAAAAAATGTAAAAAAAAAATAAACAAATAAATAAAAAATAAGGAAATGCTCATTCAAAACTCTCACTTCAGAAATGAGTGCATCCTTTTCTGAAAGGATATCTAAAAATATTGATTTAATCATATTTAATAAGCGTGAAAATATATATATATATATTTTTAAAGTATTTAGTTTCAAACACAGGTGACACTTTTAGTGATTCACATTAGCCACATAAATCTGCATTAATATTAAAATTTAGCATAATAAATGTTCTATCAAATTACCTCAAATCCGATTTATTTTTGTCATTGCATGCGATGACCTTGATCAGAAGATTGTTGTCGTTCTTTTGGATAAAAAAGTTTTGGGAAGGAAAAAAATGTTCCTACATAATACATTAAAGTTGCACACAAAACAACTTTCACTGTATGTTTCGTTAAATTTAACAAATAATAAAATTAGCCTACAAAGTTAAGATAATTTCGTTTCAACCTCGAATAATAAACTATTAGGCTAATTTAGTACAGCAATAGAATTATCCGGAAAATAGTCTATATTTGTTTTTAGAAAATACAGAGCATCATAAATGACTCGTGTCCCTGTGTTTCGCAGCTCTGATTCCGTTCACCGTGACCCGGCGGATCGGTCACCCGTATCAGAACCGAACTCCCCCCAAACGGAAAAAGCCCCGCACGTCGTTCTCGCGCGTACAGATCTGCGAGCTGGAGAAACGCTTCCACCGGCAGAAGTATCTGGCCAGCGCGGAGCGGGCGGCCCTCGCCAAGAGCCTGAAGATGACCGACGCGCAGGTCAAGACCTGGTTCCAGAACCGACGGACCAAGTGGAGGTGAGACCCGTTTGACCCAGATCTGTTCACCCGCACACCTCAGACATCACTGAAGGATTTCAAAACAGTACAAGATGCTGATTTCATTAACGTGTATTTTTTTTAACAAAGTTGTTGAATCCCAGCTGGAAAATGTAGACGTGCAAACATTTAGACGCATTTAGAATTAAGGTATTAGCTACATGTTTTAAAATTTTGTTTAAATTTGAAGCAAATTATTTTACATAAGTAGGCCTATTTCATCATAATGAAATACATTACATTAAATATATTTAATTTAAATAAATGCAATTTAAATACGGATCTTTTTCACATTTCTCTTGTTCTCAGAAGTCGTCATAAGTGCCTACATTTCTATAGTGGTGAACGGAAACTGCAACAAATACCTATTTATTTATTTATTTGTTTACGTTCTAATTTGCTCCAGTAGCAAAATAAAAATCCACCATAGCGTTTCTATGGCTTTTCAAATGAGAACAATATTGAGAGATTGATTACATTGGTTAGAAGGGAGAAAGATGTCAAATTTGCTGTTGTATTAACACTCATGCAACAGCCTTAACTAGTTTTATGAAATTTAATGTCAAGGTAATAAAAAACAAAGTAAAGGGTTATAAATGTGGGCTACATTTAAAAATAAAATTAGCTAGATTTATGATGCTGATAACTGTGGAAACACACCAAAGTCTGTGAATAGGGTCTATTATTAGGCTATCATATTTGATTTAAAATCCAGATTTCTTTAATTATTATATCAATTGAATCAAAGGGTCAGATGTTTTGGATTTCTACATTTTGCTAACTATAATCTTACTTCAAAATCTCCAGAAGGCAAACAGCTGAGGAAAGAGAGGCGGGACGTCAGCAAGCCAATCGGATGCTGCTTCAGCTTCAGGCCGACGCCCTCCAGAAGTCCATGAGCGAATCAGTGTCGTCGGATCCTCTATGTGTGCATAACTCCTCCCTCTACGCCCTCCAGAACCTCCAGCCTTGGGCCCAGGAGAGACCGGGTAAAATGGCCCCAACAACCACCGCACTGGCTTAAAATCTCCGCCATGATGCTGGAATCAGGACAGTGAGGCTTCAAACTGTCCTGCACATTCAGAATGGAAAGACTAAAACTATCATAACTTAATATGAATCAGGCTTTTTGATGTTTTTTTATTTATATTTATTTTTTATTTTTGGTAAATCTCGAAGCATCTAAGCACTTTTTGTGGGAATAGTGAACTGTACTGATGTCTGTGAGTTTGTTACGGACACAAAAACTTTCCAAACACCGTCCCATGTAGATGCTGCCTTGGAAAAATAGGGTGAAACGTTCACAGAAACTAACTGTCAATCAAGCTGAATCACAGATCTGTATATATGAACTGTTTAAATGATGTCTGTGAGAAAGTCTACAAAATATTGTACTTATCGTAATTATTTTGTGCTCTTATGGTGGCGATGCATTACCGACTAATGTTTGTCATTGTTGACGTACTTTCAACTGGAAAAGCAATGGTGTGTAAATACAGTATAACACTGAACAATCAGCATTATGCATTGAAAAATTTATTGTTAAATAGTTTATACAACATTCCAACAAGAGGATATTTAAGCTTCCCATCTCCTCCATCTGTCTGTCTGATTGACCGTCTGTCTCTCCATCTCTTCTTTTACAACATCGTGGAAACATAATCGTCCCTGTACTTTATACAATACACAGATTTATATAACTCTCAGAGACACTGCCGCTCCGAATTTGATTATTCAGGCTCACTTTGCAGAGTATAAAATATACAAAGTGTGTAATAAATGAAATATCATATATTTTAAACTCATCACGCTATACCGGCACAGTGATTGTTCAAAAACACATCATAACATGATCAAAAATGAGCAGAAAAAAAATAATAAAAACAGCATTACTATGGTTATCAGAGCATATTCGGGTGTGCCAGGACTGTCTGTGATTGTAATAAACACAGGTTTCAACTTTCAACACACTTTTTAACATGATGGCTTATGTTTCCTGGCACAAAAGTATTTGTATTTGTTCATATTATTAGGAGATTTAAATTCTCTCTCTCTCTATGTATATATATATATATATATATATATATTTCAACTTTTGTCTAATGTTGAGAATTGAACCTGTGAACCTTTGGAACCTTTGGGTTACAAGTCTGACACTCTAACCATTAAGCCACAACTCAGAAATACATTAGATTATGAAGCAGCTGAATTATGAATGTCATTCATGTTGAGTTTGTCAAGATGAATCAAACGGTTAAATCTTTTATTTGCTGTCTTTTAATTAATTTCATCCTTTTTTAATTTTTATTTTTTTTGCTCTCCTTAAATTATGTCACAGTAAGGTGGCATTATGGCTGCATAAAACAGTACTAAGTTTTGGCAATTCACAGCTTTCACGCAATAAAATAAAAATGGTTTTATATTAGTTCAACACAAACAAAGACAAATATAGTGGCTGCTAAAGATTGCTACGGCACCTGCCATCTGCACAGAAGCCAGTGTGTCACATTTCACCCCAAACTCATAAGAAATAACATATTTGTTGCCTTTAATTTATGCATATATTTATATATATATATATAAATAAAATCACACTACTTCATTAATGAGAACCACATATTGAGGACACTGGGGTGAAATGTGACCTGGACGTCAGATCTTCCCCTGCTGACACTGACTGACAGACAAACAGACCAATAAGAAAGCAGATATTTGAGTAGGCGGAGCTAAGAGCGATCACAAGCCATCAAAAGACGAGTGACGAATACAGACTATCACTAATAATGGACACAAACAGCAAGGAGTTATGGTCAGAATGACAAGATGCACAAGCACAAGACAAATACTGTAAAAACAAACACAGCAGACCATCAACTTCTGCAAAGCCAGTTAAATGACTGCTGATTGGTCGGATCATGAGAAAACCACTGGTTATACTACTGGATTAGCATTTCTACCTAAATGACAGACACATAAATATGTTCTTAGTATCAATATCTGTAACACATTAGCTGAAGAACTATCACTGGTTGAGTATCGAATGTTGTTCAGCAAAAACATACCCGAAATCCACCATAAACAGGTTCAAATGCATCAGATATCAGTGATGTATTTTCAAACTCCTCACAGTAAATTAAGTCCCATGGAAAGCGTTTAGCTGGTTTCTACAGGACCTCTTGGAAACCCGCTGGGCCTTTGACACACAATTACTGACATGCTCTTTTAACTTGTACCTTTTTTGATTATAGACACATAAATCTCACATCTGCAACAGAACGAGGTCAAACACCAGGGGTTAAAGGACACGCCGGTTTCCCGGGACGTAAATCAAACAGGCGGCATATGGCCATGGTAACAATGTGATGTCATGGGGTAAAAGCTATTTCTCCTTTTTTGATCAGATTCAACAGTTCATTGGTTTCTTTCTTCCTGTGGCTCTATATCACGTTCTCAAAGAGCTGCAGTGATCTCATGATGTTTTCATCCTGAAGAGAAGAAATGCAAAGAGAGGAAAGAGAAATTCAATGAGAGACAGCTAAAGAAATGAGGGAGAGACACAGAGGAAGGAACACAAACAAGCTATATATACTTGAAAACTATTATAAAGATGAAAAAAGCAAATCTGTCTTTGAACTACTGGTGTGTTATAGTAAAAATAACCACCCAATTAGACAAGGAGCAGCTGATGAATGACATGTAAAATAACCAATCACAGTTCCCCTTCAATTCGGTCACTCTACATTGCTATGGGAAATACCTTTTCCTCGAATACTACTGAAGCCTTATTGAATCACGCCAGTGAAACTGGCCAATGGCGTTCAAGCGCGCAAAATATGAGCGGGAATCCCACTCTATATAAGGCAGTGTTTGTACGTCATCCATTCAGAATTTTTTTCCTTCAGCAAGAAGCCTATCAACGAAAAGAAATCTACTACTCACCGTGATCTACACGCTGCAGAGGACACGCCTTCTCTTCCCCTGCTGTGTTCCGGTGAGCTTCGGACGGACAAAAGATGACCTCTCGCGATTGCCTCTCCTGCGTAGAGCCAATCGAACCCTCTGATGGCCACGAATCGTGCGTCTTCTGCCTGGGTCGCGCCCACGCAGAGGCGACGCTTGGGGGATTGGACTGCCCCCACTGCGGAGATATGAGTCTCTGGACTCTCAGGCTCCTTGTGGCCATCGTCCAAGGCGATGAAATCACCCAACTAGCTCTGCCGCGCTCTTCCTCTGCAGCCTCTTTTGAACCAAGGAGGAAAGTGCCTCGAGCTTCTGATGTGGATCTGTCCGGGTCGGGTGACGAGACCGCGCCGGCTCAGTGCCCATGCGCTTCTCACCCCCCTGCTGCAGGTCCACTTCCAGTGTGCTTCATGGCCGCTGATCTCCGCCCCTCCCCCAGCGCTAAAGATGTGGTGTCTTTTGGAGCCATGGAGGAGGATGAGGATGATGCCATCTCGGTGGTAGCGTCTGCGAGAGAGGAGTGGTCCAACAGCCCACTGGATTACACTGCGCCCATCAGTGACGCTGGGGACCTCCATCACAGTGATGTTGAGCTCCTACGACCAAGGTGGTTGATAAGCTCGGTCTGGAGTGGGCACCTCCTACCGAGCCGGCCAGAAGCCGTCTGGATGAGTGGTTCCTCCAGTCGAATCACGGTCGAAAGGACACCCTGTGGAGGCCTGGCCCCTTTTTCCCGGAGGTGCACGATGAGACCCGCTCACAAGTCGGGTGCACAATCCGGGATCCTCCCTTCTGTCGTCTGTGGACGGTGCTGACCGAGCGGGGTATGTTAAACTCCCCCCCGTGGAGGAAGCCGTCGCTGCCCACCTCTGTCCTGCAGCCGTGGCGAACTGGAGGGTGAGAAACAATGCGTCTCTCCCATCTAAACCTTGCCGCGCCACCGCAAACTTCGCTGGCAAGGCTTTCTCAGCGGTGGGCCAGGCAGCTTCAACACTACATGTGATGGCGATACTTCAGGTGTATCAGGCCAAGCTTCTTCAGTCCCTGGATGAAGGTGGCCCGGACCCTGAAGTCTTCAAAGAGTGCCGACGCGCCACAGATCTGGCCCTCAGAGCGACGAAGGTGACGGCTCGAGCGATCGGCCGCAATATGGGGAACCTTGTGGTGCTGGATCGTCACCTGTGGCTTACTCTGACCGAGTTGAAAGATTCAGAGAAGACGGCTCTTCTGGACACTCCCGTGAATCCCTCAGGTCTCTTTGGAGCGGCGGTAGAGACGTTCACGGAGCGCTTCGTTGAAGCGCAGAAGCAATCGAAGGCCATTAGCCACTTCTTACCAAAGCGCGCCAGCGCGAACCCTCCTGCGCGTTCCCGCTCCTCCTCAGCGCAGCGCGCGGGAAGACCGTTCGCCCCTCCTACTGCTGTTCTGCGCGAGCATGAGCCGGTGGTGAGACCAAGACAGCCTTGGCCGAAGCGCTGCCAGGGCTCGAAGGGACAGAGACCCCGCCCTGACAGAGACAGCAGGCCACTGGCTCCAGGATCAAAGCCGCGTTCTTGATGCTGTCTCTCGGAGGAGGAAAGCTGCACTCAGCGCCGAAGACGAGCAACTGAGAAAGTCTGCTTACTCCGCTGTGTATGTTCACCACGCCCCCCTGCCTGTTGCGGGTGGCAAGAACGATTGTCATGTTTGTGTTTTGACTGTTCCACAGTGCAGTGCAATAAAGTAAAAAAAAAATACAAAAATCACCTCAATATCAGGGCTATTTTCCTCCTCTCACTCCCCTCTCCCACATCACTCACTCTCACACTCATGTTGTATTAAACTCCCCGCCCCCCAACAGCGAGTTATCCCTCATGGTGTGCAGTCCGCCTTGCCCGCTGTCACAGTTCACAGAAGTGTGGCAGGCGCTGCCAGGGGTATCAGAGTGGGTTATGAAATCAATAAAGAACGGCTACATGCTTCAGTTCTTCCGCAGACCGCCCAGTTTCAACGGTGTGTTAATGTCCACTGTGCGGGAGCAGAATGTCTCAGTTCTGCGAGAGGAAATACACAACCTTCTCGCAAAGCTCGCTGTAGAGGCAGTGCCTCTCACAGACCGCGAGAACGGCTTCTACAGTCGTTATTTTCTGGTGCCAAAGAAAGACGGCGGACTCCGCCCAATCTTGCACCTGAGACCGCTGAATCGCGCGCTTTCAAAGCGCTCGTTCAAAATGATTACGCTGAGACAAATCCTCTCACATATCAGAACGGGAGATTGGTTTATCTCCGTAGATTTAAAGGATGCTTATTTTCACATTCAGGTAGCCCCCCCGCTTCCTGAGATTTGCATTCGAAGGGATAGCGTATCAATTCATGGTCCTGCCCTTCGGCTTATGTCTGGCCCCTCGTACGTTTACGAAATGCATGGATGCTGCTCTCTCTCCTCTGAAGCAGAGCGGAATACGCATCCTGAATCTCGACGACTGGTTAGTGTTAGCCCAATCAGAGAGCGCACTGCTCAGTGACAAACTCAGACTCCTCGCTCATGTTCAGAGCTTAGGACTGACTGTAAATATGCAAAAAGAGCATGCTGGTACCGAGCCAGAACACCTCCTTTTTAGGAGTGGAGCTGAATTCAATCAAAATGCGAACGCGTCTGTCGGAGGAGAGCTCACGAAAACTGATCAGTTCTCTCACAGTCTTCAAATTAGGGCATTCTCCCCCGCTGAAATGCTTTCAGAGGACGCTCGGCCAGATGGCTGCCTCCTCGACAGTGTGCAATCTAGAGCCAGGTGCCACAGAACGCATGGCGCACGGGCACCTTGCACATCAAAGTGACGCGCGACTGTTTGCATACACTGAAAACTTGGCGCGATATGACTCTGTATCGCCGGGGTGTTCGTTTTGGCCAAGTGATCAGGAGAAAGAATGTTACGACAGATGCAACGAGTACGGGCTGGGGAGCCATATGCGATGGCAGACCAGCCTTCGGGACATGGTCAGAAACGGAGAAGTCATGGCACATAAACTGTCTGGAGCTCCGTGCTGTTCACCTAGCGCTCGAGTGCTTTCTCCCAGACATTCTTCAACGTCACGTTCTCATCAGGATGGACAGCATGACAGTGGTAGCGTTTATAAATCACCAAGGCGGTGTGAACTCGTGACCACTGCTGCAACTGGCGAGAGACCTCCTTCAGTGGGCAGATCAACACCTCCTCTCCATCCGGGCAGTACCTGTCCCTGGACGCCTGAACTATGGCACGGATTTACTGTCGAGGGGCGGGATAATCCACGGAGAGTGGAGATTACACCCTCTGACAGTTAATATGATTTGGAGTATATTCGGCAGGGCGGAGGTGGATCTCTTTGCATCAGCGGAGAACACTCACTGCCCACTGTTTTATTCACTGACACACTCTCCCCTGGGAGTGGATGCACTAGCTCACAGCTGGCCGAAAGTACGCAAGTATGCCTTTCCTCCAGTAAAGCTTCTGCCTCGCGTGCTTTGCAAAATCAGAGAGGAAAAGGAATCTGTTCTGTTAGTGGCACCGAAATGGTCCAATCAGCCGTGGTTCCCAGAACTGGTGGAGATGCTGGTAGCCCCTCCGTGGACTATCCCACTGAAGAGAGACCTCCTCTCTCAAGCACAAGGAACAATTTGGCACCCAAATCCAGAGTCATGGAGCCTTCATTTCTGGCCGCTCGACAGAGCTTGCCAGTAACAGACGCACTTCCTCAGCGGGTGTTGAAAACTATCTCTGAGGCTAGGGCTCCTTCCACGAGGCGTCTTTACGCACATAAATGGAGAGTTTTTTCAAGTTGGTGCATATCGCGGGGCGAAGACCCAATCAGCTGCCCAATACCAATAATCATTGCCTTCCTTCAAGAGCGATTTGATAGTGGTCGTATGCCATCCACATTGAAAGTGTATGTGGCCGCTATAACAGCCTTTCACGCGCACGTCGAAAATAGCCCAATCGGCAGAAATGACCTGATCATACGATTTTTAAAAGGGGCAAGAAGGCTGAACCCTCCTCGCCCTTCTACTCTACCCACTTGGGACTTGGGACTTGGCGCTTGTGCTTGACGCTCTCACGGTACCCCCGTTCGAGCCCATACAATCAGCGAGCTTGCGAGCGCTCTCTCTCAAGACAGCGCTCCTGCTCGCGCTGGCATCTGTTAAGCGAGTTGGAGACCTACAGGCGCTTTCAATTGACGACTCATGTATTGAATTCGGACCAGGTGATTGCAGACTCACCTTGAAGCCTAGAAAAGGTTATGTGCCTAAAGTGCTTTCGACTCCATTTAAAGTGCAGGTCATAACACTATCTGTTTTCTGCCCCGAAACACCGGCCGGGACGGAGCCGCTTAATACACTCCTGCTGTGCCCTGTACGTGCGGTGTGTAATTATATCGAGCGCTCTAGACAGTTCAGACTCTCGGAGCAGCTATTTGTATGTTTTGGTGGACGTACAAAAGTATTGCCTGTGTTCAAGCAAAGGCCGTCACACTGGATCATCGATGCAATTGCTTTGGCTTATAGCTCTAAGGGCGTGGAATGTCCTATAGGGGTTCGGGCCCACTCAACACGTGGACTTGCGTCCTCGTGGGCCTGGGCAAATGGCATGTCTATTCAGGACATTTGTATGGCGGCAGGCTGGTCGTCACCCAGCACTTTCGCGAGGTTTTATAACCTAGATGTGTCGTTGCTTGCCTCACATATGCTGTCAGTGCACGCGCCTACTCAACCTCAGCTATGATCTGAGATGTGTATCAGAGTGGTTTCGACTAGGTCGTATACACCCTGTATTGACGCGCCACCAATTCAATGCTGTCCCCATCAGTTTATCACAGTGTTATGATATAGCTCACCACGTCTTTTAGGACTTGGTCACCATCATACCGATAAGGCAGTGCATCATAACATGATTTCATCAAAATTAAACAATTCAATTAATCTATATGTGAAAGCGCCGAAGCGTGCACCATTTCACTTTCTCTGTTTCACCGGAGTTAACTCCACCTCTGGTGTGGCGCGGCATCGTCTTGCTGCCGCGCCCCCCTGACTTTTACATGGTTTCGACTAGGTCCTGTAGACCTGAGCTGTGTTTACCAAGAGCACCAATGTTATTGCCGCTCTCATTACGGCTCCGGATGTGAAACTTGACATACTTAGTCGAGCCAGGCTCCATCGCTGTGACACGGCAGGACTTTATACGTTCCCATAGCAATGTAGAGTGACCGAATTGAAGGGGAACGCTCTCGGTTACTGACGTAACCTTGGTTCCCCGAAATGAGGGAACGAGACATTGCTCTTATTGCCGTGTCACCGAGCTCAGGATCTTAGAATGCCAAGTTGCTTCAGTCAAAGATTCTGAATGGATGACGTACAAGCACTGCCTTATATAGAGTGGGATTCCTGCTCATATTTCGCGCACTTGAATGCCATTGGCCAGTTTCACTGGTGTGATTCAATAAGGCTTCAGTAGTATTCGAGGAAAAGGTATTTCCCATAGCAATGTCTCGTTCCCTCATTTCGGGGAACCGAGGTTACGTCAGTAACCGAGAGCGTTCACAGAGTTAGATTTTTCTTTTCAACTGCAGGGGCACGTTCAAGCTCACACCGGTGCACAACATTTTGCTACGGTTTCCGGGTTGAACGGCATGTTTCCTGGAAACGGAGTGGAACGGGGTTTGAGATACGTTTTCTCTTGTTTGGTGGGTGTGTCAAAAATGTCAGCCCTATCAGCAGCAACATGTATATAAACCACGCAGTATTAAAGAGACAGCTCGCACATGGGTCCAAGAAAAGTCCGCTGCAGCTGGGTATATGCAACAATTGAAGATATTAGAAGACATGTTTCAGGGTACGAAAATTCTTCAAAAAGAACACAAAGAATGGCCTTCTCAGCTGCCATAGTTGCAACTCTTGCGTCATCAGAACAGGGTGTTCAATACATCACCGCTTCCGTTTAAAAAACGTTTTGCACCGTTTTGTCGGGGCTGAACGCAGGCCTAGTGTTGTGTATAAAACAAAAATAAAGTAATGCTGAAAAAAATGATCAAATAATAAAATTAAAACTAGTTATTTTGGTATGATAAAAAATGTAAATGAATAAAACTTAATTTGTTGGTTTATAATTTAACGCCATGCCGATACAGCAAACAAGTAAAAAACAGAAAAAGTAAATAAATAAAATGTATAAACAACAAATAAAAAAAATACATATAAAAGGTTTATCTATGATAAAAATCTAAAACTAAATCTGACCTCACTTCATAAATTTTTTTCATAAGAATTAGCCAAAAAGTAAGTCATAGAGGAGTTAAAACCAGGGTTATTACACTTAACTAAAACTATATATTTCAAAAAGTTAACTGAAGTAGAATATAAAAAAAGAATTATTTTATTTTTAGCCAGTTTCCAAGGCAATTCAAATTTTGATTTAGTTGAAAGTTAATGTGAAGTGCTAAAATAAATATATGAACTAATAAACTAAATCTAATAAATAAAAAAGAAAACTAATGAAATTGTTTTGAAAACAAAAAATGATTTAAAAAATAAAACAACTAAATTACTATAAAAAGTGAAAACAGAAAATCTAAAAATAAAATCTAATTCAAAATATTAACAAAAACTATAATAGTATATCAGTGACACTAAAATAGCACTGGTTACAACCATCACAGTCCATCAAAATATGTTTCAGAAATATTGGACAGTAATAAGGGCCATAAAGGAGGAGCTTCATTCAGTAACAAAAAGTTAATGGAGTGACATATTCAACAACAACAACAAAAAAAAAAACAAAAAAAAAAATAAAAAAAATAATAAAAAAAAATATTATGAATGATGAATGACATGTAAAATAACCAATCACAGTTCAACTGCTGGTGTTGTGTGGTATAAAGCGAAAATAAAGTAATGCTGAAACAAAATAATCAAATAATAAAACTAAAACTAGTTATTTTGGAAAGATTAAAAATGTGAATAAATAAAACTTAATTTCTTAATTTCTTAATTTAGCACCATGCCAATATGGCAAACAAGTGAAAAATAGAAAAAGTAAATAACTAAATTATATATATATATATTATAGAACAGGGTGTTTCAATATATATATATATATATATATATAAACAAATAAAAAATATATATAAAAGGTTTATCTCTGACGATAAAAATCTAAAACTAAATAATTCATTAACAAAAAGTTAATGAAGTGACATATTCGACAAAACAAAAATAAAAATAAAAACATTAAAATGATAATAACCATGGCTGGATGATATGATTACTTATTACTTGTTTTTTTTTTTTAATAAACAAATAAATAAATGTATATATTTGCACAGCTAACAGTGGGCAGAACTGAAATTTTATCAATAGTGCAGTACTCACTCTCTGACACCAGAGGGCACTGCTTACATTTAACAGAGGAAGAAAGTGACAGGGTACCAATGGAATGGAATACTAGTCTAATGCATTCTGCACAATGTATGCTGTCTACTTTTTAAAGAAAAAGTATGTGAAGCATTATGCAATGAGAAATGTTTCAAATATGTTACATAGTCACAAACTCTGTTTAATTCAGCGAGTGATGTCCAATTATAATCTTAGAAATAAATGCTTTTATATGATATATTTAGCATTTTAAAATATTTTAAAATGATGTTCACCTTTTAATAATCAGTTCCAATTCCATGCATAATAAATTTTTATACTGTTTTTGCAGTATGTTTACAGTGTACAATTTTTTTTATGTATGGAATAACCAGATAACCTACTACATTTGCAAAAATGTGCAGTATACAAGCATACTTTGCTTATTATTTTTGCAGTATATATAGTGCAAAGTAAGCAAGCAAACGGCAAATTTTTGCAAATGTTGTCAGTCATTGTCTAAATTTGCATACTGTATACATACTGCAAAAACACTATGAATAGTATGCTTATATACTGCACATTTTTTTTAAATTTATTAGGTCATTTGGTTTTTCCATGCATACTAAATGTGCACTCTGTGCACTATATACATACTGTAAAAATAGTATGCATAGTATGCCATTCTGATCATAAACAGGTACTGTACCTCTTGACAGGAGAAAATAAACTCATCAAGAGTAACGACTCCATCTCTGTTCTTGTCCATTTTCTGCATAGAAGTGATTTATAACAGGATGAAAACAGACAACATCATCTTTTTGTGCAGACAAATATTCAAGATATACAATCACAAACTGACCTGAAAGAAAGCATCCACATGCTGTTTGGGAGCGTCTGTCTTCAGAGCGGGATACGTGAAGCGGCCCATCATGTCATATATGGCCTTCACTATATCAGTCATCTCCTGGAACAGTTTATTGATCATCAAATTAAGCATTTAAATATCATCTTACTGTGACATATTATTGGAGATGTAGAGTGACGAATGACACACACACCTCTTTATTAATGTAACCGTCTCTGTTAATGTCGTACAGATTGAAGGTCCACTGTAACTTCTCTGTTGTTGTTCCTCTCAACAAGATGGACAGAGCCGTTACAAAGTCCTGACAGAGAGAAAGAAAGAATGAGGAGTGATTTATCATTGCAGACACAATCATAAAGCCCTGCTGACACACAAATAAAAATAACAACTGAAGAAACAAAGGAGGTGAAGAACAATGGATAAATAAAGAGAAATGGCACCTCAAATTTGATGGATCCATTGTGGGACGAGTCGAAGGCGTTGAACAGGTAATGCGCGTATGTGCTGGAGTCTGCAGAAAACACACACACACACACACACATACATAAATAAATAAATAAATAAATATAAACAGCTTTAAAGCTGAGAACATCTCAAATACGTTTTCAAAAGTTGTACCTGTTAATATTGTTTAATGGACTTAAACTAACAAGAAATAATAAATAGCTGTATTTTTTATTAAGTAATGTTAACAAAGTAAATAGTACAACAATTATATTGATGATTTTAAGTTTGTTAGGTAATGCATTACGCATGAACTAACATGAACTAATGGGACCTTATTGTAAAGTTACCACTAAAACTAAAACCACACACACACACAAAAAAAAAAAAAAAATAATAATAATAATAATAATTAATTAATTACTTGAAATAAATGTTAACGGTAACACTTTACAATAAGGTTCATTAGTTAACATTAGTTAACAACATTAGTAAACATGAACTAAGAATGAACAATACTTCTACAGCATTTATTAATCTTAGTTAATGTTAATTTCAGCATTTACTAATGCATTCTTAAAATAACAAGTTGTGTTTGTTAACATTAGTTAATGCACTGTGAACTAACATGAATAAATAATGAACAACTGTATTTTCATTAACTAACATTAACAAAGATTAATAAATAGTGTAATAAATGCATTGTTCATTGTTTGTTCATGTTAGTTAATACATTAACTAATGTTAACAAATGACACCTTATTGTAAAGTGTTACAATAAATAAAACATATAAATATTAATAAAATATGAATAAAACATATAAATAAAAATAAAACATGTTAACATATAAATAAAATATTCAATAAAATAAATGTTAAATATTAACTGAAGCAAAATAAAATATTTAAAAGAAACTTGTTTTATTTCAGCTAGTTGCAAAGTCAAAATATTGTTTAGTTAAATTTAAGTACTAAAGTAACTGAAACTAAATATACTAAAAAACTGAAACTTAATTAAAACTATATAGACAATCAAAATACTTCTAAAGCATTTATTAATCTTAACGTTAATCAACGTTAAGAATTTCAACAATTAATAAATTTAAAAATATATTAAAATAACTAAATGTTAACTAAATATTAACTGAAGTAAACCATAAGATACAATAACTTATTTCAGCTATAGTTGCATATACGAAATTTCTCATTTTCATTAAGTACTAAAAGAAATGTAAAGGAACAAACTAAGAAGTAAAAATTAAAACTATATAGACATGTTAAAATAATAAAAATGACAAAAAACACAATTACACAACACAAACAAAATTACTATTAAAATTTTTATTAAAAAATAAAATGTAAACAGAAAATATAATTCAAATCAACTTCAAAATTTTAACAAAAACTCTAATATTATATAAAATAACACTGATATATATCCTAACCCTAAACTTAACCCTCACAGAACCTGCTGATGTCTGTAGGTTTGAAGCAAAACAGAATTTGGTCATTTTATGAGCATTTGAAAAAGTGAGATCCTGCTCACAATCACTGTAGTAGGAAGGATCATTTTAACTCATGATGAACACTTTGCAACTATATAATGAAGTGATTTGACTGAGACACAGACAAACACACACTGACCGCCGTGAGGAAAGAACTGTGAGTAGATCTGTTTGAACATCTCCTCGTTGACCACACCGCTGGGACACTCCTGACAAACAACCAGAAAAACACACACGTTTGATTTTGACAGATGAGCAGACGGACCATCAGGAAAACACGTCTACAGGTGTGTGGGTTTGCATACGTTTTTAAAGCCTCTGTAGAGCACTTGCAGCTCTTTCTTGTTGAAGTTTGTCAGAGCCTCCAGCTGCTCCAAACCCTCGGGACGGTGACACACCATAGACAGCTCCAGATCATCATCCACCTTATCTACAGACAGATTACAACAGATTTACAACATGGGCAATACAGTTTATTTACTTCATATGATGCATTTAAATGTTAAACACAATACTCTATTTAAAAAAATCCATCAGTAACTGATTACATGATAAAAAGTGTCATTTCGGAGGCAGAGGAAATTACATTTTTATTATAATATTTATATTAAGACAAACTTAAAATAATAATAATAAATGTGCTTTTACATATCATTACATAAATAAAATGCAATATATAATGCAGTGTAAATACCATGTAAAACATTATAAAGAAATTACAGTAAAACTGATAAACAACCCTGAGTACATATATTTCACCTCTGCACCTTATGTTTAAGTATTTTGATACTAAGTTGTTTTTAAGAAGAAATTAATACTTTCATTCAGCAAAGATGCATTGTAAATACATCTGCAATGTTACAAAATATTTCTATTTTAAATAAATGCTGTTCTTTTGAACTTTCTATTCATCAAAGAATTCTGAAAAATAAAACGTATCATGGTTTCCACAAAAATATGAAGCAGCACAACTGATTTCAACATTGATAATAATTAGAAATGTTTGTTGAGCGGCAAATCAGCATATTAGAATGATTTCTGAAGGATCATGTGACACAGAAGACTGGAGTAATGATGCTGAAAATTCAGCTTTAGCATCACAGGAATAAATTACATTTTACAATATATTCGGATATAAAACCATTATTTTAAATTGTAATAATATGTCAATATTACTGTTTTTACTATTTACTATTTTTAGTATTTTTGTTCAAATATATGCAGCCTTGGTGAGCTGAAGAGACTTCTTTCAAAAACATTTAAAAAAAATTCTTAACCACAAACTGTTAAATAATAGTGTAGATCTAAAAAATCAACTGTTCAAAACAGCAAACAGTGAGATGTTTATTTTTAAATCTGTTTCAAAAACATGAAACTCCCTCGTGTACTAGAGATGACGACAGCAAAGCCACACGACCGGAAAACATGCGTTTGACTTTCACAATGTTAAACGCATG